>OU343216.1:137251166-137366326 GCA_910596185.1 Chrysanthemum makinoi
AAAAGAGGATAGTGTACATACATCTGCGTCTTGCAGAACCAAATCAAGGCTATATGGATCGTGGGCAGCATTCATTTTGTGCGAATGCCAAATTGATATACATCTTCCTTGCACAGATATGTTATCGTTCATAGGATTAACATCTTTGATAGGTGTTATTTTCCTATCCCATGCCATTACGACATATAGTAACAGAGACGAGCGCATGTTAATGAATCTAAAAATCTAATGGTTTTACAAAAAAAACTAAATATGTTTTTCACACACAAACATATATTAAAAACAATGTTTAACATATTGGATGTTTAACATAATCAACTAAGCTGCACATAAAAACAATACACATCATACCTAAAAACATCATACAAAAATAAAAATAATGCACATACATTAAAATAAACTGCACATAAACATAATACACATCATACCTACAAAAATCATAGAAAAATAAATGTAATGCACATACATTCAAATAAAGAGAATAGATAATATACATGATAACCACATATTCAAATAAGGATTTACAACCATAACATCATAATTAAAAACATCATGCCAATAAACATCTTAAGTGAAAAAGAGGCATTAAACAGAATAGTAATGACATTAACACAGAATAGTAAATACAAATATGTTTTGGTAACAAATTATAAACAATGGAACAAAAAAAACGTATAACCTCCTGATCCTCCAGAATTGCCAGAACCGCCAAAACTCTTAGATCCACCAAAACCTCCAGAGCCTCCAAAACCTCCAGTTTTCCGAGCGCTACTTGGCACGGATGGACTTTTTTGGTATCCCATGTTACCACTCTTTCTAAAACCCTTATTCATAACTGCCTTTTTGATATGTCCAGTATATGTGGATTGATTGATGTGGTGTTAGATGATTTTGTAGATATTTATAGATAAAAAATAGGGTTTTGAATGTGGCATTCAGAAATATGCAAACAAAATTTTCAAAATCAATTTGATCCGTGATTTTTGTGATATGGAGCACATTTTGAATTTGGAACATATTGATTGAGATATGAATAGTTCTTGAGATTCAAAATGGTTTCAAAATTGTGAGAGATTATAGGAGTTAAATGATTGATTTGAGAGAATAGCTAAGATTTAGGGGATGATTTGAATCGTTTCCTCCATCTGTTGTTATCAGTATTGTTTTTCAAAGTGTTCTCAAAAAAGCAAGGCTGCTCTAGTGGTAAGAGTGTTGTAAGTTGTTCCAAGTGACCGGGTTGAATCCTTCCAGTGCCATATTTTTTAACAAACACCACGAAATAGCACTTAGTTGGCATTGCAAAGTGCCAAGTGGCATTGAGGTGGCATTTCTATGTCATTGTACATGCTTTCAAGCATCAAGTACAACTATCAGCATCATATATATGTAACATATATATATATATATATATATATATATATATATATATATATATATATATATATATATATATATATATATAGTCCGGTTCTAGAGAAAAGTGTAATTAGAAAGAAAAGTGAGAAAAAGTTTTGAGTAGATTTTGAAAACAGTTGAAAGTTGAGGGTCAAAAATAGAAATTTGATACAAACACGCCATATGGGTGTCTTTGTACCATTTTACCACAAAAAACACATAGAAACACACACTCACACGCTCCCTCCACACAAAAAAACTCTCCCTCCCCGATCAAAATCCGTCAACATCACCACCAGCTCCACCGTCGCCACCAGCTTCCGATCAAAAATAACTCCGATCAAAATCAAAATGAAGAAAAAAAAACATTTAAGAATCGTAAGTGCCCTAATTTTACGTGTTTATTCGGTCAAAATCAGTATTTTACATACTATTTTTTCAATTTCAGCTACTCGTGTGAGTCCACGAACAATCTAGAAGGAAATAATAAGCACACAACATCAGTCAGAATGTAAGTGCCCTAATTTTAGGTATTTATATTTTTATTGTATAATTGTTGCATCTGTGGTAGTAATTTTTGATAGGATTAAGGTATAGTTTCAGTGCATATGTGATATTAATTTTAGTTAGTAATATGTAACAATAATTATAGATAAGATTAAGGTATAATTTTAATGCATCTGTGATTCGCTCCAGACAGTCAGGTTTTATCACACAAGCTAACCACTTGTGAATGGTCAACCGTAATAGAAAGTCCAAACAGTCAGGAAGAAATGCAATTAAGTCCAGAGTATAGTGTTTCCCAGGTCGTTAAGTCCCAACGAGGTGTGAACAACATGTCTACAGAATCTGTGATCGATTATTGAACAGGAAAGGGGTTTTGATTGATACTAGATGACAAATGAAAGGAAATTAAAAAGCTAAATTATGTTAAATAAACGCTATTACTATTTTTAAAATCGTTTAACTTTTATAATCTAAAACTTACGTTTAAATTAAAAACTACGTAACGTACAAAATAAAACGTGAAAATAAAGAAGGAAAATACCTACGGATATGAAAAATACATTTTTACAATCCTAATTATACTAGAAAATTATTGGAAAAAGAAAATTATTTTTAAAACTATTTATCTAATTATTATTAATTAAAAACTATTTTTAACTATTTAATAATACCCTAAAATATAAGAAAATATGAAATAAAGCTAGAAAAGTGAAATTATGACTTATAAAAATCTAAAATATAATAAAACTTATTTTAAAACTGAAAATATATTTTTTAGACTTCTTATGTATTTATTATTAATTAAAAACTATTTAAAACTAATTAAAATGCTAGAAAATACTATTTAAACTAAGAAAATTATGGAAAAATATTTTTTTGGCTTTTTATATTTATCTTAATCTAGGAAAATTGAAAACATATTTTTTTGAAGCTTTTCTGATTTATTTGTATTAAAAGCTATTTAAAAATGCTAAAAACTGAAATTAAATGCAGAAAAATAGTAAATGAACAGTGAAAAATATGAAAACTTCCAGTCAACTATAAAATAATACTGAGAACCCAGGAAAAATAATAAAAGTGGTGCAGGTGTGCAAGATTAGGTTCTGTAGTGAAAAGTGCTTATAAATAAGCACTAAAAATAAGCTATAAGTACCAAATGAGCACCAAATGATCACAGCAGCTAGAGTATGCAAAATATACTTAATACTAACCTATTTCAACTAGCCTAAACCTCTAATATGCAAACTATAATGATTTGGTTCTATTTAAGCACTAGTGCCAAACAACCCTAAACCCCTACTTTAAGCCCTTGTTAAGCCAGCTTATAAAAATCACAAAAATAAACTAAAATCACCATGAAAACCACTACCAACCAAAGTGTCTAAATCCAGAATTTTAGCTAATAAGGACTAAAATTGAGGAAACAAAAAATGCAAAAGTGGAAGCTATTTGTACTTGCAATGGAAATGGGTCAAAATGAGCTATTAAGCTTGCATAAGCTAATAAAAAGCTACCACTATTGAACCAAAGGTTGAATAAGCTATAAACAAGTTATAGGAACTTAGAATAAGCAACAACAACAAGAAAAACACACTAAATAAGCAAAAATAAGGAATAAGCAAAACGGGAGTTTTGTGAAAAAGGGCTTAAAAGAAGCTAGCAAAAAAGCAGTTTACAACACTAACTAAAAATTATAAAAAATACTATGATGAAGACAAGCAACAGAATGACAAATATCCAAAAGCACAAGTCTTCAATCCTAATATTAAGTCCTACATGAAATTCACAAGTTTATTCAAAAACGGGTTTCTATGAAATTTTGACTTTTTAAGAAAACATGCAGTTTGACTTTTATGAGATTTGAGCTTATGTATCTTACTGAAAATGAAGTTTAGTGATAAAATGGACCTAATGCAAGCTATACTAACTAGTTCTAAACCTATTTGCAAACTTTTAGCTATTGATTCAAACAGAAATGAGCATAAGAGCAGTTTGAATGTGATTTTGACTTTAAGAGGATGCTAGTGCAAATAAATGACTAAGCTGACTCTAATGAACCTAAATTGGACTCAAGCAACTGATCTTAAACTCTGAACAAACCTTTATCTTTGATTTCTACACTGAACCAAACACCCCTTTAAGAACTCCATAAGCAGTTAAACTAACTTATTCTATTCTATTATAAGAGATTAAAAGCATTAAGTAAGATATTCTAAAGCTATAATAACAGTAAATCAAGCATCAAAGTCAAGCCAACATGATCATATTAAGACTAGCATTATAACAGTGATGAAAAAGGGAAAAAACTCACTTGGATTCAGCATAATTTGGCGAGTAACAATTATATCAACATAAAATACCAAAGAATAACCAATTCCAGCAATATATCAACCCAAATCCATAACAAAGTCCATATTGAGCTTTCAGTTGACTTTTGTTGACTTTTTAGAAAATTGCAATTAAGAACGAGAGCTGCTCTAAATTGCTTTAGTAATATTGATAAGATAACTAATAAATTAACAAATTTTAAACTTGTTTGAGGATAGATAAAATGAAGGAGGACAAAAGTGGCGGGACTAGGAATAGAACTGCTTAAATTGGTGAATTGATCTGTGAAATGACTTGTTCATTACATAAAAACTTGAAACCCAGCTAAAGATTACATTAAAAATTAAAAACGATTAAACATGTATTTAAGAAATTGGTCTAAAGCATTGACAGGTTGTTCTTTGTGTCTTCTTTCTTCTTTATAGCTATATCAAGTAGTTCTGATCTTCCTCAGTCCTTGGATTGGTCAAAATGATCCCAGCCTTTGATTTTCACTTTTTGGCGCCAAGTTGGAAGTAACAGGGGAGAAGAATTTATTGCTTTAGGGTGAGGTGTAGGAGAGTGGGTAGACAATTGGGGGATAAGGTGGTAGTGAAACTATGGGTGGTGAAACCATGGAGGTGGAGGTGATATCTGGTTTTGGTTTTGATGGGAGAGGTGGAATACCAGGGATGTGGAGGAGGAGATATTAATAACGGGGGTTCAAGTAGGGGGTTCACGGGTTTTATTTGGCGGGGGTTCAAATGGTTTGGCTAGCGTTTATAATACAACAAGGGTCCATTTGGTTTGTAGATTAATCACAAGGACCATATTTGTAATATTCTAAAACTTTAAGGACTGATCATGCCATCTTTCCAAACTTCCTTCCAAGTATCAAACCTGCCAAATATGAATAGTACAAGGACCATAGTTGATTATTTTCTATTTTTAAATATCCAAGGACCATTTTGACATTTTCAAACTTTAGGGATTAAAGTTGTCATTTTGCAATTTTTAAACTTTGAAGGGTTTGTTTTGACAACTTTTGAATCCATTGGACCTTAAATGATGTTTTACTTTATTTTGATTTACCAGGGTTGTTTTGACAACTTTTGAAACTTGGGGACTAAAACTGAAATTATGCAAACTTGATAGTTTTTCCGATTTTGATATTTTGCATTTAAAACACATAAAACACTTATTTGTGATATTTTTATCATTTTGATGCATTTCTGAGTGTTTTTAGATGTTTTTGGCATTTTAAACGTATAAAATATGTGTTTTAGACACATATCAAATCCCCCACTAAACTATTGCTAGTCCAGCAATCTTTTATAAAAAGTTAATGGATTTTATCTCTTTACAAAAAGCATTCTTCGGAGTAGCCAATGTTTTAGTTCAAGTTAGAACTTTGGTACAATGATAACCAAATGATTTTGAGCAAATCACCAGCTTTCAACGGTTTTGATTTGTCTTTATCAGAAACCGTTTGCTTCGGACTAGCCAACTCTTAGATAAAATATCTTTGGTGAGTCGATTACCAATTATGGTTTTCCAACTGCCTTTACCACAAGCCATAAACTTGCGGGCTAGCCAACTCTTCACTAATTAAAGATATGGTGAGCTGAACACCATACAATTTTGGGCAAATTGCAAGCCGTCAACGGATTTGAGATATCTTTACCAAGAGCCGTTTGCTCCTGGATTAGCCAATCCTTTTGTTTGTTAGACATGGTGGACTGATTACCATTTGTTGTGTTTAGTACATAGTACTTCCATTATAAAAAAAATTAAAATTTGGCCATTTTGGGGGAAAAAGGGACTAAAAGGGTACATTTATGATCAAATTCGCCAGAATTTCCCCCCCCCACTTAGAAATGAATATTGTCCTCAATATTCAAAGTCCCGGCTATTATGCCAAATCCTTGAACGTAAGAAGATAACATTACTAGCTAAGTGTAGAAACACAACAATTATTCTCTTTTTTAATATTTACAATTTTCATTCATTTTTTTTTTTTTTAGATCTATATACAACATGTGGGGCATCTCCCCCACACTAGGGTGGTACACACGGGTGAAAACCCATGTTTAACTACTGTTTTTGATTACCGAGTCGCTAGCTTGACTCGACCCCGAATTAATTTGTTCATGGGGAGTAAGTGGAAGAGACAATCTCCATCGGACTTTCATTCAAGATGTTTGTATAAACATTGAAGTACGTGAAAGTTCCACACCGATGAGATATACACAGAACGACCCGGCTCACAAATGATAAATGAAAATACCGGGATCAAAAATAATGTCTTCATTCTCGAAGGAGTGAAGAACAGGAGAAGCCACGGGATAGGTGAAGAAGAGAAAGAAATGATGTAAAAATCATGACTAACTCTTCATCCTCAATAGGAGAATTCATAGTTTCATGAATCTCATCATTTAAGCTCAATTGGTCTAGACATATCCCGGGTGTGTCTAGATCAAAGTAGAAGTTATCATACTCTGGTGGAGATATGATATGAGTGAGTTCACAGGAGAACTCCTCAAAGGCGAATGATTCATATTCGAGATTGATTTGAGTGAGTTCACTAGGGAACTCCTCAAAAGTGAATGATTCATAATCGGGAAGAGAATTATGAGAATGAGAAGTGGTAATACCACTAATCTTCTCTCCCATATGATCAAAATAGAACGTTTGCAAATCCGGAATAGAATCATCGAACAAAAGTTCACTATCCTCAAAGGGGATAGAATATGAAGTAGGCTTTTTATTAAAAGCCTCGATTCTAGAAATGATAAGATTAACATTCAATAATGTAAGACGAAGAGCTTCGTCTTGGATTATTTCTTCATCATTCTCTTCTCCTAAGCTGACAGGCTCAGAAGGTAATTCCCCCATATAACTTATGTCTCCACAAGATAAAGAATAGTCCTCATCAGAATCAGAGAACATCTCAATATGATCATTTTGGAAGACAAGAGGAGGAGGGATATCACACACATGATCAAGAATTCCCTGTGACTCTCTTGGGATTTGGACAAGGTTCTCAACACTAGACTTTATGAATTCGTCCGATTCCTTTTCAGGAACAGTGTCAAGAAGCTCATACCCCATGTTTAGAGAGTGAGTGGGAATATCGGGTGTGATAACAACAGAATGAGGGAGTTGAGAAGGACTAGCATACATATGTTTTATACTTTCCATTTGTTCTTCGCTAGTAATTTCATAGTCTTTTCTCCCTGATTTTTCATGGAAGGAATTTCAACTGATGAACTTGATGAACTCTGTATAATTGAATATCAAGGGTAACTTCATCATCATCGTCATCAGGAATGAAATGGAATCGAGAGCTAGATTTGGATGCTCTTTCTTTGCAATTGATTCCCTAATAGATTTTTCAAAGGCAATTTGGGAATTTAATTTAGCAGCCCGTTCTTCGGCTAACAAAACTTCCATGGAATTTTTATTTGGATTATCTTGGGATTCCTTCAAATCTTTCACTAAATCCAAAAGATCAAGAAGAAGATTTTGAGGAAGTGGCTCAGGCTGAGGTGGTGCCTGATTCTTTTGATACTGTGGAGGTTGGTCTTGAAATGTATAGTCGTAATTGTTACAAGGAAATGGGTTCCCTTTTTGACAATCCGAGCTAGAGTGAGGACCTCCACAATACTCACAACAGTAAAACTGATGTGGCTGTGAGTCATATGCGTTGTAGTCATAATTGTTATCAGGAACCTGCTCATAGACAAGCGTGTTTCCCGATTGACAATCAGAACTGGTGTGTGAACCACCACAGTACTCACAACAGTAAAACTGCTGAGTCTCACAGTGTGGTAGCTGTTGGAATAAATCAGTTGTGTTATGGTAGGAATAGGGATCCTGGTTATAGACAGACCCGTTTCTTGATTCCACCATGCTACAATGGGGCAATACCACCATTATAAGGACCACCACACCATTGACAACCAAGAGGGTGAGGATGAGACATAGAAATAATCAAATGGTTCCAGAGGGTAAGAAATGAAGAATCAAAAGGGTGAGAGGGTAAAGAGGAATATTTTTTGTATTTTTGAAAAACATCTTTGTAAAACAAAGAATGAAAATATTTTTGGGTTTTGTGTTTGTTGTGATTTTAAAATGTTTTGGAAGCGTTTGTTTTATATAATAATAATAAGAAAATATGAACAAGGATGGTAAATATACAATGGGTGTATATTCAACAATTACTGATGCTTCAAATTGTAGATACGCAGCACACTCCCGGCGGCAGCGGCGCAAAATTTGATTCGCTCCGAGACAGTCAGTTTTATCACACAAGCTAACCACTTGTGAATGGTCAACCGTAATAGAAAGTCCAAACAGTCTGAAAACGAAATGCAATTAAGTCCAGAGGAGTATAGTGTTTCCCAGGTCGTTAAGTCCCAACGAGGTGTGAACACTGTAATAACAATCTGTGATCGAGTGATATGAAGAAGGGAAAGGGGTTTTGATTGATACTAGATGACAAATGAAAGGAAATTAAAAAAGCTAAATTATGTTAAATAAAACTTTATTACTATTTTTAAAATCGTTTAACTTTTATAATCTAAAACTTACGTTTAAATTAAAAACTAGGTAATGTACAAAATAAAACGTGAAAATAAAGAAGGAAAATACCTACGGATATGAAAAATACATTTTTACAATCCTAATTATACTAGAAAATTATTGGAAAAAGAAAATTATTTTTAAAACTATTTATCTAATTATTATTAATTAAAACTATTTTTAACTATTTAATAATACCCTAAAATATAAGAAAATATGAAATAAAGCTAGAAATATGAAATTATGACTTAGAAAAATCTAAAATATAAAACTTATTTTAAAACTGAAAATATATTTTTAGACTTCTTATGTATTTATTATTAATTTAAAACTATTTAAAACTAATTAAAATGCTAGAAAATACTATTTAAACTAAGAAAATTATGGAAAAATATTTTTTTGGCTTTTTATATTTATATTAATCTAGGAAAATTGAAAACATATTTTTTTGAAGCATTTCTGATTTATTTGTATTAAAAGCTATTTAAAAATGCTAAAAACTGAAATTAAATGCAGAAAATAGTAAATGAACAGTGAAAAATATGAAAACTTCCAGTCAACTATAAAATAATACTGAGAACCCAGGAAAAATAATAAAAGTGGTGCAGGTGTGCAAGATTAGGTTCTGTAGTGAAAAGTGCTTATAAATAAGCACTAAAAATAAGCTATAAGTACCAAATGAGCACCAAATGATCACAGCAGCTAGAGTATGCAAAATATACTTAATACTAACCTATTTCAACTAGCCTAAACCTCTAATATGCAAACTATAATGATTTGGTTCTATTTAAGCACTAGTGCCAAACAGCCCTTAAGCCCTTGTTAAGCCAGCTTATAAAAATCACAAAAATAAACTAAAATCACCATGAAAACCACTACCAACCAAAGTGTCTAAATCCAGAATTTCAGCTAATAAGGACTAAAATTGAGGAAACTAAAAATGCAAAAGTGGAAGGTATTTGTACTTGCAATGGAAATGGGTCAAAATGAGCTATTAAGCTTGCATAAGCTAATAAAAGCTACCACTACTGAACCAAAGGTTGAATAAGCTATAAACAAGTTATAGGAACTTAGAATAAGCAACAAAAACAAGAAAAACACACTAAATAAGCAAAAATAAGGAATAAGCAAAGCGGAGTTTTGTGAAAAAAGGGCTTAAAAGAAGCTAGCAAATAAGCAGTTTACAACACTAACTAAAAATTATAAAAAATACTATGATGAAGACAAGCAACAGAATGACAAATATCCAAAAGCACAAGTCTTCAATCCTAATATTAAGTCCTACATGAAATTCACAAGTTTATTCAAAAATGGGTTTCTATGAAATTTTGACTTTTTGAAGTTTTTTGAAAATTTGACTTATGTGAACTTTGATTGATCTAAATTGACTGAAACTGGAATAATAAGCTACAATGCAACTAATCTAAGCTACTTTAGCTAAAAATCTACCTATTTGCACAATGAGCTCATCTCTGTTTACTGTGTATGCGGTTTTGGAGCTCAAATGGGAATTTTGACTTTATGTGAATGAACTAAGAAATTTATGCTATAACTAACCTAATATGACTAAATATAGACTGAATGAACTCTTGTTTACTATTGAATCAATCTTAAACACGAAAATCAAACTAATCAAAGCACCCTTATTGATGGACTTTTTTAGTGAGAAGCAAATGAAAGTTTTGAGCTTATGTAACCTTAAAAACAAATTAAACTAACTATATTTAGCTATTTAGAGTGCAAATGGACAGATTAGGACCATAATTTCAAGAACAATCAAGCTAATCAATCTAAATGAGACTAAAGCAACAAAAGCTAAAGGAATCCTACATCAAGCTAAAGCAAATAAAGAACAAATAAAGTAAACTAGATTACCTAAAATGTATCTATTCTAAAATAAGCAAATAAGCTCAATCAAAAGAATAAGCACTAACTAGAGAATTGTTGATAGGGTTTGACGTTTACCTGAACCAAACACCACTTCTACACCATGGCAGCCTAGGCTAGAGATTTTTGAACTAACTTTTTCCTTTTGGGGATTAAAACTAGACTAGCTATTGAAATTGTGATTTTTATTTTTTTAAATTTTAATAACAAATAAAAATGACTTGAAATTACTTGTGCCGAGGAAAAACACTTTACACTTTTTGAAGTTGAAAATGAACTTGGAATCCTAAATTAGACTTGAATACTTTGAAACTTTGATGGAAATAGCTTTAAAATAGATTATAGACTCGGAAAACTCAAAAGTTAAACAATCTCGATGATTAAAACTCTAAAGCTTGTTTATTTCAAATCTCCTTAAAATTCTGAATTTGCAATTTTGGTGTTTTGACAATAATGTATGCTATTCTTTTCAAAGCTAACTAAATAACTTATTTTAATATTGATTAAGCATCTTCTACAACAAAACAAGCTTTATAAGCTAAAGCAGTTATGACTATTTTTATGGCTTTTTATGATTTTTGAAGAAATAAAGGTCAACCCAAATCCAAACTAGAATGATTAAACTAGTGGCACTAATATAAATGATAAGCATTATTAACTAAAATAGCTTATAAGCTATGCTACGATAATTTGACTTTTGTTGACTATTTATTTTTGGAAATGAAGATTTAGCACAAAGACGAGAACACCTTCTATTGCTTTAGTAACATTTAAAACATACTCTAATAAGCTACAGAAGCTTACTCATGAAGCAATTTTAAAATTGATTGATTAAGAACAAAAATGGCGGGAAAGCTAAAATAGTAGCGGAAATTGATTATTGATAAAACTTGTAAATTAAGATTGAATTAACTTCATGCGATACATAAATCATAAAACCCATAAAGATTACAATGAAAGAAAAAAACGATTAAGCATATTTAAAAAGTAAAGCGGTCTAAAAGCAATGACAGGTTGTTCTTTGTGTCTTCTTTCTTCTTTATAGCTATCACAAAGTAGTTCTGAATCTTCCTCAGTCCTTGGATTGGTCAAAATGATCCCAGCCTTTGATTTTCACTTTTGGCGCCAAGTTGGAAGTATGAGGGAGAAGCATTTATTGCTTTAGGGTGAGGTGTAGGAGAGTGGGTAGGCAGTGGGGGATAAGGTGGTAGTGAAACTGTGGTGGTGAAACCATGGAGGTGGAGGCGTATCTGGTTTTGGTTTTGATGGGAGAGGTGGAATACCAGGGATGTGGAGGAGGAGATATTAATAACGGGGGGTTCAAGAGGGGGTTCCGCAGGGGTTTTATTTGCGGGGGTTCAAATGGTTTGGTAGGGTTTATAATACACAAATGGTCCATTTGGTTTGTAGATTAATCACAAGGACCATATTTGTAATATTCTGAAACTTTAAGGACTGATCATGCCTCTTTCCAAACTTCCTTCCAAGTATCAAACCTGCCAAATATGAATAGTACAAGGACCATAGTTGATTATTTTCTATTTTTAAATATCCAAGGACCATTTTTGACATTTTTCAAACTTTAGGGATTAAAGTTGTCATTTTGCAAATTTTAAACTTTGAAGGGTTTGTTTTGACAACTTTTGAATCCATTGGACCTTAAATGATGTTTTACTTTATTTTGATTTACCAGGGACTGTTTTTGACAACTTTTGAAACTTGGGGGACTAAAACTGCCAATTATGCAAACTTGATAGTTTTTCATCTGATTTTGATATTTTTGCATTTAAAACACATAAAACACTTATTTGTGATATTTGTATTATTTTGATGCATTTAAAGTGTTTTCAGGATGTTTTTGCGGCAGTTTAAATGATACAAAAATGATGAGTATTTAGACACTCATCAATCCCCCACACTAAGATATTGCTAGTCCCTAGCAATGTTTTTTGAAAAATTAATGGATTTCATCTCTTTACCAAAAGCCATTACTTCTGGAGTAGCCAATTGTTTTGGTTCAAGTAAGAACTTTGGTACAATGATAACCAAATGATTTTGAGCAAATCACCAGCTTTAAGCGGTTTGATTTGTCTTTACCAGAAGCCGTTTGCTTCTGGACTAGCCAACTCTTAGATAAATTATCAACATTATCTTTGGTGAGTCGATTACCAATTATGGGTTTTCAACTGCCTTTACCACAAGCCATAAACTTGCGGGCTAGCCAACTCTTCACTAATTAAAGATATGGTGAGCTGAACACCATACAATTTTGGGCAAATTTCAAGCCGTAAACGGATTTGAGATATCTTTACCAAGAGCCGTTTGCTCCTGGATTAGCCAATCCTTATGTGGGTTAGACATGGTGGACTGATTACCATTTGTTGTGTATAGTACATAGTACTTCATTATAAAAAATTTTAAAATTTGGCCATTTTGGGGAAAAAGGGACTAAAAGGGTACATTTATGATCAAATTCGCCAGAATTTCCCCCCCACACTTTAGAAATGAATATTGCCAAATCCTGAACGTAAGAAATAACATTCAGCTAAGTGTAGAAACACAACAATTATTCTCTTTTTTAATATTTACAATTTTCATTCATTTTTTTTTATATATATACAACATGTGGGGCATCTCCCCACACTAGGGGTGGTACACTGGTGAAAACCCATGTTTAACTACTGTTTTTGATTACCGAGTCGCTAGCTTGACTCGACCCCGAATTTATTGGTTCATGGGGAAGTAAGTGGAAGAGACAATCTCCATCGGACTTTCATTCAAGATGTTTGTATAAACATTGTAGTACGTGAAAGTTCCACCCGATGAGATATACATAGAACCGGCTCACAAATGATAAATGAAAATGCCGGGTCAAAATAATGTCTTCATTCTCGAAGGAGTGAAGAACAGGAGAAGCCACGGGATAGGTGAAGAAGAGAAAGAAAGTCATGATAAAATCATGACTAACTCTTCATCCTCAATAGGAGAATTCATAGTTTCATGAATCTCATCAGTTAAGCTCTCTTGATCAAGACATATTATCCGGGTGTGTCTAGATCAAAGTAGAAGTTATCATACTCCGGTGGAGATATAATATGAGTGAGTTCACAGAGGACTCCTCAAGGCGAATGATTCATATTCGAGGATTGATTTGAGTGAGTTCACTAGGAACTCCTCAAAATGAATGATTCATAATCGGGAGAGAATTATGAGAATGAGAAGTGGTAATACCACTAATCTTCTCTCCCATATGATCAAAATGGAACGTTTGCAATTTCGGAATAGAATCATTGAACAAAAGTTCACTATCCTCAAAGGGGATAGGATATGAAGTAGGCTTTTCATTAAAAGCCTCGATTCTAGAAATGAGAAGATTAACATTCAATAATGTAAGGCGAAGAGCTTGTCTTGGATTATTCTTCATCATTCTCTTCTCCTAAGCTGACAAGCTCAGAAGGTAATTCTCCCACATAACTTATGTCTCCACAAGATAAAGAATAGTCCTCATCAGAATCAGAGAACATCTCAATATGATCATTTTGGAAGACAAGAGGAGGAGGGATATCACACACATGATCAAGAATTCCTGTGATTCTCTTGGAATTTGGACAAGGTTCTCAACACTAGACTTTATGAATTCGTCCGATTCCTTTTCAGGGACAGTGTCAAGATGCTCGTCCCCCATGTTTAGAGAGTGAGTGGGAATATCGGGTGTGATAACAAACGAGTGAGGAGTTGAGAAGGACTAGCATACATATGTTTTATACTTTCCATTTGTTCTGCTAGTAATTCCATCATAGTCTTTTCTCACTGATTTTTCATGGAAGGAATTTCAACTGATGAACTTGATGAACTTGTACAAAATTGTGAATATCAAGGGTAACTTCATCATCATCGTCATCGAGGAATGAAAGCGGAATCGAGAGCTCGATTTGGCTGCTTTTTCTTTTGCAATTGATTGATTCCTAATAGTTTGTTCAAAGGCAATTTGGGAATTTAATTTAGCGACCGCTCTTGACTAACAAAACTTCCATGGATTTCTCATTTGGATTATCTTGGGAGTGTTTACATTCCTTCAAATCTTTCACTAAATCCAAAAGATCAAGAAGAAGATTTTGAGGAAGTGGCTCAGGCTGAGGTGGTACCTGATTCATTTGGTCTGTGGAGGTTGTTGTCATGATCTGAAGAGTCGTAATTGTTACAAGGAAATGGATTCCTTGTTTGACAATCAGAGCTAGAATGAGGACCTCCACAATACTCTAACAATAAAACTGATGTGGTTGTGAGTCGTATGTGTTGTAGTCATAATTGTTATCAGGAACACTGCTTTCATAGACAAGCGTGTTTCCCGATTGACAATCGAACTGTAGTGTGAACCACCACAGTACTCCAATGATAAAAGCTGCGAGTCTCACGTGTGGTAGGCTGATGGAATAAATCGGTTGTGTTATGGTAGGAATAGGGATGCTGGTTATAGACAGACCCGTTTCCTGATTCCACCATGCTACACTGGGGCAATTGCCACCATTATAAGGACCACCACACCATTGACAACCAAGAGGGTGAGGATAAGACATATAAAGAATCAAAGGTTCCAGAGGGTTGGGATGAAGAATCAAAGATGTGAGAGGGTAAAGATGGATATTTTTAGATTTTTGGATAAACATTTTGTAAAAATAAGAAAGAAAATCTTTTGGGTTTTGTGTTTGTTGAAAACTTGATTTTTAAAAATGTTTTTGGTGTCGATCGTCAACGAATTAACGATAATTTTGGTTTTATATAAAAACAAGGAAATATGGACAAAGATGGTAAATATACAATGGGTGTATATTCAACAACACTGATGCTTCAAATCCGTAGTACGCAGCACACCTCCCCGGCAGCGGCGCCAAAATTTGATTCGCTCAGAGCAGTCAGTTTATCACACAAGCTAGCCACTTGTGAATGGTCAACCGTAATAAACTTAAAACACTCGAGAAACAAATGCAATTAAGATCAGAGGAGTTATAGTGTTTCCCGGTCGTTAAGTCCCACGAGGTGTGAACACTTGTAATAGAACGAATCTGTGATCGGAGTGATATTGAACAGGGGAAAAAGGGTTTTGAAGATTTGGAATAATTACACCTAAAGATAAAGTTTGTAATTTCAGGGCTTAAATGCAAATTAAAGAAAATTAAAATGATAAATTATATTAAATAAACGCTATCACTATTTTTAAAATCGATGAACGTTTAAAACTTAAAACGTACGTTTAAATTAAAAACTAAGTAGCGTATGTACAAAATAAAATGTGAGAAATAAAAGGAAAATAACGGATATGAAAATGATATTTTTACAATCCTAATAATAAAATAAAATTATTAGAAAAATAAAATTATTTTTAAAACTATTTATCTAATTATTATTAATTAAAAACTATTTTTAACTATTTAATAATAACCTAAAATATAAGAAAATATGAAATAAAGCTAGAAATGTGAAATTATGACTTAGAAAAATCTAAAATATTATAAAACTTATTTTAAAACTGAAAATATATTTTTTACACTTTTTATCTATTTATTATGAATTTAATACTATTTAAAACTAATTAAAATGCTAGAAAATACTATTTAAACTAAGAAAATTATGGAAAAATATTTTTTTGGCTTTTTATATTTATCTTAATCTAGGAAAAATGAAAACTTATTTTTTTGAAACTTTTATGATTTATTTGGATTAAATGCTAATTAAAAATGCTAGAAAATGACATAAAATGCAGAAAAATAGCAAATGAACAGTGAAAAATATGAAAACTTCCAGATAAGTCTAAAATAATACTGAGAATCAAGTAAAAATGACAGAAACTACTTTGGAGCAGGTGTGCAAGACTATGATTTGGACACACAGTGCTTGAATGAATAAGCACTTGAAATAAAGCAATAAGCTACCAAAAGCTACAAATATAAGCTAACTAAAGCTCAAAAATGACCTAAACTAACTGATATAAGCCTTCTGCAACTGAATTGAACCTAAATAGCACAAGCTAGAGGCATAAAAGCTACATATCATGTTCTAACTAAGCACTTAGTGCCAAACAACCCTAAAGCTACTTTAAGCCTAGATTAAGCTAGCTAGAAAAATTCCTAAAAATTAAATAAAATGACCAGGCAGTGAAAACACAACCAACCAAAGAGCTAGAATCCAAAATTTCATCTAATAAGGACTAAAATTGAGGAAACTAAAAATGCAAAAGTGGAAGCTATTTGTACTTGCAATGGAAATGGGTCAAAATGAGCTATTAAGCTTGCATAAGCTAATAAAAAGCTACCACTACTGAACCAAAGGTTGAATAAGCTATAAACAAGTTATAGGAACTTAGAATAAGCAACAACAACAAGAAAAACACACTAAATAAGCAAAAATAAGGAATAAGCAAAATGAGAGTTTTGTGAAAAAGGCTTAAAAAAGCTAGCAAATAAGCAGTTTACAACACTAACTAAAAATTATAAAAAATACTATGATGAAGACAAGCAACAGAATGACAAATATCCAAAAGCACAAGTCTTCAATCCTAATATTAAGTCCTACATGAAATTCACAAGTTTATTCAAAAATGGGTTTCTATGACATTTTGACTTTTGAAGTTTTTGAAAATTTGACTTATGTGAACTTTGAGCTTTGATCTAAATTGACTGAAAATGGAAGTTTAGTGATAAGCTACAATGCAACTAATCTAAGCTACTTTAGCTAAAGTTAATCTACCTATTTGCACTAATTTGAGCTCATCTTGCTTACACAGAAATGTGTATAAGAGCAGTTTTGGAGCTCAAATGGGAATTTTGACTTTATGTGAATGAACTAAGAAATTTATGCTATAACTAACCTAATATGACTAAATATGGACTGAATGAACTCTTGTTACTTCGTGAATCAATCTTAAACACAGGAAATCAAACTAATCCAAACACCCCTTATTGATGGACTTTTTGAGTAATGAACAAATGAAAGTTTTGAGCTTATGTAACCTTAAAAACAAATTAAACTAACTATATTTAGCTATTTAGAGTGCAAATGGACAGATTAGGACCATAATTTCAAGAACAATCAAAGCTAATCAATCCTAAATGAGACTAAAGCAACAAAAGCTAAAGGAATCCTACATCAAGCTAAAGCAAATCAAGAACAAATAAAGTAAACTAGATTACCTAAAATGTATCTATTCTAAAATAAGCAAATAAGCTCAATCAAAAAGGGAATAAGCAACAGGCTGTTGATAAAGAGGGGTTTAGGGACAAGACACGTGATCTGGACAAAGATACCTCAAACCACCAACTTCACACCATCAGCCTAGGCTAGATGATTTTTGAATTTTTCCTTTTGGGGAAAGCTAGACTAGCTATTGAAATTGTGATTTTTATTTTTTTAAAATTTTAATAACAAATAAAATGACTTGAAATACTTGTGAAAAGCGAGGAAAACACTTTTACACTTTTGGGCAGATTTGAAAATGAACTTGGAATCACAAATTAGACTTGAATACTTTGAAACTTTGATGGAAATAGCTTTTAAAATAGATTATAGACTCAGAAAACTCAAAGTTAAACAATCTCAATGATTAAAACTCTAAAAGCTTGTTTATTTCAAATACTCCTTAAAATTCTGAATTTGCAATTTTGGGTACTTTTTGACTAATGTAACTGCTATTCTTTTCAAAGCTAACTAAATAACTTATTTTAATATTGATTAAGCATTTTCTACAACAAAACAAGCACTTTATAAGCTAAAACAGATTATGACTAATTTTTATGGCTTTTTATGATTTTTGAAGAAATAAAGGTAAACACAAACTAGGACAGATTAAACTAGTGAACCACTAATATAAAGTGATAAGCGGTTATTAACTAAAATAAGCAGATTATAAGGTATGCTACAGTAATTTGACTTTTGTTGACTATTTATACTTGGAAATGAAGATTTAGCACAAAGACCGGAACACCTACTTACATTTAAAACAACTCAATAAGCTACGAAGCTTAATGAAAGCAATTTTAAAAGATTGAAACTTAACAGTTAGAACAAAAATGGTGGGAAAGCTAAAATAAAAAGCGGAAATTGATTGATAAAAACTTGTAAATTAAGATTGAATTAACTTGTGCAATACATAAATCATAAAAACCAAGATTCAGATTACAATGAAAGAAAAAAACGATTAAGCATAAAGTATTTAAAAATGGTCTAAAAGCAATGACAGGTTGTTCTTTGTGTCTTCTTTCTTCTTTATAGCTATCACAAAGTAGTTCTGAATCTTCCTCAGCCCTTGGATTGGTCAAATGATCCGCCTTTGATTTTCACTTTTTTTGCGCCAAGTTAGAAGTAACAGGGGAGAAGCATTTATTGCTTTAGGGTGAGGTGTAGGAGAGTGGGTAGAATTTGGGGGATAAGGTGGTAGTGGCGTGGGTGGTGAAACCATGGAGGTGGAGGGCGTATCTGGTTTTGGTTTTGATGGGAGAGGGTGGAATACCCAGGGATGTGGAGGAGGAGATATTAATAACGGGGGGTTCAAGTATGGGGTTCACGGGGTTTTATTTGGCAGGGGGTTCAAATGGTTTGGCTGGGGTTTATAATACACAAAGGGTCCATTTGGTTTGTAGATTAATCACAAGGACCATATTTGTAATACGAAACTTTAAGGACTGATCATGCCATCTTTCCAAACTTCCTTCCAAGTATCAAACCTGCCAAATATGAATAGTACAAGGACCATAGTTGATTATTTTCTATTTTTAAATATCCAAGGACCATTTTTGACATTTTTCAAACTTTAGGGATTAAAGTTGTCATTTTGCAATTTTTAAACTTTGAAGGGTTTGTTTTGACAACTTTTGAATCCATTGGACCTTAAATGATGTTTTACTTTATTTTGATTTACCAGGACTATTTTGACAACTTTTGAAACTTGGGGACTAAAACGCCAATTATGCAAACTTGATAGTTTTTCATCGATTTTGATATTTTGCATTTAAAACACATAAAACACTTATTTGTGATATTTTTATCATTTTGATGCATTTCGTGTGTTTTAGATGTTTTTGCAGTTTAAAGCGTGATAAAATGATGAGTATTTAGACACTCATCAATCACTCACCACTAAGATATTGCTAGTCCCTAGCAATGTTTTTGAGAAAAATTAATGGATTTCATCTCTTTACCAAAAGCCATTACTTCTGGGGTAGCCAATTGTTTTAGTTCAAGTAAGAACCTTGGTACAATGATAACCAAATGATTTTTGAGCAAATCACCGTAAGCGGATTTGATTTGTCTTTACCAGAAGCCGTTTGCTCCGGACTAGCCAACTCTTAGATAAATTATCAATATTATCTTTGGTGAGTCGATTACCAATTATGGTTTTCAAACTGCCTTTACCACAAGCCATAAACTTGCGGGCTAGCCAACTCTTTACTAATTAAAGATATGGTGAGTGCAACACACCATACAATTTTGGGCAAATTGCAAGCCGTCAACGGATTTGAGATATCTTTACCAAGAGGCGTTTGCTCCTGGATTAGCCAATCCTTATGTGGGTTAGACATGGTGGACTGATTACCATTTGTTGTGTTTAGTACATAGTACTTCCACTACAAAAATTTTAAAATTTGGCCATTTTGGGGAAAAAGGGACTAAAAGGGTACATTTATGATCAAATTCGCCAGAATTTCCCCACTTAGAAAGAAATGTCCTCAATATTCAAAGTCCCGGCTATTGCCAAATCCTGAACGTGAAATAACATTCAAAGTGTGGAAACACAACAATTATTCTCTTTTTAATATTTACAATTTTCATTCATTTTTTTAGATCTATATACAACATGTGGGGCATCTCCCCACACTAGGAGTGTACCACGGTGAAAACCCATGTTTAACTACTGTTTTTTTTTGATTAGAATTAGCTAGCTTGACTCGACCCCGAATTCATTGGTTCATGGGGAAGTAAGTGGAAGAGACAATCTCCATCGGACTTTCATTCAAGATGTTTGTATAAACATTGAAATACGTGAAAGTTCCACACCGATGAGATATACATAGAACCGGCTCACAAATGGTAAATGAAAATGCCGGGTCAAAAATAATGTCTTCATTCGAAGGAGTGAAGAACGGGGCCACGGGATAGGTGAAGAAGAGAAAGAAAGTCATGATAAAAATCATGACTAACTCTTCATCCTCAATAGGAGAATTCATAGTTTCATGAATCTCATCATTTAAGCTCAGCAATTGGATCAAGACATATTATCCCGGGTGTGTCTAGATCAAAGTAGAAATTATCATACTCCGGAGGAGATATGATATGAGTGAGTTCACGGGGAGGACTCCTCAAAGGCGAATGATTCATATTCGGGATTGATTTGAGTGAGTTCATTGGGGAACTCCTCAAAAGTGAATGATTCATAATCGGGAAGAGAATTATGAGAATGAGAAGTGGTAATACCACTAATCTTCTCTCCTATATGATCAAAATAGCGTTTGCAAATCGGAATAGAATCATGAACAAAAGTTCACTATCCTCAAAGGGGATAGGATATGAAGTAGGCTTTTCATTAAAAGCCTTGATTCTAGAAATGAGAAGATTAACATTCAATAATGTAAGACGAAGAGCTTCGTCTTGGATTATTTCATCATCATTCTCTTCTCTAAGTGACAAGCTCGAAGGTAATTCCCACATAACTTATGTCTCCACAAGATAAAGAATAGTCCTCATCGGAATCAGAGAACATCTCAATATGATCATTTTGGAAGACAAGAGGAGGAGGGATATCACACACATGATCAAGAATTCCTGTGATTCTCTTGGAATTTGGACAAGGTTCTCAACACTAGACTTTATGAATTCGTCCGATTCCTTTTCAAGAACAGTGTCAAGATGCTCATCCCCCATGTTTAGAGAGTGAGTGGGAATATCAGGTGTGATAACAACAGTGAGGGGAGTTGAGAAGGACTAGCATACATATGTTTTATACTTTCCATTTGTTCTTCTGCTAGTAATTCCATCATAGTCTTTTCTCACTGATTTTTCATGGAAGGAATTTCAACTGATGAACTTGATGAACTTGTACAAAATTGACGAATATCAAGGGTAACTTCATCATCATCGTCATCGGGAATGAAAGCGGTCGAGAGCTCGATTTGGATGCTTTTCTTTTGCAATTGATTCCCAATAGTTTGTTCAAAGGCAATTTGGGAATTTAATTTAGCGTGATCCGCTCTTACGCTAACAAAACTTCCATGGATTTCTCATTTGGATTATCTTGGGAGTGTTTACATTCCTTCAAATCTTTCACTAAATCCAAAAGATCAAGAAAAAGATTTTGAGGAAGTGGCTCAGTTGAGGTGGTGCTGATTCATTTGGTCTTGTAGAGGTTGTTCATGATACGAAGTATAGTCGTAATTGTTACAAGGAAATGGATTCCTTGTTTGACAATCCGAGCTAGAGGGAGGACCTCCACAATACTACTAACAATAAAATGATGTGGTACGTGAGTCATATGTGTTGTAGTCATAATTTTATGGGAACCTGCTCATAGACAAGCGTGTTTCCCGATTGACAATCGAAGCTGTAGTGTGAACCACCAGTACTCTACAATGATAAAAGCTGCTGAGTCTCACAGTGTGGTAGCTGATGGAATAAATCAGTTGTGTTATGGTAGGAATAGGGATCCCGGTTATAGACAGACCCGTTTCCTGATTCCACCATGCTACAACTGGGCAATTGCCACCATTATAAGGACCACCACACCATTGACAACCAAGAGGGTGAGGATAAGACTTAGAAAGAATCAAAGGTTCTGAGAGGGTTAAGATGAAGAATCAAAATGTGAGAGGGTAAAGATGGATATTTTTGAGATTTTGGATAAACATTTTTAAAATATAAGAAGAAAATCTTTTGGGTTTTGTGTTTGTTGAAAACTTGAATAAAATGTTTTTTTATCGTCAGATCAACGAATTAACTTCTGCGATAATTTTGGTTTTATATAATAAAACAAAAATATGGACAAAGATGGTAAATATACAATGGGTGTATATTCAACAACGATGCTTCAATCCGTGAAATTACGCAGCACACACCTCCGGGCGGCCTTGAAATTTGATTCGCTCACGAGCAGTCAAGTTTTAATCACACAAGCTAACCACTTGTGAATGGTCAACCGTAATAGAAAGTCCAAACAGTCCCTCAGAAACAAATGCAATTAAGATCAGGAGAGTTATAGTGTTTCCCAGTCGTTAAGTCCCAACGAGGTGTGAACACTGTAATAGAAACCAATCTGTGATCGGGTGATATTGAATGGAAAAAGGGTTTTGGATTTGGAATAATACACCTAAAGATAAGTTTGTAAATTACAGGGGCTTAAATGCAAATTAAAGAAAATTAAAATGATAAATTATATTAAATAAACGCTATCACTATTTTTAAAATCGATAAACGTTTATAATCTAAAACGTCGTTTAAATTAAAAACTACGTAGCGTATGTACAAAATAAAATGTGAGTTTTAAGAAATAAAAGGAAAATACCTATAAATATGAAAAGATATTTTACAATCCTAATAATAAAATAAAATTATTAGAAAAATAAAATTATTTTTAAAACTATTTATCTAATTATTATTAATTAAAAACTATTTTAACTATTTAATAATACCCTAAAATATAAGAAAATATGAAATAAAGCTAGAAATGTGAAATTATGACTTAGAAAAATCTAAAATATTATAAAACTAATTTTAAAACTGAAAATATATTTATTACACTTTTTATCTATTTATTATGAATTTAATACTATTTAAAACTAATTAAAATGCTAGAAAATACTATTTAAACTAAGAAAATTATGGAAAAATATTTTTTTGGCTTTTTATATTTATCTTAATCTAGGAAAATTGAAAACATATTTTTTTTAACTTTTTCTGATTTATTTGGATTAAATGCTAATTAAAAATGCTAGAAAATGACATAAAATGCAGAAAAATAGCAAATGAACAGTGAAAATATGAAAACTTCCAGATAAGTCTAAAATAATACTGAGAATCAAGTAAAAATGACAGAAACTACTTTGGAGCAGGTGTGCAAGAACTATGATTTGGACACACTACTTGAATGAATAAGCACTTGAAATAAGCAATAAGCTACCAAAAGCTACTATAAGCTAACTAAAGCTCAAAATGACCTAAACTAACTGATATAAGCCTTCTGCAACTGAATTGAACCTAAATAGCACAAGCTAGAGGCATAAAAGCTACATATCATGTTCTAAGCTACTAGTGCCAAACCTAACTTAAGCTACTTTAAGCCTAGATTAAGCTAGCTAGAAAATTCCTAAAAATAAACTAAAATGACCAGGCAGTAGAAAACAACCAACCAAAGAGCTAGAATCCATAATTTCATCTAATAAGGACTAAAATTGAGGAAACTAAAAATGCAAAAGTGGAAGCTATTTGTACTTGCAATGGAAATGGGTCAAAATGAGCTATTAAGCTTGCATAAGCTAATAAAAGCTACCACTACTGAACCAAAGGTTGAATAAGCTATAAACAAGTTATAGGAACTTAGAATAAGCAACAACAACAAGAAAAACACACTAAATAAGCAAAAATAAGGAAATAAGCAAAAGCGGGAGTTTTGTGAAAAAAACTTAAAGCTAGCAAATAAGCAGTTTACAACACTAACTAAAAATTATAAAAAAATACTATGATGAAGACAAGCAACAGAATGACAAATATCCAAAAGCACAAGTCTTCAATCCTAATATTAAGTCCTACATGAAATTCACAAGTTTATTAAAATGGGTTTAATATGACATTTTGACTTTTTAAAAAGAAAAATGCGGTTGTTTTTGAGAAAATTTGACTTATGTGAACTTTGATTGATCTAAATTGACTGAAAATGGAATAATAAGCTACAATGCAACTAATCTAAGCTACTTTAGCTAAAAATCTACCTATTTGCACAATTTGAGTCATCAACACTTTTGTATGCAGTTTTTAGCTCAAATGGAATTTTGACTTTATGTGAATGAACAAAAATTTATGCTATAACTAACCTAATATGACTAAATATGGACTGAATGAACTCTTGTTACTTTGTGAATCAATCTTAAACACAGGAAATCAAACTAATCCAAACACCCCTTATTGATGGACTTTTTTGAGTAATGAGAAGCAAATGAAAGTTTTGAGCTTATGTAACCTTAAAAACAAATTAAACTAACTATATTTAGCTATTTAGAGTGCAAATGGACAGATTAGGACCATAATTTCAAGAACAATCAAAGCTAATCAATCCTAAATGAGACTAAAGCAACAAAAGCTAAAGGAATCCTACATCAAGCTAAAGCAAATCAAGAACAAATAAAGTAAACTAGATTACCTAAAATGTATCTATTCTAAAATAAGCAAATAAGCTCAATCAAAAAGGGAATAAGCACCTATGAGGCTGTTGATAAAGAGGGTTTAGGGACGAGAACCTGTGATGCAGGACAGAATACCTCAAAACCACCAACTTCTACACCATGGCAGCCTAGGCTAGAGATTTTTGAATTTTTTTCCTTTTGGGGAAAGCTAGACTAGCTATTGAAATTGTGATTTTTTATTTTTTTAAATTTTAATAACAAATAAAATGACTTGAAATTACTTGTGGCGAGGAAAAACACTTTTTACACTTTTGGTGATTTGAAAATGAACTTGGAATCACAAATTAGACTTGAATACTTTGAAACTTTGATGGAAATAGCTTTTAAAATAGATTATAGACTCAGAAAACTCAAAGTTAAACAATCTCAATGATTAAAACTCTAAAAGCTTGTTTATTTCAAATCTCCTTAAAATTAAATTTGCATTTTGGCTGTTTTGACTAATATGTACTATTCTTTTCAAAGCTAACTAAATAACTTATTTTAATATTGATTAAGCATCTTCTACAACAAAACAATCACTTTATAAGCTAAAACAGTTATGACTATTTTTATGGCTTTTTATGATTTTTGAAGAAATAAGGTAAACACAAACTAGGACAGTTAAACTAGTGAAGCACTAATATAAAAGTGATAAAAATTATTATTAACTAAAATAAGCAGATTATAAGCTATGCTACAGTAATTTGACTTTTGTTGACTATTTATGACTGGAAATGAAGATTTAGCACAAAGACCGGAGCACCTTACTTACATTTAAAACAACTCTAATAAGCTCTGAAGCTTAATGAAGCAATTTTAAAAGATTGAAAACTTGAAAACAGTTAAGAACAAAAATGGCGGGAAAGCTAAAATAGGCAAAAAACTGGAAATTGATTGATAAAAACTTGTAAATTAAGATTGAATGCTTGTGCAATACATAAATCATAAAACCGATTACAGATTACAATGAAGAAAAAAACGATTAAGCATAAAAGTAAAAACGGTCTAAAAGCAATGACAGGTTGTTCTTTGTGTCTTCTTTCTTCTTTATAGCTATCACAAAGTAGTTAGAATCTTCCTCAGATCCTTGGATTGGTCAAAATGATCCACCTTTGATTTTCACTTTTTTCTTGGTTGGATATGAGGGGAGAAGCATTTATTGCTTTAGGGTGAGGTGTAGGAGAGTGGGTAGAAGCGGTGGGGGATAAGGTGGTAGTGAAAGCTGTGGGTGGTGTGAAACCATGGAGGTGGAGAGGCGGTGCTCGGTTTTGGTTTTGATGGGAGAGGTGGAATACGAGGGGATGTGGAGGAGATATTAATAGCAGGGGGTTCAAGTAGAAGGGGGTTACGGGGTTTTATTTGGCAGGGGTTCAAATGGTTTGGTGGGGTTTATAATACACAAAGGGTCCATTTGGTTTGTAGATTATCCAGAGGACCATATTTGTAATATTCTGAAACTTTAGGACGATCATGCCATCTTTCCAACCTTCCTTCCAAGTATCAAACCTGCCAAATATGAATAGTACAAGGACCATAGTTGATTATTTTCTATTTTTAAATATCCAAGGACCTTATTTGACATTTTCAAACTTTAGGGATTAAAGTTGTCATTTTGCAAATTTTAAACTTTGAAGGGTTTGTTTTGACAACTTTTGAATCCATTGGACCTTAAATGATGTTTTACTTTATTTTGATTTACCGAGGACTTTTTTTGACAACTTTTGAAACTTGGGGACTAAAAGCGCCAATTATGCAAACTTGATAGTTTTCATCGATTTTGATATTTTGCATTTAAAACACATAAAACACTTATTTGTGATATTTTTTTTATCATTTTGATGCATTTAAAGTGTTTTGAGATGTTTTTTTCGTTTAAATGATACAAAAATGATAGTATTTAGACAACAATCAATCCTTACTAAGATATTGCTAGTCCCTAGCAATGTTTTGAGAAAAAATTAATGGATTTTCATCTCTTTACCAAAGCCATTACTTAGGAGTAGCCAATTGTTTTGATTCAGTAAGAACGAATACAATGATAACCAATGATTTTTGAAATATCATGAAACATGTGATTTGATTTGTCTTTACGAAAACGTTTGCTTACGGACTAATATCTTAGATAAATTATCAATATTATTATCTTTGGTGAGTCGATTACCAATTATGGTTTTTCAACACCTTTACCCTGAGCCATAAACTTGCGGGACTGGCAACTCTTCACAGTTAAGATATGGTGGTGAACATACAATTTTGGGCAAATTGCAAGCCGATAGCGGATTGAGATATCTTTACCAAGCGTTTGCTCTGGATTAGCCAATCCTATGTGGGTTGAACATGGTGGTGATTACCATTTGTTGTGTTTAGTTACATAGTACTTCATTACAAAAATTTTTAAATTTGGCCATTTTGGAAAAAGGGACTAAAGGGTACATTATGATCAAATTAGCGAGAATTTCCCCACACTTAGAAATGAATATTGTCCTCAATATTCAAAGTGTGGCTTCACTATGATTATTCTCTTTTTAATATTTACAATTTTCATTCATTTTTTAGATCTATATACAACATGTGGGGCATCTCCCAGCTAGGGTGAAATGCTTACGGTGAAAACCCATGTTTAACTCTTGTTTTTGATTCTGAGAATTAAGCTAGCTTGACTCGACCCAGTCATTGGTTCAGGGGAGTAAGTGTGAACTTGATTGTTAGGTCACTAGTTTTACAACACAAGCTTATAAGAAAGGAGATGAGGCGATTGAACAAGTATAACCACACACACACACGATATAGTATAATACGGTTTTATGCGTAGGAGTATGAAAGGAATAACTTGAACAACCAACCTTCAAATGAAGGTTTACAAGGGGTATTTATAGGAGGGAAGCTAGGGCAACACTCCTAGTTCCCTTCCTATCCTTATTGGGCTTGGGTCAAGCTTATGGGCCTTCTACATAAGCTTGACCTTAAACAAACATAAAGGCCATAATAAAGCTACCTATTACATATGAAATATAAATACTTGAAATCCTGTTTAGGAGTGATTCCAACAATCTCCCCCTCAAGTATATATGAATGAAAGCGGTGAAGCGTTGATGTAATAGTAGCGATGGCGATCTTCGACATTCTTCTTTCTTGTGAGAAGAATTGCCTTGATTCGAACAATCTCCCGGTGTAGAGATAGTTATCTTTGAGCGGTTATGCTTTGGCGTCATCTTTAACTTTGTTCTTTGATCATTGTTCTTTGTGGTGAAAGTGATAGTATGTTGTTATGCGCATCGATTGCCTCAGTGCTTCGTTGCTCCGGTGTCTCCACGTCATTCTTCAACATGCTCACCGCGCTCTTTGGCGTTGGAATTCAATCTTGATGAAGTTCTTTAAGTCTTTAACTTTGTAGATTCTTTGGTTTGATGAAGAATCATTAAACGATTGTGTTGCTTTTGAATAGAACTTCCATTAGTGATGATGTTGGCGTGAGCATGAGAAGAATTTGCACGATCATCCCGCTCGGAGCTTCCATAAGAAGAAAACATTTCAAACGGTTAGTAATAAGCGGTTTCCGGCACTTACAAGTTTGAACATCGAGAGTGTCAACAGACATAGTGTGAGGACACAACTCTAATTCTTACAAAGGCGTTCTGAGCGGAGTCCCACAAGTGAGATAACGCGATGTGCGAAGTACATCTGATTGAATGAGTCGTTGAGGTACACGAAGCATCACCTCCACGTAGACCGTTTGAGACACACTCCGCGTAATCCACGGGGAGTTACGAAGTGACCTGGCGGCGAGGCGTTTGATGTTGACCACGGCGGGAGTTTCCATTCAATCGCGAGGATCACGAGATGTGAACCTCTCATAAATGTTCTCGACAGATTGCTAAGATCTGTGAAGGACTCGATATGAACCACCGATGATCTTATTAGTTGATCATCAAGTGATTAAATGTCAAGTGTTCCTAAGAGATCTTTTGATGAATCTCGTGGCTCTAGACTCAATAGTGCGTTTTGGTTTTCTGGAGCGGAGACTAGGGAGAGGGTCTCCTTCTTCAATACCGGCAATCTCTAGGAGAAAGCCGATAGTTTACGTAGGGTTCCCTGTGAGAATGAAACAAGCTTCTTGAGAGAAACTTGAGTGGATAAGAAGGTTTAGTGCATGCGTCCTTTGGGTCCATGGCGACTTTTAATCTTCAATACCGGCGTCACAAAGTGACAACCAGTTAGCATATGAATTGAACCGATTATGCGCCTAAGTTGAATAATCTGGAGGGCTATTTCTTTTCACCCTTTTCTTTGCATTTCTTTTTAATTCTTCAACTCCTTCTTTCTCCGATTCTCATTTTCTCCTTTTTACAATCATACCTAAGGACTTCTAAATACTAACTATTTGTAGTGTCCTTGGGTAGATCCCTTCGACTCTGGCGGATCATAGGACGGTTATTCCTAACCTTAGTCACCTTATAACTCCATGACTAACCTATGTTTGCCATTAAAACCATTGTATGAAAAAATGTCTCTCAAAGGGTTTGTTAATGAAAAACATGTTTGAACCATTGTGAGAGATGATGTTTTGCATAAATACTCCCCCTCTACATGTGCTTAATAGTTTTAATGGTTAAATGCGGTGAGGAAAAAGCGCACTTTTGAATTGATCCACTTGAAGATAGACAATCCCCTGAGACGGTTACGTTGCATAGTTAAAGAGTTACATTGTCGGCTTTTAGGTGACAACTAGCTCTAATAACTACCTTGAAGGTGTAGACAAACCTTGGAAGGTTGTCAAACCCGTCAGAGTTCATGTCTATCAAAAGTTTCTCGAATGGTACATTCTACTCGGACAAGTCCTTTGAGACACGTTTACATCACTAGCGAACTAGCTTGAAATTATTACCGTCGGGACAAGTCTTTTCGAGTTACTAACAGTTTAGTACCGTCAATTAGTTGGTTAAGTCACGAGGTACCTGATTCATTTGCATTTTGTACAACATATTTCTTATCACACAATTTTCTCCCCTCAAAAATGGCATATTAAAGTGTTATTTTTGAAGCGTTTGAGAATAAATATGACCATTTCGAGTGTTGCGGGAAGAATGACCACTTGTGAACAATTTGTGAACAAAGTTTCAAATACTCCCCCTCAACAAGTGATATAAGCGGTTGAGGTTTTGAAAGTCTTAAGGGAAAGTACTTGTTCTTTTGAGCAAAACCTTGAAAAATGAAAGGTTTGATAGGTTTTACTCAAAAGTAAGAAGCTTTAGCTCCTTTTATAAGGATTGTGGCACTGAGGCGTACCACGGGGTCCTTTCTTGACAATTACGGGTTGTACAGCATTATGTGTGCACAAGCCATAGACATATATAATCATACATCCAAAATTATGAAGGAAACAATTCAAGGGGTACCGGGAAGTGCAGTGATGTTCCCGAGGAGTGTGCGCGGGGCGTTGAAAGCGGTGATGTTTCTCTGGGTGGACCACCAACATAGCTCTCCAATGCGTGCGGCCGATCCCTTCGAACAACCGTTCATCAATCATGGTGATGATCCTTCTCACATCCCTCCTTTCACGAGAATTCCGGCTACGAGATCCACTTTCAGGTATATCCTTCAACACGTATGCTAATCCGTCCCTAACCGGCTTCAAAGTATGATCCCGAATTTACGAAGATCACTACACGCCATTAAGCAGTTTCTTTGAAGTTCACTGCGGTAGACAACTCCGAAAGGTTTCGATGGCGTATATTGAGGTAGGCGATTGAGATCGGGAAGAGTAAGCATTGGAGGAGAGGTTGACAGCGTCGATAAGATTCAACGGACCATCACGGATATCTTCAACACGTTCTTTGATCACAATTCGTCTAATGAAGATGAGAACTGACTTGATAAATTCACGTTGAACTTCAGTCGAGAATTGTCTCATACGACACTGTACCTTGGCAAGGTACATGTCTTCGATGTCGTTGAGGGACAAGTTCTCAAAGTCAACCTCGGAGAATCCATAGTCCTGTTCATCTTGTCGTTTGACTATGATATTCTTTAAGAATGAATAGTCCCACTTAGACTTGAGATCAATGTGTTTGATGGCCACGATGTCCTTAGAACTATACATTGCATGTTGAGACTTACGAACGGCAGCTTACGTAGTAGATTCTTCGGCGTTCAGGCCAATGATGAATCCCATATAATGCATCTTGGTCGTATGCTTGCGTTGTCGAGAAAACAAGTGATTTGCACGTTCCTCGATAGCTATGCAGTTTGAGTAAATAGCCGCCGGGAATGGAAGAGTCAATGATGTAGCGTATTTTCGCGAACCATCGCTACCGTGTAAGAGAAAATCCAGGTCTCTGTTAAAGAAGTATCGGAAGGGAATCCGTGGTTCGTCTGTTTGGCCAATGGTCGGTAGGGGTTTGGTCCAATCGGTGTAGTATGGAGGGTTGTCCCTTTGTGTGAAGTCAATGTTTGCTTCCGGATTGAGCCAATCCATGTCGTTAGACATAGCTCGATCGATGTTCTCAAGATGATATTCGACCTCGGCGGGCTTTAGAGCTGTCTTTAAGAAGTTGGAATGCTTCATTCTTGATTCGCTTCAATTCTGATTTCGTCATTTTCTTCACATGGAACTTTTCTTGCAAAAGTTTTGCGTGCTCAATGTAGAACCGTCTACCAATTCTTGACCTTCATGAGGGTAGGGAGTTTGATTGACAAGTGTGGAGAACCATTCAAACTCTTCGGTTTTATCGTCATCTAGCCATGAGACAACTCGAGGCTGAGTCGTCTTCTTCTTCTTTTTGGAAGGCCTTGATGATGATCTTGGTTTTACGCACTTGTTTGGGTGAGGTGGGTTGTTGTTGGGGCTCAAGGACCTCTTCATCGTCACCACCCGTATACTCAAAGTAATCACCTGTTTTTTGAGTCGGGGGTGGTAACTTCGGAATCGTCGAGGTTTATCGAGATAGAAGACCGAGGTGGAGGAGACTTTTGTTGAGAAGAAGTTAGTGGTGGAGGAGGTGGCATAGAGGTAGATTTACGGCGCTTACGGCGTTTAGGTGCGAGAATCCTTATCCTTATCATCGTCATCTCTTGGTCGTTTGGGTTGATCGGGTGACTCCTTGCATGATGATCTGAGTTGAAAATCAAGTAGATTTTCGAAAAAATTTAGCTTCATCAAGTAAGCGTTCGGATCGCTTTGACATTTGTATCACAAGTTTAGCGATTAACTTCAGTTCGAGAGAGATCGGCTTCTTTGGCCATTGTATTTTTAACCAATGCTACGATGTTAGGGGTGAGTTATCCGGAAAATATTTCTCTAGTCACAGGGGCGATGTCGAGAAGAAACTTGTGAGTATGATCTCTTCTTTGTCTTTTCAGTTCCTTTAGGACTTTAGGAGCGATATCACGAAGGTACTTGTTAGTGTAACCTTCGATCATTTCGTTCGGTTCCTCTTTACGATGACTCTTCATGAACTTCTGAACAAATTCCCTTTCTTTCTCCATCTTGTCATGCTTTCGTCATACATATCTTTGTATGTGATCGACAAAGAAATTTAGCTTTTGTAGAAACGCGTTTTTCTTTCGACTTGTTTGGCGGACTTTGTGAATCCGTTTATGAGCTTGAGAAATCCAAGATCGAGGTGGTTTCTTCACCGATTTGGATGATGATTTTGTTGATCTTTTTGATGGTGGTGGTGATGAGTGAGATGAAGAATCTGATGAGGAGGGGACATGAGGAGATTCGGGGTCCTTTGGAGGTGCCGAAGTATCCTCCTTGGAGCGAGTTGGGCTTGAGAAGAAAGTCATCATAATCTTCTTCGTCATCATGTCGATTTTAGCCTTTTCTTCGTCGTTCCTTAGCTTCTTCATCGGTTTTCTCTTTCTCGGTCTTATTCTTTTACGGTTCCTCAATGTTAAGATCGGTAGACTCCTTCACAAGCGTTTGTTGCTGCACAAGAGTGGTGGCACGGATCCTTATCGGGTTGATTAACGCATCGGGACACTGGTGAAGAGTGGGCGACACCACTTGATCCTCGGGGCCACCCATTTGATCTTTTGCAAATTCTTGACTTTTGAATTTGTCTAACTAATTTAAACTTCTTTCTGTAGGATTGATCCAGTTGCTCTTCTTCTTCTTCAGAGCTTTCATCATGAGACTCAAGTACAGAGTCTTTCCTTTTCCATGTTCGGCTATTGGACTTGTAGATTTAGGCTGCGGAGGAGGGATACGGTTTGCGGTCGAGAGAAGGTAATCTCTTCATCGTGTCGTACCATCGAGCTTTAGTCCACAAGCTTTCTTTGCGGTTCGGGTTTGGGAATTGGGATGGGAGCGGCTTCCTTAGATGGAACAATCCTCTTTGAAGGAGGGTTCCTCTTGGGGAACTTCCTTTGACTCACTGTACTTGCCGTACTTCCTGCACTTCCTCTTTTGGTTCTCCTACGGTGTTCGAGAAGATTTTTCGTCGAGATGACCAACTTTGCCTTGTCTAGCGCTTCCGGATACCTTTTTATGCGTTTGAGCTTTCGACATCTTGAGTTAGAAGGAAATCGGTAGCCACGCACCTTGTTTCTTTGTAGACGTTTCCTTGATTCTACCAGATAGAATGGGTTCCGTCAACATGTCGTGATTGTTGGGGTCATTGAGCCTCTTGGGAATGTCGGGATGAAGTCCAAGTGCTCTCTGGATCAACAATTTTGTATATCCGATGTAGGGAATCTTTGAGCCAAGTTTGTTGAGAAATGACATCATGTCATCCCAAATCGAGCCGATAGCGATGTGTTTCTTGTTGACCAATGCCCGAGAATATTTGCGTTCCATGAGCTTAGGGTGCTCATAGCGGCATCGACGACGAAGCAGAACTTGGTGATGATCATGTAGAGAGTTCTCGAGGGTTGAGGAATACTCTTAAGCTCTACGTGAGAATGCTTGGTGATTACTCCTGTAGCCTCGTCATAACCGATATTGATTAAGAAATGGAGAGTGAGCTCTTGGCGGGTGTGGCATATAGTTTGGTTGGATCGACATCAGGAATTAGGAGAAACGACCCTTAAGTCTGCGGGTGTAATGGTGACTTGTTTGTGATTGAGTCACCGTCACGGCGGTTTGTCCTTTGACCCTTTCCATAGTGTTCAGAAGCTGTTGGATGTAGATCTGAGAGCGATTGCGAGTGTGAAAGCATGTTACGTCGGATGAGTCTTGAGAATGTCAATAGCAATTAAACACGAAGATTGAGCAAGTGAGGTTGTCAAAGTCAACACGGAGATTATTCTTTCCTATCTTCATTGGATAGCCATGAGGATAGATATCGGCAATGGAGAGAACTTCAGGTGCATCCATATTCATTTGTTCGACCATGTCGTGATGCGAAATAACATTAGCCAAAAGAACCAACATATCGAAAGACATAATGTTAGTCAACAGAAGGTCTTATTGTCTAGTTATTGAATGTACGGTGTCAATGATTGTTACGAGTCCTAAGTCACTTGTATATTCAATAGTCCAATGACGTCGTGAAATGTTTAGTGAGTTAGTTAACTTTAAGTTTTAAAGTTTATTTTATCACTTATTGTTCACAACATATCAAACGATTTCAGTTTATTAGTGACATTTTAGGATTAGTGATGATATGATTAGTTTATTTACAAGTTTGTACACGTAACAATTCATAACATGAAGGTATGATCTGGGCTTATCGTAGGATTGGTAAAGTTATGCGTGAGCGGGAATGATATATGCGTGGCGTAAACTTACGCGTAGGGTCTTAACTACGGCGTAAAGTGTTAGCGTAGGAAAAGAGACCTTATCGCGTAGAGCTTATGCGTAGGCATATATTAACCTTACGCGTAAGGCTACTCGTAAGAGTTGACCTAATGCGTAGAGGTCACTTGTTCACGCATATCCTTCACGAGGATCGCGTAGTCCATTGTAGAACCTTAGCGTAGGTTATGCGTAGGATTATTCTTACGCGTAACATGACTACGCGTAGGGTAATCCTTATGCGTAGAGTTTCAAATGACCTTGATTACGATTTTCACGGTAACAAGCACGAAATAAGTTTATCAAATCATCAAAGTTAACACAAAACATCATTTTATCACAGATTACAATATACTAGCTCATCTTAAGCATTGCGGCGTAGAATACATGGCGTAGCCTAAACCCTAAATCTCGCGTATGGATTCTAGCCATAGATTATGCACCAAACTTTTACGGTAGTTCAAAGATGTGTTGTGAGTATGTAAGCCAAGTTGTAACACTTAATTTGTTGAGAATCAAAAATACCCAAATTTTATGAACTTTAAACCCTAATTTCAAATTGATGACCAATTAGTGTTTACGGGTGGTTATAGACTTTGGAAATCATCAATTAACAACATAAGAGCATAAAACAACAATCTTTTTAACCAAAACACTTCACATTCAAAAATACCCAATTCGACTCATAAACCCTAATTTTCAAGAATCATCAATTCGTGTTTACGGGTTTGTTTTGATGATAGAAACATATCATATGATGTTTTAAAACATTTTGACATTAACATTTAATCCACAAACACAAAACACATGATCAAGTGTTCTTACGCATAAGCGAAGAACACAAAATCACTCATGTCCATAGATTTGACCGTTGGATTCATTTAAAATTCAAGACCAATGTTTGAAAACAAGTTAGAAACATTAATCACTTACAAATGATGATCAAATACACGGATATGATGAATGAATTATAGGCGTAGGATCTTGTTAGGTTTGGTGTATTAAATGTGAAGGATAAAGTTAGGTGGAGAGTTTTATTAAAAATGACTTTGTGGTTTTGGCAGTTTGGTCCCTCCACCTTTTCCTTTTTCAAACAAAGCCTTTTAACTTCCATTTTGGTTACCAAACGAAGATTTTTAGGAAAGAAACTTGACGACACTCCCCTCGACTTGAGAAAATAATGAAAGGTTATTAATTAAAGTCCGAGGAGTGTCTTTGAACCAGAAAATGTACCACCATTTGTAAAAGAATCAACGAGATGTGATAACATGCAAGTACAGGTGTTTTGAAGCGGTTAAGTTTATTTTCTCCCCTCAACACTTGATCGGAAAAATCTTGAATTTTGAAAGATTAAAGTGTTGACGGAAGAAAATGTACTTGCAATGTTGAAAGAAAAGTAGATTAGAAGAATATTTTTGTTGTTTTTATCAGGTTTTATAATTTTGTATTTTGTTTTGAAAAATTATTTACAAAAGAGAATTTGGTGTTTGTGAGGTTTTAAGGCTGTTTTAGGAGATCATCAATTCCTCTTGAGTCAAACACCTCATACCAATCCGGTGGACCAACTCATTAAACCTAGCGGGAGGCAAGGCTTTGGTGAGAAGATCGCCAATTGGTATTCTGTACCCACAAAATATAATTCAACGTACCATTCCACGTGATCCTTGATGAAATGATATCGAAGATCGATGTGCTTTGATTTCGAGTCTTTGGCGAGTTGCGAGATTGCAATTGCACTCGATTGTCGCAATACATCGGGATTACGTCAAATACGTAACCATAGTCTTTGAGTTGTGTTCTCATCCATATGACTTGAGCACAACATGGTGACATGGCTACATATTACGCCGGTTGATGGCGATGTACAATCCTGCTTCTTCGATTGCCAAGACACGGTTTATCACCAAGAAATTGTAAAGCTCTGAAGTGCTTTTCCGTGAGTCTAAGCATCTGCGTGGTCGCATCGAAAAGCGATTAGTTCAAAACGAATCGCCGGATACGGATCCCCAAGTTAATGGTTCCCTTTATGTATCGGAGGATTCTTTTAGCCTCTGAGAGGTGGGTTTCGGTTGGTCGCGGCCGATAGCGGGAGCATAGATAAGCGGCAAAGACAATATCAGGTGTGCTAGCTGTTAGATACATGAGAGACCCAATAATACTACGGTATTTTGTAGGGTCCACCAATTTCCCATGTAAATCGGCGTCTAACTTCTTGGTATGAGCCATTGGTGTGGCATAGGTGTCCCAGGTTTTCATTCCAAATTTGTTTAACAATTCAAGGGCATATTGGACTGACTCAAGAAAATACCACGGGGTGATTGATGAACTTGCGGTCAGAAAGAATGTAAGTTCACCCATCATGGACATTTCAAAATTTTTCTTCATTAGTTTTGCAAAAGCGATTGAAAACTTTTATGTGTAGACCCAAAAATGATGTCATCCACGTAAATTTGAACAATTAAGATATGTGTCCCGTGATATTGTATAAAAGAGTTGGGTCAACCGAACCTTTGGTGAAATTATTAGCAATGAGGAAAGATGATAGCTTATCGTACCATGCTTGAGGAGCTTGTTTGAGACCATCTGAGCTTTGTTAGGTTTGTAGACATGATTGAACTTCGGGATCAACGAATCCATCACGGTTGGTGACATAAACCGTTTCTTTAAGTTGTCCATTGAGAAGCGGTTTTGACATCCATCGATAGACCGTTATATTCATATGAGCTGCGAAGCGCTAGAAATATCGAGCGACCTCAAGGCGAGCAGCGGAGCAAAAGATTCTTCAAAGTCTAATCCCTCTTCGGCGATAACCCTTAGCCACCGGGCGTGACTTGTTTCGGATGGCGTTCCCCTTCAACATCAATTTGTTTTCCAAATCCATTTTAGACCAATGGCGTAGACTCTGTTGGTCTTTCAACCGTTCCCATACTTCAAGACGTTTGAATTGGTTGAGTTCTTCTTGCATGGATTCAATCCATGTGTCTTTTGTCATTGCGTCTTTGATGTTTTAGGTTCAGATTGGCGAGCGGTGAGTGCATAAATGCAATGTTCACCGTCAGTGAAGGCGTTGTCTCGTAACGGCGGTTGATTCGGGTTGCCAATAATGTTTTCGAGAGGATGGTCTTTCGTCCATCTATGTGTGGAGGGTTGATGTTGGTATACATTGTGCGGTCGAGGATTCAAATGGTTTGTGGAAGATTCGCGACATCCGGTGCAGCGATCTCATTAGCAAGCGGGTTGAAGAACGCATTTGGATCAAAATCTGCGGTGGGGTATTTCATTGAGAATATCATCGGTGGTTCATCATTGTTGGAAGCGGTGTGTTCAAGCTGTTGTGTTGGAGTCAAGCTGGTGTAGGTGCTTCTTCAACGGTAGTTGTTGTAGCAGTGTATCGGTATAGGAATATTATCGGGTTGTGCGTGAGCAGCGGATACACACGGAGCCACGTTCATCAATATCGTCACCGAGCGGAGCAAATAACCTTTCCATTTGGTGGCGAGTAAGGCGAGGGCTTTCTTGGTGATGATGGGGTTTGAGGGAAGTTTAAGCGGTTGTGACCGGGTTCTAAGCTGTTATACTCCGAAGCCATTTCCGTAAGTTCATCGAAATGAGCATGAATCGTTTCCATCACCTGTTTTGTACGGCGATTCCGGTTCGGAAACCTTTGGAATTATCACGGATATCAGATAAAGACTCCAATGTCAGCTTTGGCTTTGAGCTTTCCAAAATCATCACGATCATTATTCGGATAGCAAAGAGATCCAAATACATGAAAATTTTTTAGATTCGGTTTTACATTATGGACAAGCTCGAAAGGTGTTTTGTTGTGGCGTTTGGTGATCATAGATCGGTTTTGAGTATAGCATGCGATGAGATCGACTTACGCCCATAAGTAATCTGGAAGTTTAGCATTTATTAACATTGTTCTTGCGGCTTCCACTAAGCGTTGGTTTAGTCTTTCAACAACTCCGTTTTGTTCAGGTTATGCGTGCAATAGATGTTTGATCTTGAATTCCCACTTTCTCATAGAATTCACGAAGGGTTTTGTTAACAAATTGAGTTCCTTTATGCATTACGATGATTACGGCGGTGTTGCGGTGAACACGTATTTTTGTGAAAGGTGATGATCATTTGTGGAGCTTGGTCTTTGCTATGAAGAAAGTAGACCTAAGTCCATCGAGTAGTCATCAACAATTACTAAGATGTAGCGTTTGCCATTGATCGTTTGCACGCGCATCGGGCCACACAAATCCATGTGTAGAAGATGAAGCACATCTTTGAGAGCGTGTTCCACCTTTGAAGGAAAATGAGCACGAGTGCTTTTCCCTTGTTCACAAGGTGAGCAAAGGTGATCTTTTGAATACCGGAATCGTGGGAGTCCTTCAACTAGTTTGTGTCGAGCAAGGTTGGTGATGGTTTGAAAGTTTAGATGTGAGAGACGGCGGTGCCATAGCCAAGATTTTGTTGATGTTGCCTTAGAAAGTAAGCAAATGGGAGAGGAAGCAACCATGTCTTGCATAGAGATAGTGAAGAGACTAGAATTACGAGCGGACATAAGGTCATTTCCTTGTAGATCACGAATGAAACAAGTTTTCTCCCCGAAAGCAACCTCCAAATCTCCATCACAAAATTGACCTCTGAAAGCAGTTGTGAGAGGCCTTCCACATAGTAAACCCTGCTAATTTCGATGTTCCCATTGACATAATCTCCGTAGCCCATGATAGTTGCGAAGTGATCATTCGAACGGCAGTGCCAATGAACTTTGCAATAAAGTTTGATAACAGTTTAAGATTGCACTGTCATGTGTGGGAACATCTATCAACAATCGAGAGAATGATCGTATCACTGCATTACACACAGGCGACACGGATGGAATAGAAGTAGATGTGGAACCCGAAATGTTAGAGGGTTCCATAGCAGATTTAGTAGATATACACACATCAATAGCTTTAGGTATCCACTTAAATCCTAGTGTGTTATATATCCATTTCCGCCATCTATAACTACTCTTTGCTTTAGTCTTAGTGAATGCACTAGGTGGTACGACATTCCTAGGAGGTGGCTGGAGCTACTGAGGGACGCAATGCGTTTCTTAGAATCTAAAGATGGCGGTCTACCAAGCACAGACTTAGAAAGATTAGTTGGCCTAGAGGTATTCCGGTTCTTAGGATTCCTTAAGCGAGAGATTATAGCTTTAGCAACACATTTATCATGGCAATCAGAATTCATACTTTTACCACAAATAACACAAGGTGCATCGGACTGAATATCAAAAGTACTTAACGGTTTAGCATACGTTACATCACTATTTCTATTACATTTGCTAGACGCAATATCTATAGTGGAGGCAACGTGTGTCTTATTCTGAGTCCTAGGGTGTTCTTCTACTTTAGCATTCTTGATTGATCTTTTCTTAGGTTGCAACTTCCTATTCTTCGATTGAGTGCTCTTAGGTTGTGAAGTGCGGACGTGTGGAAAAGGCTCAACTATTCTGTTTGATAGAAGGAAGCACGTTAGCTACTTGTGATTTGGCAGTAGAGATTCTAGGTGCATGAGTACTAAGTGTTACGGGGCTAATCTCTTAATGATTGTTGGCGGAAGTTGTTCATACTTTCCTAACATTTCTCTTAACTTGATGATAGTGTGAATCAGATCTTGATTTTCGGACCGAACATTTCGGCAAAATGCATAACTTCTTTAGTGTGTGCAAGATAATGATCAAGTTCATTTGATGCTTCATCACGAGTCTTTTTAAGTAAATCAAATATGACACCATATTCCTTTTTAACTTTTACAAGTTCTTGTTCATATTTTGAGATTTGACACTTGAAAGACACGTTTTGATCATCCGGTTGCTCAATTTTAGAATCAGAAGGTTTTGCACGCATCTGGTTGATTTTGTTTTGAAAAGCAATTTGTTGATCGTGAATATCTTTTTGACACCAATTAAGGCGACGTATTGCATTTGAAAGTTCGTTTGACAATCGTTTGTTTTCAACTATTAAGGACTCGATCGAAGCACATTATCGGTGTTCTCAACATTTACCACGCAACTTGATATCGGCGAGAGATATTATCAAATGCATATGACAAGAATTCAATAACACAACATTTTGAACATCGCGAGATAACATCTTCCAAGAGTCGATCAACATCTTTTCTTAACATTTTCTTTTTACGTTTAGTATTTGAAATAGATGTTTACGTTTTCTCAGCGTTTTCATGACCCCAAGTTCCTTATGAAAATCCTTTTCCGAGGCAATTGCACAACTTTTCAAGTTTTTAACATTAGGTAAAAGATTTTTAGAAAAATGTCTCTTTGTTCTCGCGCCAGAGGCGATTGAAAATGTTCAACTTTGATTTCAGGTCGATATTCTATCTCATGTTGTAAAATTTTGAGGTCAGCCATGAAAATGTCAAAATATCGAAGAATTTTTTTGATTTTCAGGGTTGTGAGTTTACTTCACTAATGGAAGGTAAAGGACCATAAGTTTGTGCAAAGTCTGTTTTGGGTTTAACAATAGAAGACTTCGGTGTTACGATGATAACTCTTGGTGTGTTAGAAGAATCCGTTGGTGTGACGAAAGTGACCGGTTTAGAATAATTAAAAGGTTTGTTGTAAACAACGGTTTTTAATTTTGATCGACTCTCGTCTTACGCATCTAATTCCTCTTGGCGATGATATTCAACAACATTCATAACTGAATTATCAATTTTATATTCGCCTTTGGAAACTTGGGATTTGGTTTGAATGTTTTGGTTGAAAGCTTAGGTTTGTAATCAGCAAGATTAGGTCCATATCCATTTGGATTTGGTTTTAAAGTAAACTTTTCAATGGTTGTGACCGACTTCGCCATGTTTGTAAACAACAGTTTTAAACTCTTTAAGTTTGTTTTGCAAGCCGATGATTTCTTCAAGATGATCATCTATTCGTTTCAATGAATGCTTTTTGTATGCGAGAAGCTTTTTGACAAGTTAACAACTCGACCTTAGCTTTTTGATTTTCCAAGGTGAGAGCGTTAATTTGCTTTTTATGTTCATGTTTGATTGTTCTATTTCGACAACAAAGCATTCTTGAGCGGCTAGATCGCATCATGTCGTTCTAAATATTTTTCGTTTTGATAAGATTTGGCAAAGGCTGCTTCAAAACCGTTTTCACGTTTTCTTGAGTTTTGAAAAAGTTGAGTTGCTTTTGTAAACATTCAAAATCCTTTGTTAACAGTGCATTTTTACTTTTCAAGTTCTGATTTAATGCAACACATGCAGCAATTTGGGATTGTTGGTCTTGAAGTACGAGAACAAGATGCGGATGGGGCAAGGTTCATCTTGTTCAACGTGAGTCACAACATGATCATTATTTAGATCCTCAAGTATGACCACCGAGTCAATTTGATTATCAAGGGAAACCGGTTGGTCATCTTGATCGTCAAATATAACTGGTCTAGTTGAAAATCGTCGGAATGAGATGTGGATGACTCATTTTGAACATTCGAGCCTTGCCGGATCGGGATGTTGGCGGAGATATGAGATCGAGAGATAAATATGGTTTGTTCGGTACACGAGACAAGCCATCGATGTCATCTACTTGGGCTGTGTCACTCATGTGTACTGCGCATATTAGCCATCAACATAACTTGTGCATTGGCACGCAAGTCCTCCATATCATCATCACGAGTCGGCATTTGCCATAAAGCTCTGTTCTTTGTGCGTGAGAGTTCCACAGCTTCATCCTTAAGAGCCAAAAGAAGAGCCTCTTTGAAATAAGCAGTGCCCTTAGTCCTTGGCTTTGGGCATGCATTAGCCAGTGTCCCTTCTCATTGCAGTTGTAGCATCGAAGACCATTCAACCCATTTTGAGCATTTCCTGTTCCACCACTTGAGCTCTGTTGTTATTCCTACCCACAGCATTAAATCCTTGACCACCGCCCATCGGCGACCATAATCACGATTCGAACTTCAACCGTCCATTGTTCACAACGGCTTGAGTCCGTGTGTTAGATGAGGAGCGAATTCGATTGTTGGATTTGTTGGTATAACGGCTAAAGGCATTAGCAATCATAGCAAATCCTTGTTGCAATGCTTCGATCGGATCGGATTCCTCGGTTGCTTCACGACATATGCTTGAGCATTGTTGTTGTATGGAACCAATTGATTTTGTTGAGGTTGTTGTTGTGAAGGTGTGTTTGTAGCATTTGGTTGAGTTCTTTGGTTGAGGAGAATAACGGTTTTGAGCATATAAGGCAAGTTGTTGTTGATTTTTCGGATGTGTTGGTGGAGCAATTTGAGCACGGAGAATCCTTTCTCGATCAACTTCCTTTTCATGAGGTTTCAAGTAATCGTACAACAATCCGTAGGTAGAATGATGCATGTTCTTAGCTTGACGGAGAAAAATGACATACTTCTCCCATTAGGGACCAAGACTACTCGGGAACTTAGTATTCACTGCAATTCTTGGCATGATGATGTTGTGTTTATCCAAATCATTGATGATGTCAGAAAATCTATGATGATAGGACTCTAGTGTCTCTCGAGGTTCAATCATGAAGTGTTCATAAGCCAAGTAAATTTTGGATTCCAAATCCTCCTGATTGAGTACTGATCCTTCCATAAGAAGACGAATATGATCCCACATTTTTGTGCGATCTTTTGAGCATCAACACTACGAAGAATTGGGTTTGGTAATCCTAAGAGGATGTATTCCATTGCAAGTTCATCAGCTTTATAGTGTAGAAGTTCGTGGGATTTAAATGCTGCTTGATAGCAATGTTGGTTTGTTCATCTCTTGGTGGAATGGCATTTGGATCTCGGGTACAATGATAGTAGGCATCTCAAATGGACCTTCTAAGATAACCTTCTTTAAGAACTTTCCATGTGGCTTCTTGAGATCACAAAACCTAAAGAACCTTATCACCCATTGATCATAGTTTCTAGGAGTGAGCATTGGAGGTCTATCAAGTGATCGACCTCATGAATTGATTGTTGGCCGCTTAAAGCTTCACACATCTTTGCAAACCAAGTGGGTTCCTTCATAGTGTTCCTTGATGGATGTTGATTGAATTCATTTGTGTGCGGTTGAACTTGAGGACTTGGTGGTGGTTGAACCATTTGAGGTTGTGGATTTGCCGCAAGTTGTGGAGTATGTTGTTGATTAAATTGTTGTTGATAAATTGCTTGTTGTTGATTCCATTGTTGATGTTGTGGACTTAGTTGTTGTTGTCGTTGAGAATAAGTGTAAGGAAATAGTTAGAGTATGGTGGTTGTGACATGTTGAAAAACTTGTGTGGTAAAATGGATCTTTGTAGTCGAATGAACCTTTGTTGATGAAGTGTCCTTAGGCGTAGAAAAGACAAGAACCAAGTAGCACTTATGCGTAAAAACACCAAAAGTTACGCGTAACAATGAGGAGTTACGCGTAGGTTTTAGCTTACGCGTAAGTAGGATAAAAGCACTAAAGTTATGCGTAGAAAAAAGTTAGGCGTAGAAAGTTAGGCGTAGGATTACCTTATGCGTAGACCTAAGTTTACGCGTAAAGTGAATCTTATGCGTAGGATTTCTACGCGTAAGCTTATGCTTATCCGTAATTTTAGGGTTTTTGCCCAAATGATCTTTTACACTTCACGATTGCAAAAGATATCCAAAGTCGGCGTATTTTGGACTTATCCAAGTAAGAAAACGGAATAAACCGAAAAATGAAGATCAAACCAAGGAAAATCTTACGCGTAATTTTAGGGTTTTGATACGCGTAGGATTACTCGTAACTTTGATTTTGCCCAAATGTGTTTCTAAACCCGATTTTTGTTATGGAATAGCTTCAATAGTACCAAAAGAACACAAAAGTGTGAATTTTGATGTACCAAAACTGCTAAGCGGGTTACGCGTAGAACGACACCCACGAACAAAAACAAGCTTAAAAGCGTAAATCCAGCGTAAAGTTTGAAACTTTTGCCAAAAACAAGTATTTTAACACCTCAAAACATTGAAAGTACAAGAATCTTGGATTAAAAGTGTAAAACGAGTTTTAAGATAACCAAAGGTTGCGTTATCTTTACGCGTAAGACACAAAATCAAAACTTCAAAAACGAACGAGTACACCCAACTATTTGGCGATTGATACCCTTTGTTAGGTCACTAGTTTTACAACACAAGCTTATAAGAAAGGAGATGAAGCGATTGAACAAGTATAACCACACACACACACGATATAGTATAATACGGTTATGCGTAGGAGTATGAAAGGAATAACTTGAACAACCAACCTTCAAATGAAGGTTTACATGGTATTATATAGGAGGGAAGCTAGGGCAACACTCCTAGTTCTCTTCCTATCCTTATTGGGCTTGGGTCAAGCTTATGGGCCTTCTACATAAGCTTGACCTTAAACAAACATAAAGGCCATAATAAAGCTACCTATTACATATGAAATATAAATACTTGAAATACTGTTTAGGAGTGATTCCAACATTGATGATCCAAGCTAAAAACGTTAGCGTAGAACATATCCCATAAAAAAGCCAATGATCCACACGTAAGTTGAAACTTTTGCCAAAAACAGATATTTTAACACCTTAAAACGTTGAAAGGACAAAAATCTTGGATTGAAAAGTGTAAAATGAGTTTTGTTGGTTTGGAACCGTATGCTTTGGAAGACCAAAACTTACTTCAAAACAATACGCTTCACCCAACTATTTGCGAATGATACCTTTGTTAGGTCACCATATTAGTAACACAAGCATCAATATAAGAAAGATAGACAAAGGTAATCGGTTGAACAAGAAACACTAGCGTAAGAATATAAGAAGAGTTATCGCGTAAGTAATGAAATGAATTGAACAACCAACCCTCAAGTGAAATTACAAAGGTATTTATAGGAGAGGGAGCTAGGGCAACACTCCTAGTCCCTCCTTATTGGACTTGGGCCAAGGCTCATGGGCTTTCTACATAAGCCTTGGCATGATTACTAACATAAAAGCCATATTAAGCTAACTATTACATATTAATTACTAACACTTGAATTCTAGATTAGGAGTGATTCCAACATGAAGAAAAGTTCCCCAACACTACCCACATTAATCATGATGACTTTGCATTCAATATTGACACTGAATCTTTTAGTAGATAAGATGCATAAATTTTTTTCGAGTCGGGTAGCCTATACTATCACTCGTCGCCTAACCTACCCATCCACAAGCAATCTCAATCACTTTCAAAAACTGCCTACATAATACGTCATAAAATAATAACCACATCCAAGCCCCTTAAAACACACAAAAACTGTATAACGTTATATTTTTGCACAACACAAAATAAGTTACCTATATGATTGAATCCAAATTAAACCTACAAATGTCTATTGTTAAAACCTACAAATGTCTATTGTTAAAACCAATTCCATCCTGAAACAACCAAAAAAAAAAAAAAAAAAAAACAGTTGACACTATAATTCAAAAATCAGCACATATTTAAAAAAAATAGTACACAAACATAAATATCCCTCAACTAAATATATCTAAAATTGATTGAATCACAACCAGACACATGCAATCGAAGCTCAACTAAGAATATCTAAACTTGATCAAGCTAAACTTACATTTTCGAATAAAGATAAACCACAACCACTCACATGCAATCGAAGCTCTGCATGTGTAATTTTCCTCCACTTTCAATCCTGAGTTAGGCAATAACATCAATAAATCACCACGAAACACACAATCTCGTACACACAGTCTCACAATAACTTACACTCTCACATCACCATGTCACACACGAATCCGATTTTGAAGATAACCAAGGAGATAATGTAAAGAGACCACCACAAAACACAGAATCTCACACACAACGAGATTTTGTAGATAATGAGCAGGCGCACACGTGTTATCAAGGAGAAAGACACGTTACAATGTTTTTTAGGCACATATTAGGCAAGCAAAAAAAAATGATGTCGTTTTCGACCCAAGTTGAACCAACACATGAAACGACGTAGTTCCAAGGCCAGAATGGCAAAAACACTCAAAACGATGTCGTTTAGGAGCCCCCCCCATGAAACGACGTCGTTTCCCACGGTAAATGTATAATAGAGTAATTGCATTGATGCATGAAAGACCTATATATTCGTGTGAATGAATTGTTCATTATGCTTCTGCATGAATATTTGAGTGTTGGTCATTATACATGAAAAATTAAATGTATACACGGATTCCATTAGCTCCATCATGGGTCCATGTATATTTCACATATGTGGCTCATTTCATCTCATGTACGCTAGAGCGCGAAATAAATGTCTAGATATGTAAAGACGGCAGATATGTCTTATATTTTGCGACGACCTTATCTGCCACCTTAAGGGGGTTGTTTGTTTAAGCTTATATGTGGCCTTATTAGCTTATTTGTATTTCGGCTTATATTTCATAAGCCTTAATTTCTGACTTATTTTGAGATATATAGACATATAAATTTATGATGTCATGATAAATTAATACAAGCACAGAACAATGTGGACGGGATAAAAGTGAAAAATTAAGGCCTATAAGTCTCAAAATAAGCTGAAAATTGAGTCCTATATAATATATAAGAGAAAAGTTCAAATGCTTACTCTTATTTTGGTGCTTCTAGAGGGACAAATCCCCACCATCCATCTAGTTTGATCTAATGGTGGAGATTAACCTAAAATTTAATAGATAAATCTAAGTCCACGTTTTTTTCCTGTCTTTTTGTCTTTCTTTTTTATTCACATTTTTATTCACAAGTGATATTCTGAATATCACAAGTGGTATTCAGAATATTACAAAATGATTTTCAACTAATGTTTTGTAACATAAAAATCACAAGTGGTATTCAGAAAATCACAAGTGATATTTATAATATCACATAGTGATATTCAAAATATCATAAAGTGATATTGAATGTAAAGTGATATTCAAAATATCACTTGTGATAATCAAAACGTATGAAAGCGGATGAAAATGGAAGAAAAGCGAAAGAAAGCAGTTAAAACGTATGAAAGCGGGCAAAAATGTATGGCGAAGAAAAAAGCGCGAATTAAAAAGCGTGAATTAAAAAAAAGTGAATTTAAAAAATGAAAACACGAATGTAAAGGTAAAAGAAAGAAACTGAATAAAATAAAAACATAAACTAAAAAAAGACAAAAAAAAATTATGTGAATAAAAAAAAAAAAGAAAAGAAAAGAAAAAAAAATATAACTTAGGTTTACGTTTTAGATATTAGAGCATGGATATCATGGCGAGAGGGCCCGATTCCGACGTGGAGGCTCATGCACCTCGCCACTTGCTCGCCACCACACCAAGGCCACTCACCGGTTGAGGGCTCGCCGAGTTTCCAACGAAGTAAACGACAAAGGAGAGTTGCAGGTATCCAAGTTTCCAACGAAGTAAATTGGGGGTGGGTGGGGCCAAATGGCTTAGTTGTTTTGTGTTATGAGCACGCGTTTAAAACCGGGTTGACCGGGGAAGGCTTCGGAGGCCGGGCGGATAGAACCGGGTTTTTGCATGGTTGAAGCCGGATTGACCAGCGGGTTTTAGTTGACCCGGGTTGACCGGTTTGATAAAAGGTCATGACTTTTTATCAAAAAAATTAACAAAATGATTTTTTTTCTCATTAACTTTTCTAAGTTTAATTGAAAAGTTAAAATGATGATAACTAATGTTTGTTAAAATTTTGTAAAATATTAGAATCACCAATTAATATAGTTTTACTATAAACCATTTTATAATTTAGAATCACCTTGAAAATTTTGACAATATTTTTATAGATGTAGACTTAAAAAGCAAAATTCTTGGTATATTCCCAATCTTCTTCATCAGTTTAATCGAATGTATGAATAAAAACGGATAAATTATTAATTATTAAATATAAGAAAAAGTATATATATGTATAAAACTGGTTCGACCCGGCGGTTTAACCGGTTGAACCGGTGACCCGAATAAAAGCGGTCGATAAAAAACCGGTTTTAAAACATTGGTTATGAGTGAGGGTATTTTGAAGTGTGAGTGTTAAAATGGCGTACATGGAGCCAAAGCTCTTCATGATACTCATGCTCTTAGATGTTCCTCATAATTTTGTATTTAATATTTGTTACTGTAGATCTCATGAAGCACCCGGGCAGCAGCACCAGTATCCCAAATCTCTCACTTATAAAATCTCAATTATTAAAAAACAACATCGGATCTGATATGGGCAGTTCAGGCCTAGCATATCCGGACAGATTCTATGCAGCTTCATCTTATGTAGGATTCTTCAATGGAGGATCTAATAAAACCATCATTTCAAAATTCTCAAATGATGCTGCACTTTTGCTATATGCATTGTACCATCAGGTTTCAACTTTATTATTATTAATTTATAATTTATTTATAAATGTTGGGTAACTTAATGGGTTTTGATTTTTATTATAGGCAACAGTTGGACCTTGCAATGTGGTTAAACCATCAAGTTGGAGCCCTGTGGAACAAACCAAATGGACGAGGTTTGTGTTTTATCATTTCACCATTCTATTTAATTAGATAGACACCCAATCAAAGGATAGGTACCGCTACATGTTACATTATTTAGTCGGTAAGTCTTACATTCGTCTTTTCAACCTACTTCACTGGCGTCAATGAGTCATCATTTAGGATTAACCCTTTACTACTTGTTGTCCGCCTATAAGTTCCTTGTGTGCTACACATGATGTATAAGTACAGGTGACAAATGTAGTTGCGTCAAAATGAATTTGGTTGGGTTGATCCATTAACATCTTATATTTTTTACAACCGTTATAAATTAAGCATAATATAAGCTGACAAAACTATATCTTCAATACAACTCTGACCTAGTAGTTACTGTTTATTAGGATTACAAAACGGGTTTTTGGGACTATACTTGGTAAGTTTTAGAATACTTTTTACCTTTTAACCCTTAGTTAGATACAAATGACAAAAATCTATCAAAATGAGCTCAATATTACAATATGAAATGAAATAATTATCCGAAAAATTTATCACTATATATATATACAAGTTTCAATATTACAATATGAGCTCAAGATTTATTATAAGTTTTATATTGTTGTTTTCTTTCTATATAATGGTGAAAGATATAACGAAATTTAGAAGTCCGCAGCAATTAAAGACTAAACTCGTTATTACTATAACACTAAAAAAAATATAAGGAGGCTGTATGATTACAACTACACTTCTGGTGAATCTAAATTTTAAACCTGTTTGACCATTTACTGTAGCTAATTTTGTTTGGATTGTTTGACCCATCAGGGATAAACTATAACCCAAATCAGTTCCTTTCATAAGTAAACGGATCTAAATTGCCACCTCAGTACTACTGAAGTTCTTTGTTGTCCTAAACCTTGTCCAGTTCAAGTTACCCCTGTGACCGCTTATAGTTTTTTTGAACCAAACATGAATTGCTAAGAAAACCTCCTTGCTTATTTTAGTAACGATAGTACAAGCTTTTATTCAAGTGCAAAAGTTCTTTAGTTATGATTTGTATAGCACAATTATAATTTACTAGAAGTTCAAATAGGAAGGATCATAGGACTTTCTTGGTCGCTACTGCCAGTCACACACTTTCCACTTACAGCAGTGACTGATTCCACTGATCTGATGCTTGTGCCACTTAGCAGGGATTATCACACTTGTACCTATTATTGATTCATATGCTTGTAGGTTCAAGAGAGCACAAGTAGCCTCCTAAGTAAATAGCCAGTAGAGAATTTTTTATCTTGCCACCTTGGGTTATATACTTTCCTCTTATTGCAGTTGGAACGGTCTTGGAAACATGGCTTCCACTGAAGCAATGCGCCTTTTTGTTAAAATATTGGAGGTGCGTGCTAACTTATATGTATATAGTACTCACTCAAGAACTTTCACCAATACACCTTACATTATTACTTCCATTCTCTTGAACGTAGGAAGAAGATCCAGAATGGTATTCCAGGGCCTCTGACTTTATTTCTCAGCCTCCTGTAGATGCTGAAATGACTGTAAGCACATAAGCCTTTGTCTTCAACAACCCTGATAGATTGTTATTAGTAGTTATTTTGGTAAATAGGCATTAAGAATAGTACATTCACTAAACCAATTTATTTTTTTAATTAATGTTTATGCAGCATAATTTAAAGGCCGAGTTACTCACTAAGAGTGAAGTCAATCCGCCCGAGACACGAACTGTTCCCACTGAAAATGGGAATTCTTTGGAAACTCAGGACAAAGATATAGTGGTGGAAGAAGTTGGTCCTGCTGATGTCTATGACCAATGGGTTGCCCCATCTGTTTCTGGTCCGTCTCCAAAGCCCCGGTATGAGGTAATATATAATGATATATATCAGTTCATTTCTTAAGTTATTTTCTGCTTTTACTGTTTTTCTGAATATAGTCTTATAAATGGGCAGCATGCAGCAGCTGTTATTGACGATAAAATGTACATATTTGGTGGAAATCATAATGGACGTTACCTAAGTGATCTTCAGGTATGGGAGCAAGCATGAGCATGTTGTTATATATGTATACGTTTGGAGACATATACTTCTTGCATGCATGTGTGTGCTGTGTGCGTGGTTAAAGATGATGAAAGGCTATAGCTCACAATTATATGTTATGAGTATCCAGCATGCAAGAAACTTCTTTTTAATCAAACTTCAAATAAAATCATAAAGGGTTCTTTCCTTTGCATAAGAATTAGAATCCTATTATTGAGATCGAATAATGGCACTAAAATAAAGAGTATCAAATGAATCAGCTACTCCATGTAGCATTATATATTCACGAGTCTCTCGCACTCACACTCACACATATACTAGTTAGGTTTACTTAGAATTTAGGGCCTGCCATGTATACACTTTTGAATTTAGAGCTTATCCTAGTCTTCCTCTTGAAAACTACTGGGCAGGTCAGATGGTTTGATACTGTCAAAACGGGTTCCGGCTGAAATGGGATAATCTTTGGTCTCATTTTATAAGATTCTTTTTAGAAATAATCAATCTATCAAGTATGATTACAAAAACAAGTTTAGCATAATTCAAATCTTTGTACAAAGCAGTGAGGAGATTGTACAAAGCAGCGAGGAGTTAAATGGTGTCATAATTCAATCTTGGACCATTCCCACGTATGCAAATTAAGTGCCTGCAAACAGTATCAATAGCAAAGTTTAGCATAATTTAAACCTTTTAGCTAATGGTGTCATATGACCCATTTGAGTTTATACAAAATCAAGTCAATCGTCCCTAAGGTTGAAATTGTCACTGCTATATTTACTCATGTAATTCTATACTGATATTTTTGTCAAAAGTTTTTAATTACCTCTTTTTTGCTATTGTTACTGTTTACATAGTATTACATGTTTAACATTTATTGTTCTATTAATTGTTTGCAGGCACTTAATTTGCGTACGTGGGAATGGTCCAAGATTGAAGTTAAAACAAATGCCGAGGCTTCACTAAAAGTAGCTCCTTGTGCCGGCCATTCTTTGGTAAGTATTGTAATAAGTTTCTGCATATAGTCGTTTAGTGAAATTTCTGTAATCCTCGTATACTCGTTATATTAATTGGTAACGTGGAAATGCTGACGACATACATCACGGTTATGAAATTGTTTTTCTGTAGATAGCATGGGAAGGGAATAAGCTTATTTCCATTGCGGGGCATACAAAAGATCCCACAGAACTCATGCAAGGTTCGTTTTGACATGTATTTCTTGTGTTTAATTCTATAAATCATATGTATGGAAATGAGCAAATTTCATAGAAAGCATAGTTGGACAGGTGACATACTTTTTTTTCCAGTTTATGATGCATACTTTCAAAATCAATGATTTAGGGATCGTTCCTTCAGAAATTTAATGAAGCATGTACCCCCAATCGCTGATGTGGCAAACGAAATAAGTCATATTATCAGCCCAATGTTTCAAAAGTGTTGTTGTGTTGACATAGAAGTGTGGCAAAATGAAAGCATGGAAGCTATGATTTTGAAAGTTTGAATCTTAAATTCTGGCCTAATTTTTTTTTCTGTCTCTTTCTATGTAAACTCTTGTTAATCCATTAACTATTCTTAGTACAGAGTCTATAACCCAGTATTATACCATTTTTCTTTTCAATAGATTTGGATGTTTAGCCTCGTATCACATTCACACTTATATACAATTCTCATCTTTCTCTTTGACAGTAAAGGCATTTGATCTGCAAACAAACACCTGGTCAAACATGAAGACCTACGGAAAGCCCCCGGTATGCATTATAATATCTCAACATTTGATTTTCTTTCTCATCTTGCAAAAGGATACCAGTTATAGTGCTACGTTCATTTAGACAAACATATAGATATGTTGGGAACAACTTGTGTTTCCTTTGGGAAGAATTCTGATTTAATACTGATGTGTTAATTTTGAATTCTAAATTTATAACCATATCTTTCAAAAAATACCAATACTCTCGGCGTGTACCCGATCATTATAGTATAGACTCGGCAAGACCAGGTTCGACGCCGAGGCGAATGAAACTCGTTTGTTAAAAAGTAAATTATGAAAACAACGATTGTGTTTAAGATCCACGTGATCAAAGATTGAGAATTATTAAAACAAGAAGTAAATAAAAGGACAATAAAATGTAAATGGAAGAAAATCAGATATAGAGAGAGTGTGTTGACCTAGTCATCCCTTCAACTACCAAATAACGTGATTCGAAAGTGCAATGTCTAACTAGCTCCTAGTTCAATGGCTCGGATATAGTGTAGTCCTTACACATACTGCCTATAACTATCTATCTCGTCGATCGAGGATGATATCTAGCTATAGTCCATTCATTAAGATCACCAACTAACCTATATGACTTGTCTTGTGAGATTGTTTTACCAATTACACTTAAGTACTAGTAAATGAATAGTTTACCTTCATTAAATTCTAAACCCTTTAGTCTACCACTTTTAATTCCGTTAGATCATATTGGGCATAACTCTAACAACAAAGGGATAATGGTGTGAGTCGTACTCGGAAGAATTCCTGCAAACCTCTCTTGAATAACTTTAGCCATTTGCCCAAGTTGATTCTCAATTTGCATTGATTGCAACTCCTTGGTTCCTAAATTTTGCTTCGGTGGATGTTTTAATTTCCTTAATTATCAAAGTAGTGTCATTATGTCTCTTAGCAGACTCGACCATAAACTTGTTCAAAGTACGCTTTTCTTGATAAGAGAGTTTATTATCATCTCATGTTTTAATTTCCTTAATCATCATAGTTGTGCCATCATGTCTCTTAGCAGACTCGGCCATAAACTTGTTCAAAGTCTCCTCTAGAGCGAGTTTATTATCATCTCTCTAGTAGTACCCTTGCACCTGGGTAAGATCCTCTAATGAACTGTCCATAGTATGTTTCTTCCAGCGTTTTCCCTTCTTCCTTTGATGTGCAGTCCTTGTTCAAATGTGTTCCATTGCAGACCTCGCAGCCTACCTCAATGGCGTGCACCATTTCCGTCATCTTTTTCATTTCCATGCCAAGGTTATTCAATTGAACAGTAATAGCAACCATCAGAATTTTCGTTACCCTTACGCGTGTTTGATGCTTCATCATGCCACATTTGAGAGTGGTTAGCCATTTCTTGAATGGCCATTTTAGCGTTTTCCCACTCATCTTAGGGATTAGCCCCTGGTAGCCACATCCAAACTCTTGTAGAAGACGGCATGTGTTGAGGACATTTCAAAAGTATGTCATTAAATCTGTCCCATGCCCTATAAAGGGTTTCATGTGGTTCTTGCTTGAAGTTGTTGATCTCTTCCATTTTCTTTGCAGTTCTTGAGGGTTGACAATATTTGTTAAAAAATTTGGCCTTCATACTTCCGGCAGGTATGGTCTTGACCCCGCGATTTGCTTGGCCAACTTAGGAAAGACACACAACATCAAATGGTCTTCAGTCACGTTCGGCACGTGAAATAATTCGACAATCTTGAGCAGTTTATCGATGTGCTCGTTAGCATCCTCCGAATCAGCCGCGAAGGTGTTCTCACGAAGTTTCTTGAGAAATTGGCCCTTCAACTCGAATGCAACTTGCCTTACGATACCAGCGGGCGTTGTTGTCGGGTTTGAGCCATGTATTCCTCAATTGTTTGAGCCATCTCTTCTTGAATCTAAAATCAAACAAAAGTTGTCACTATAATAGGAATTAAATAGGAATTACACAAAACCTAGAACGAAAACTTAGAAACAAAAAATAAAATATTTTTTAGGTTACGGATACTCCGTATGCAACTATAGTGTATACGCTATATCCAACTCAGACACGATACACAATATCCATTGCTAAGGATATGATGTACTGTATATACAAGCGATCGCCTTATCCACTTTTCGTGGATACACGTATAAAGTTAAAGTAACAGTTTTATAGAGTTAAAGTATGATTTTTCAAGTTTTAACATACTTAAACAGAAAAGTAAATAAACCTAAAAATGCAAATAAAAGAAATACAAAAATCTACTAAACTAACTAAAGCTAAAGCTGTTGGCAGCGGCGCCAAAAACTTGATGTGTTCTAATCAGGTCTTAAATTTATAAAGTCGAACTAACCTATACACTAACACTAACGGGCAGGTCAGTTATAGCTAGGATGGTAAGTACCGGTCGTTCGCGAGGAGGAGTTGAACTTAAAGCTAAATCTAGTGGAATTTCTATAGCTTTTAAAGGGTGTTTTCAATATGAGAGATTGGCACGATTTTGATGATTTAAGCTACTAATTAACAAGAAACCAAGTAAATTACGAGTGTGATCAGATAAGGAAGAACGTGCTAGCCAAGCTCATTCTACTATGTGCTAATGATCATCAATCGGTGCAATGATCTAATTAACTTATGTTGGTGAAAAGAAATGTAGACTAAGCGATGGTCACGGATACCTAGTCCTATGAATATCGACCCCTAACCCTCGAGTAACTTACGGGGTTAACACTCTCAATCACATATTAAGTGGTATCAACTAATCTATACGATTTATCTGAGGTAACCTAAGGTCATAGCATCACTACTCTCGCTAATGGTCATCTATAAGAGAGCACTATGTTAACTTACTTGTTTTAGTCATACTCCGTCTGACTGGCTTGGTCCACCTCTAGCCCTAATGGCGAAGCCAATAACATCATCGTCGTTACCAACCCAACCACTATGATAAGGATCATAAATCATGCGTTGTCAATCTATAATCTACCAATAGACATCATACAATCAACAAGTAAACGAACATTTATTTGAACGATAAACATAGAAACTATCCAACCCAAATGTATTAAATCGAAGTAAACGGAATCAAAGTGACATAGTATTCATAATCATAAACTTAGATAATCATGATGAAATCGATATGCAAACCGAATGATTTTACTTCGAATGATGACGTGAAGTGTTCTTTTCTTGATCTCTAACCTTCCTTGTTGTGCTTCTCGTCTCAAATTCGTCCTAGGGTCGACTGGAGTTGAGAAAGTGTAGCCCTAAGTAAAAGATAAATGACGAGCATATAAATTATCCGAACTAGGAATTGAATCAAACTTACCAAATCATGTATTCAACAATTAAAGTTCATAACCATGCAAACACAAAGGTGTTTAGCCTTCCATAACAATCATTAAATCAAAAGAGAAATAATTCAAGTATGTAAAAGTAATTAAAGTAATGATATCAATCAAACCGAATAGATGAAGTGTTAATGATGATTAAGATCTTCTACTCCTGATGTTTGCAGCTCTGAATGAGGTGGATTGGCAAAGAAGTCTTCTGGGATAATAAATGTGTAAACCTAAAATCGTATTTATGGCTTGTATCTATAGGCAACCCAAGCCTGCATCAATTACGACGTAGTGGGAATATCCTCTACGGCGTAGAGGTCTCCAAAGCTCGTTTTCCCATTCCCACTAAACATCTCCTACGGCGTAAAGGCATAGACCTCTGTACACCGTAACAACTACGTCAAGCATTTTCCTCGTATACGGTGTAGAGCTATGAATCCTCTACGCTGTATAACCTTCAATAAGGGACTTAGAAAACTGGGTCTTCACATGTCTGCGCCGATTATGGATAACCGGATAAATCCTATACGGCGTAGAAGACTTCTAATGTAAATTCCTCATTTTGGCTTCATTTTCCGTGTCTTTTTGTTTCATTGCTCTCGATTCATGCTAAAATGCAAAGTTAAAGCAAATCAGTACCAAATATCATAAAAACATTATGGCTATGTTTGGCACGGAGCGGTGTGGAGCTTTTGGGCGATGGCGGTGAGCAATGAGCATTTTGATTTTTAGTAGTCGTTTGGCAATTGAGCGGTGAGTTTTGTATTTTTTAAGAATGCTCATTTTTCCAATGCTTCTTTAAGAAGCGATGGCTGTGAGCTGTGGGCAGCCACAGCTACTACACATAGCTCTTCACTACTGCTACTTTTAACAAACACACCCTACAATTATGAGCAATAAACATGGAATGTTGATACTAAAAACATGTATTTATTTGATGTTATCAAATACTTAGCGTATAAGAAAATACCAGAAACACAAATGTTTACCCTATTAGAGCTTATAAATCTAAATCTAGGGAACTATATCGTTACCGATAATGACAATAGACAATTTCTTGCATTGTAATTTTTCAGGTATCACGTGGAGGTCAATCAGTGACACTTGCTGGGACAACCTTAGTCATATTTGGTGGACTAGATGCGAATAGAACTCTTTTAAATGACCTGAACATTTTAGACTTGGAAACCATGACTTGGGATGAAATTGACACACTGTAAGATCTTTAGTCATTCTATATCAGTGGTGCTTATATGATCTTCTTTTTGCATTTTAATATGCTATTAGAAACTAAGCAAGCTAACCCGCATGTAATTATAAAAATGCTCGTGCAACCTCTTCTCATTGATGCTCTTTGTGTATGTTAATTTCAGTGAACGCGGATAACAACATGCCTATATCTTAAATGCGTAAATATTTATATTAATAAATTCGATAGATCTCATTATGACTTGTTTACGCTTATACCATGGCAGAGGTGGCGATTTTTTGACCCATTTGAATTTAAATGTCTCCATTTGTTTTGTACTTTATTTTAAACGGGGTCAATACAAGATATAGATCTGAAATGGGAACGTGTTGTATGTCACCCAAAGTCTGTTTTATTCATGCAACTCCGGAACTGTTTTACTCACACAAATTTCGATATTATTAACAAAATGTTGTTTCTGTAATTATAACAAACACGTTCATTATTCTATAAGTGTTAGCGGGTCAATCCACTCTGAAGCGACTTGTTTTTGATCTGTGTAAACAGAATCACAGGAACAAATTTTGTGTTATTTCATTGAGTGGTGAAGACCTCTGTATATACAGACTGGAAAGTTGATAACAATGGAAAGTATCAAATCTACACCCTAATAACACCCTAATGGCAGCCAATAAATACTATAAACACAGCCCAAGGACTGTGATATATATATATATATATATATTTTTTCTAACAATCTGTACTAATAATTGACTGTTGCAACCCGAACCTGATCCCCAGAACTTGATTTATAATGTCATCCGTTCTTGTTTCTACAGAGGTGTATCACCATCTCCAAGGTCTGACCATGCTGCTGCAGTACATGAAGAACGTTACCTGCTTATCTTTGGCGGGGTGCATGCAACTTGTTACAATGATCTTCATGTCCTTGATATGCAAACTGTGAGATAACACAACCATATATTTTCTATAATGCCCTTCGTTCAACAATAATTTTTCCTTACATAGATAACCAAATTATGCTAGATGGAATGGACAAGACCAACACAACAAGGAGATATACCAAGTCCACGAACTGGCCACGCTGGCGTCACAATTGGAGAAAATTGGTTTGTTGTTGGCGGTGGTGATAATAAAAGTGGTATGTAGCTTTGAATCACACAATTAGATTACAATCTCAAATTGCTTTTCTGTGTGGTACCTTGCGGAAGTTCCTTTTGGCTTTTACATTTCAATGTCCCACGATTTCAATTCCTTTTACAACTTAGCAGTTCTGACCGATTCTTATGAATGATCTAGTATTTAAGTGGTCATTAGGGTTGTAACCGAATTATGTTGAATATTATTATGGTTTATTGATTTCGTGTCAATTGGGAGAGCTTCTTCGACCTCTCAAACGTCGGTTACTCTATCTTTATTGTTCTTTTATCTCTATATCGAATTGGTTCGTATTAGTTTCTTTGACGGATCAAAAGGGTAAGATATATAAAATAGCTTTTAAGGACATGAGTTAAGTGGGTAAAAAAAGTGGCCATACTTGACACTAAACTATAATGTAGGTAAGTAACTTTTGTGATCATACTTGACACTACTTATTCAATTGTAGAAGAGCTCTAAATTATTTAGACCAAAATTTTATTTGGGATCGATTTGACCGGTTTTAGTACATACTATTTGAGATGAGAGAGAGTGATTTTAGTTCATCTAATAAGTAGTATCCTTTTCATAACTATCATATTTTAGCCCTTTAAGTTATATAATACCAGGCTTAAATTCTGAGATAGATTTCTGTTAGGCTTACCAAGATTAGTAATGTTGCCACTTCTAGGAATTCTTTTGTTTATCTATCTTTTTTAGCACCTTCTCATTGCTCTTTTGCTTTACAAATTTTGCGTTAATTTCTTCTTTTTGTTTTCATAGGGGTTTCAGAAACTGTTGTCCTCAACATGTCTACCTTTACCTGGTCAGTCATAGCAACAGTTGAAGGACGCGTTCCTCTTGCCAGTGAGGTATTTGCGATTAAAGACTGCACATCTTTAAGCTGTAAACAGTGAAAGGAAAATGAATTCACAGATAGCTCTAAACTTATTCCAATACTTCATTTGCAGGGCTTAAGTTTGGTCTCAAACTCCTACAAAGGTGTAGACATTTTAGTATCTTTTGGAGGGTACAATGGAAAATACAGCAATGAGGTGAGAAATGCACCTTTTGTGTTATCCCATTCTTGTTTCATAAGTTCTTTGTTTAAATTTAGTTGTGGTGATGAATTAGGTCAATTTACTTAAGCCGAGCCACAAATCAAGCTTGTCATCAACAATGGTGGGGACGCCAGCACTTGATAGCATTTCTGTAGCACAAAATACTACAAATGGAACTAGAGATGTAGAATTAGATTATGATGCGGACCAGGAAAGAAATGTTAAAGAAATCAGTATAGACAATAACAAGACACAGGTAATGGTATTCTTATGCCAATTGTTTACTATTATTTGTTTAGCTGGATGGAGTGAAATCATTAAGGAATGGAATGGATGTGGTAATGGAATGAGTTATTGCATTTTATGATTATGTTGGGTTGGCCTAATTGTACGATTTTTCATATAAATATATAATATTATCTGTTAATATAGTGTATAGTTTATGCCCACATACAATAAATAATTATCGTTCTTGAGTTTTTTGTTTATACATAATAAAAGCTCGTTAAATACTCAAATAAGACTATCTAAAACTTATAGTAATTTGAAAATGAAGGTCATAAAATTAGAACTCCAAACTTGTAGTGAAAAGATGTATGTTACTTAAAATTACATACATAACAATGGGCTATTTTTTGTGATGATTCATTCCATACCATACCATGATGAACGAAACAAAATGCCGTCGAGCCAGGGAATGAGAATCAACCACATGGAAGGAATCACATTGGTTTTGGAATGGTTGATTACATTCTATAGGAGTTTGGGCAACACAAACTTTTTTCTTTCTTTCTGCTTGTTCCTTTCATTGATTTCATTAATATGAAACTCTTATATATGTGTTCATTTCTTGTATATTTGGTTTGTTATTCTACGCAGACTAACAATGTTGATGAGGCGAGTGTGAGCAATTCTTACTTGCCCTTAAGGCAGAAAAGGAAGAACTTGAATCAACACTCAGTAAGGAGCAGTCACAATCTCTTCAACTAAAACAGGAGTTGATAGAAGTTGAATCTAAGAACACAAACATGCATAAGGTATAGATTCTTACATTTTGAATGTAGCAAGGAAATCTCAGTGGCTTATAATAAACCATGTTATTCACTCACTGATAAATTTAGAAAGGTTTAGCTTATACATCAACTCCATGAGTAAGTATATTGAATTCGATGGTTTATGTATCATAGATTTGATCCTTGACTATTAGTAGCAATTTCGACCCCTTTACTGATGAATAAGTCGACTTGGGTTATGTTATATCTAGAACAGGGGAAAGCTGCAAAATTGAAAAATATAGCTTAAAGTAAATGGGTTGAACAGGTCGAAAGTCACCCAAAGTTTATTTTAAACCATAGAATGTCCTAAACTATTTTATTTACCTAGTTAAACAAATTTGTTTGACATCAGATGTTTCATTTTTTTTATATATATGTTAATACTATTATTTATTAGATATATGTTATTCAAAATAGAATTAGTTAAAGGAATGGCCGAATGGGTTTGCCTAGAAAATATGTAAAATGGATCTAGGCTCGGTATCGTATAATGCTTAGTTTAGAAACTGATTTTGATATCATACAAACCATACCCGATCATATCTCATCATTAAAGTCGTCAATCACAATTGGTGTTTTTCAATTTCATTACAAACCATACCCGAGCATATCTTATCATTAAAACAATATAAGTTCTAAACTCATGTTGGACACCCTAATTATATACAAACATGTTTTTGTGTGACAAAAGTGTTATGGGGCAACCTAGCACAGGGAGGCCTAACAGTCTAGCAAGTTTCCAAAAATAGCCCGTTTTGACCGGCTACTCAACCCACACCCATATTGCAACAGTTTAATTGACCATATATTCGGTTGCAAAACTTAATAATTCCTTATTCCTCTAAAAATCTGGAAATGGATCACGAGGAAAATTTGTATTACTTCGTAAAGCATGGATTTTTCATTTAAAATAGTACCTTGTATGTCAACTTCATGCGAAAGACAATCTACTTATAAAAAAATTCATTGGGGTCGGCTTTATCTTGCGTCGAGTCTACTTTTTTTTATATCCTCACTGAATTAACTTTGATTTAAAAAATATTCTGCAGGAGCTCCAATCTGTACGCGGTGAACTTGCTGAAGAGCAGTCAAGATGCTTTAAATTGGAGGTTAGTAGTTTTATATAGTTATTGTTGTCAGTTCTATATCTAAAATATTCTTCAATATTGCGAAACCAATACCACATATGTTTTATCGCAATGGCGATGTAATGAGTTATTTTTTTGCGAGACATTGGCAAAAGTTAATGTTAAAACTTGAAATGCCATTTTCAAGCATTTACTTATAATAAAGGGGTCTGTAATGGGTTATATTAATCTCAAATGGGTTTTATTCAAAATATAAATCTACAAAGAGAGTGGGTCGAATAAGCTGAATGGGTCAAAAGTGTTGAACGTTATTTCAAGTGATTTTAGTGCATACATCTCCTAAATCGCTTTATTCAGTGACATGATTATTAAAAATTGTGTTACCTGTGGTAAAAAGTTACCCATTTGACCGGAAGTCGTTCGACCTATTACCAAACCCACCTGTTCCCTGCGTCTTGTACCCTGTAGTTGCAATCTATATTATACCCGAAACAGAATTCATTTCATGATAATTATAGATTTATTAAACATTTTCTTTCTGTAGGTGGATGTTGCTGAGCTACGGCAAAAGTTACAAACCATGGATTCCTTGCAGAAAGAAGTTGAAATTCTTCAAAGACAGAAGGCTGCTTTTCAAGAAGCTTATGCAAAACAGAAGCAGACTTCAGGAGGTGTCTGGGGTTGGCTGGCTGGACATCCTTCTCCTAGCGATGATGAAAGCGACTCTTGAAAAGTTTATACTCTCTAAAATATAGAGTTACACCAGTACAAAATCGATGTTATATTTCATTTTCATTACAAAATTCCATTGACCCGGGAGAGACAGACAAACAAACTATACTACCTTTTGAAAGAAAATGAAACACAAAGGTAATTTCTTTTGGTTCATATATAAGGTGCCAATGCGCGTTTATGATTTGTTATATGAGTTATTATTTTTGGTTATGGTCAAATTCAAATATACGTACAATAATCTATTTGGTGAGAGATGACAGGGAATGATCATGATATATTGGCCATCGGCTCAAGTTATATGTAACGCTACTATTTTAATTAATATAAATCATGATTATTAGAGTTCAGTTAACTTCATGGTTAGCAAAGAAATGTATATATTTCTAGAGGATTTGAGTTTTTATCTCTTCTATTTGTTGTGGGTCAAACAAAATTCTTAGATGATATGTTTTTCAAATGAACCACCAAAATAAATTGTATACTGTAATCTTACTATCATGTGCGTGAAACCAAACTTTATTAACATATCAAGGGATGACCTTCCATCTTTATTTGATCTTGATTTAAATCAGGGTTTACACTATAAGGGTAGTTTTTGTCAATATAAAAAGTATATTTTATAATGAAAATGAAATATAAGGGCGTGATGGTCTATGTGGCCAATGTTATTTTGTGATGGTCTACTATTTGTAATTAAGTTTTAACTCCTCTATAAATACAACACCCCTTTACCCAATATTTTCACATTTAACTCACACAATAATTATAAACCTACATTATGTCTTGTGCTCCCATTTCGTTGAAGAAATTCAATCTTATATTAAAAACAATGCGATCAAGATGATGCGGTCAAAAAGGCTATTGTCGGCGTTATCAAGCTGTTTGAGCTCAAAGAAAAGAATGTTTGAGAAAATGATACGCGAAATGCAAAGACATTTGGCGGAAGACAATATGGTTGACAAATTTTTGGCGATAAGCGAGGAAAGATGACGCCATTAGTGAAACATTGTGGATGTGTTTCAGATACAAGTCAACATCAGCAACAAAATCCGTTGAAGTTATCAAGAAAACAAAATTGTTGGTTCGGTATCACAACAACTGAATCAACTTGGGCTAGGTGCATCAACTTTAGGCGATGCACATGGATTTATTGAGCAACAACATTATCAGTTTATGGGTTATGCAGATGAGGCAGTGGATGAGCATGACTTAACAGCAAGCCAAAAATTATGTGTGGCGAAGAGGCTTTAAGAGAAGTTGAAGCAGAACAAGCAAGGATTCAACAAGAGTCGGATGAGAGACTCGGGAAAGAAGCATAAGGGCGGCGTTCATAATGAAATTTGGGTATGTGGAGGAACCTAAGTATGATTCTGCATGCGGGGAGCATTGAGATTAAGATATGTTTATGTATTTCGTATCGTATATATTTTTTCGTATCGTATTTCGTATTGTATTTTATGTAATGTTTATATTTATGAATGAAATATTAGTGAAGGGTTTATTTAATGGCTGAAATATTAGAAGGGGTTATTGTATTTTTTTTTATAAAAAGGGTGAGTCCCAAAAGGTGATATTATTTGGTGTTATGATAACGGGTGATTTTTTTGATGTTATGTTATTTGGTGTTGAAAAGATGTGGTGCTGACGTGGGGGGAAATTTGGTGTTAACACAAGTTATGACTCCCTTTGCTCTTATATTTCTCACACACACAAAGTGTGTTTCCTTCTCCCATGTTTTTTTCTCTATTATCACGTAATCTCCATCATAATTGATCATCACCTAACCCTAATGTTTTTTTTTGTTTTATTCATCAATCGATAATCTACATTATTTTAGATTATTCATATTTTTGCAAAATAATTAGGTGTTATGGATTTGGTTCCAATAATTGAGGAAAATCCGGTTGTGGGTGATTTTTTCAACATTCGACTCACTATACTGAAGAGATTATTGCATACAAACACAACAATGAAACAAAAATTGCTACTAGTTAGCTTATTTTTTTTACCTTATTATTATTATTATTATTATTATTATTATTATTATTATTATTATTATTATTATTATTTTTACCTTATTATTATTATTATTATTATTATTATTATTATTATTATTATGTACTTTTGTTACTTTATATCACGTGTTACTCTGAAGTAGGAGTAGAATTAAGTAGTTTTTGAGGTAGTTTGAAACTTATTAGAATTCTAGTTTTTTGGATAAACTATTTTTATAGTAGCTGATAGTATTAAGTAGTTTTGATACTATTAGACAGTTTTGATAGTAGCTTATTTGTTAAATATATCATATATATTTTTAGATAAGCTGATTTGTTAATGCAGAAGTAAGTAGTTTTAGATAAGCTGACTTTGTTAGATATATCACATGTGATATTTAAGCGATTTGTTAGATAAACGATTTTTATCTGAAATTAAGTAGTTCTTATATAAGCTGATTTTGTTAGATATATCATATGTGATTTTGAAATGTTATTAAATACATGCGTGTGTTATTTTAGTTAATCATGTATTTATTTGTGCGTTTATTTTTAGATTCGAATTCTTTGAAAACTCTGAATCATTTGTTACTCAATATAATTTTGATACTTGGTGGAGCGATTTATTATATTCCTAAAGTTCTTGTTGACTTTTACAGTTAAGGGCAATGTTTATGATTTAATTGATGAGTGCATTATCATGTATGAAATATCTGCAAAGCGAGGTTCGTAGTTAGGAAATCATGTCGAAAAAGATTGAGGAACGGTATTGTGAAACAAAAGTATCGAGTGTGTATAGGAAAGTTTATCCTAAGGGAATACACATAGACACTGTAGATTTAGAGAATAGCGACAAGCGAAGAAGTTCAAACCTGCATATCACGGGTTGCAAAGCGTGTTATGTTTTGTTGGAACACAAAAAGTGTAAATCATTAGTGCAGGGACTTCTATTTATATTTGTTATAGACTAGGGTATGTTCTGTAACTTAGTAGTACCTTGCGACACCTATTACCCTCAAAACACTTGTATAGTAGTGAGGGAAGGCTAGTGTGTATGGGGATAAATAACCCCTACCTCATGGGTTATGAGGTGTGTGTTTCTAATATATGTCTTGCGAGACTTTCTATCTTTCTCTCATTTCTCTCTCTAGAATGAAGTGCTACACCCACTTTATCTCTCATAAATTATTAGAGGAGACGTGAAATTATTGGAACAACAATTGGTATCAAGAGAAGGTTATGAATCGTTGTTTCATCTAGTAGTGTTTTAGTTTTGGTTTGATCTTCTCTAGTAGTAAAAGTTTTGATTTTTGTAGGTTTTAAAAAGTTTCTCTTTCTAAAACATCTTTTTCTGTACGTACGGTTTCATTAGATCATTCCTTCGTGTTTAATCTTATAAAAACGTGTGTTAGAGAAACATGTTTGAGATTAAGGAAGAGTCATTTTTTTTTTTATAATCATTCTATACAAAATTTTTATGAATTTGGAGTTAAGAAAAAGTGTGCTTTTGTTTGTGAAACGAGGTTTAAGTTTTTGCTTGCAAAATATGGCATAAAGAGGGTTTTATTGCAATAGTTGGTTGAGGAAAAAGTTGTGATAATTGTCTTTTGTTGTGATAGCTAGTTGCGACACCTTTTGGTTGCAAGTGTTGGGTTGCGATAGCCTTTGCAATTTAGTTTGCGATAGTTACCTTGTGATACAAGCTTTACGAAGCTTTTTGTTACCCACAGTTTACAGAAAACTGTCCAAGTCGCAAGAAAAAGTTGCGATAGCTTCATATCATTGTTGTGATAGATAAAGATTGCGACACCTCTCTTTACAAGACTTTTTGTTACCCACTATTTTACGAAGAAAAACTCGACCATTTTTCACCGTTGTTGCGATAACTACTGTTTACGAGACTTTAATCAATCTAATAACACAACATCAAACAACATACTCTCAACAATCTCAAAACTAACAAACTAAAACACCACTTTTCAAAATCTCACATCAAAGATCCAACATCACAATATCTACATTCAAGGATACTACGTATTTGACAATGATGCTAGGAACAAAAGCTAGACCACCCATGCTATTCCCAGGAACCTACATCACTTGGTCATTCAAGTTTAGGGCATGGATCACAAACTTTATTGATCTTTGAACATGCTAAATTCAATCAACAATGCTCCATATGTCACGAAAACAAATTCTTGACCCAAGATATCCTTACTTCACAAAAACTCAAACTGAAAATGAGTTGAATGAAGATGATCTTAAAAAATATCAAAATGAGTTTGGCAAATCATTTTATCATGTTGGCTATTCCAAATGAACTTTATATGCATGTGGATCACCATAACTATGCTCATGATATGTGGCAAGCTCTAGCATCTTTGCATCAGAAACAAGAAGATCAACTCAACAACAATGGAACTTACTTCCATATGGATCATATTCGAACAATTCTCTCTGAATCATCATCACCTACTCTGCCAATTCTTCCTTTAACTGATCATCAAGGCAAAGTCACATTCAACAAGGATGGAATTACCTTCACTCTTACAACACACAATGATAACGAGGAATCACTCATTGCTTATTTGGCTAAACTTAGAAATGACATTCAGCAATATGTCTCTAATGGCAAATACAACGAACAAATGATTGATACTTCTGAATGCTCCAGGACAAACATCAAGAGTAAGATTCGTGACTCATAATACTACAAGAACAAGATGTTGATTGCCTTAAAGCGGGCTCTGAACTGAAAGATGCACTTTCTTAATTCGTGGTGGATTTGGATGATGAAGAAACAAGAGAACAAGGATTGATCATGGATTTTATGGCAAACATTAAAGATATGGGAAACTTTGAATCAGAAATGGAGGATCAAGAAGACACTCTTAGTTATGACACATATGCAGACTCTGCAAAAACATTGGCTAACAAGGTACATTCTTTTGATGATTGATATAATGATGCTCTTGATGAATTAATTCATGATCATATGCTTAAAATTAGTAAGCCAGCTAACATTAACAAAAGTAGTGCAACATCTACAAGTGCTAATCTTGAGTTAACTACTAATAGTAACGAATGCAATCATGAATCGACAAATCAAAATCACCTTGATATGCTTCAAAATTATGCCACTCTTCAGTCTCAAATTAAAAATTATACCAACTTGATAAAAATTGAACAAGACTAAAGTGCTTCTTTGTAAAAGAAAATCAAGGACATGTTATATGAAGAAAAGTCTGAACGACCATTAGCTCTAGACGTCAAATGCTTGAGTTACAAAATGAAAATTTTCATATTAAACGAAATATTTCAACTTTTGATAACATTAAAAAGAAGCTTGAAAATGAAGTTTCCACACTTAAAGAAGAAAAATTTAATTGTATTCAACGATTAACAAAAGCTTGACTAAAACTTCGCACTCTTGGGTCGGACTTCTCCGGTACACATGTTAATGCCCAAACTAGATTCACTTATGGATCTAAAATAGGGTCTTGGTTATTCCAAACCAACTTATCTTGATATAGTAAAACGTAGAGCACAAAGTTTGTATAATGATGATTACAGAGACGTGATATCTTCAAAGATTACATGTTTATTTCTTATGACATCTCTCAAAAGGAAATTAAAAAACGTTTGAAAGTTAATCAAAATAAAACCAATTTCTCCTATTTTAGTGCAAATTAGGTCGGACGTCATAGGAATCCTTCGGCGGCAAGACCACATTATTATCGGTAAGCAGTTATGACCCTTTCGCCAATTTGCTCCTAAATGGTATTTGGTGACTCATCCACTTTCTCATAGTTGTGGATTGTTAAATTCGTAGCAGGCAACTCGCCGGTAGCTAAGATTTGGAGAGCCACTTGTAAGGCTAATCCGGAAAGTAATTGGATGGTATAATTTAAGATGGTATCGGACATGTCAATGAAATCAAGAATGTGAGAGAAATTCAAATGTTAGAACTCCAGTACGTATGGAACCAAAAGACAAAAAAATGAAATTCTTCCGAACCCATCCACGAATAGCTAGAAAACCATTTTTCTTTATTTACGATAATTTGTGTGCTTCATTTGAACTAATTGTGCCACAGTTGAGCGTTTCTGTCCAATCGAAGACTACTCAGAGTAGGAATCCCGCACATTATAAAAAAAGGAAAATGGAAAACCAACAAATGTGCAAAATCATGTAGATCAGATTTTTGACAACCCATATGATTCAAACAAATATGAGGGTTTAGCGACAAAATGTTTTTGCGATCTCAAAAATCAAATAAATTATACACTAGTCATTATTCGTGGAAAGCAAGAATTCAAAATGTCGAACTTCAAATCCTTCTTAGGAAATGGAAATCTTAAAAGAAGTCAAACACATTTTAAAAGTCTTAATTGAGCCTTCCATGAACAGAGTTAATGACAAATTTACTACTTTTGAAGAAGCATTGATTTATGAAATACAAAGTGACTTAACTTATATTAGATCTCTTGAAGATGAATATGACCTTCTCAGTCGAAACTCTGTCATTCAAAAAGAATATTTCTCAAATCAAACCGAATCAATCAAATCACAATTTTCATTACAAGAGGAGAAAATGGTTGATCTTGAGAAAAAAAACAAGCGTCTTCGAAATAGAATTTTTTACTCATTGAGAGTTTAAGAGAGTGTTAGCAAAAGAATGTTGAGTTGAAAGAGGAATTGTCTTGTCGATGCGACGATTTGAAACCACTTGTGCTAAACTTGAAAAGAATCTATAACATTTGAAGCAAACAGCGTACAAAATTGAAGAAACAAATACGACAAGCTTTCCTCTGAAGCTTCTTTGAAATTAATTTTAAAAGAGAACGAGGAACTCAAATCTAAAGTGATTGATTTGAAGAAAACCAAGAATCATGAGTTTGTGGACTCAAACGGTTGGATAATCAAAAATTTTCTTATTTTTCAAATCAATCAACTTTTTGGCACAAAAACACAAAACTTATATACTTGAGTGTAACATAATAGTTATCATAACACACACTTGGATTTGATGTTAGGCCGATTATAGAGAGAGAGAGATAAAGTTGAAGAGAAATGAATATTAGATTAGAAGCTCCAACCCTTTACCATGGAGGAAAAGGGTATTTATAGTTCTTACAAAAACGCCCTAAGCGGGCTATGGGCGGGCATAAAGTGGGTAAAGACCCGACCCGACTCCATGGATGATACGATAACTAAACGTTTACTATTAAAACTACGAGCTAACTTATGCTAGACGATACCGGGTGACCGAGTCTTTCATGAATTTTACATTCGACAATCTCCCCTAAGGGAGGTCACCCAAAAAACTACAATTTGAATTCTAGCATTCTATTACATGAATTTATTTTCCTAGCTCGTAGTCTTTGATTCTTCAAAGTCCGCGATCTTTGTACTTCTAGTAGTGATCTTTTGATGAATATTCCTTTGAGCTTTAAATTGAGAGATCATCACCACGTAAATCTTCAACTCATCCTTTATAGTATAGCCTCGACGTGATGTTGTGACTTTCGGACCGACATGCTCACACTTTTACGGATCATGATATTTTGCATCGAGAGTTGTGGAATCAATGTTGTGCGTCTTTCAATTATCATGATTTATTTGATTGCGAGGTCAAGTGTAAGCATGTGGTTATGAATTGACATCTCATTGGCCATGTTTGCAAGCGTCGAGGGATTCCTCGCAAACAACGGTTAGCAATAAACAAGCGAAAGTGTCTTTGCTCACTTTCGTTAAATAGGGTTGCAAGAACCACGGTTCCCCATTGAACAGTATAAATATTGCCATGTCGGGTAGAATTCGAAGAATCTCCTTGGCAGGGTTTTGCAGTACGTACTAGCCGTTCTCAAACGGGTGTCTCAAAGTAGACAACGGTGAGTGAACCAGCGAATTGGGATTCACTGATTTATGAGAAATTGATTTGAAAAACAGTCGCATATTGCTGGATAAAGATTTTTTGCAATACGACGAAAGTTTTTTGAGCAACATCAAGTTTCAATCATAAATACTTTTGTTTGAAAATTTATCTTGCGTCGATGTGCTCGAAAACAATTTTTGAGCACATCAAAGGGTTTTCCAAAAGCATCCGTCAATTCATTTCTTGGAACAAGGTTGGTTCAAATGTGAATCACCCCATCGTTGTTTTCGGTTGTAACAAGTTTGATCCATGAATGATCTCACATGTCACCCACCAAGAGCTTGTTTGATGTTGGCTCTAGAAAGATTTCCATCTTCATTGTGAATACTATCGTATCACTCGGATGTTTTGAAAATACCACGAGGATATTGCGTAGGAATCTTAATGTATATTTTCTTACTTTTCACGGTGTATGAAACAACAATCATATTATAAGTGTATCCTATTGAGATTTATGGATGATCTCTTGGCTCTAGACTCAATAGTGCATTTTAGTAGTCGAGAGGCTGGGCGGTGTCTCTGTTTCAATATCAACATGACTCGTAATGAGCGTCGATAGATTATGCGGGGTTCCTCGTGAGAATGAAACAAGTCCTTTTAATAGAACTTGAGTGGTTAGAAGGTTTAGTGCGGATGCGTCCTTTGGGTCCATGATGTCTTGTCTTCAATATTGATGTTATCTTAGTAACAGCTAGTAGCATATGAATTGAACCGGTTTCTACCTAAGGTTGAATATTTGGAGGGCGAGGGCTATTTGTTTTCACCCTTTATCTTTATATTTCTTTTTTATTCTTCAACCCCTTCATTGCTTACCGAGACTTCATCACTAGTACCGATGCATGATTTCGGCAAGGATTTAAATTTATAATGTCTCGTCTACCTAAGGTCTATTACTAACTGACGTGAACACGGTGCGTGCGTAGTATATAGAAGGTGGTAAAGCCGAGGTCGTTCCCAAGAGCTATATAGTTTTGGATCCTAATTGAGTCTAGTGTCACGGTTTTTAAAGAGATTTAAGTTGAAAGATTAATTATACCGCGTTAAAAACAAGAAATAAAATGCGAGAAATTAAATAAGGCTGTTAACAGTAGAGAGAAAGTGTGCTAACCTAATTATTCATCCTATTGCTATTGCTTCTAGTGGGGTTAAACTGTGAGACTCCTTTGGTCAATTCGTCATAGCCTCTTGAACATAGATTCCTACCCGAAATCAAAGGCTTACCCTTTGGGGTGACAGGGATCTCTAGCAACCTATGCTAAGTCATTAAGTTCCCTACATTCAAGATTCAAAACAATGTGTGCCCGAGCGCTAGCATCTTAGACACACATCCCTAACTTCTTAAGTTCCTCCTTTGAGCGGTGATCCTTTGGTCAATTCTTGCGAGAGGGATTGATAGTCCTTCGGTAAATTCTTATCAACCCTCGCTACCTACTTCCCTAGGGTCCTTTGGTCAATTCTCCTAAGCAAGGAAATACGATCGCAACTTAAAACTACCAAAGCTAGGGTAGCTGTCACCCCCAAATTACCTTTTCTGTGGAATGGAATACACGGGGATGACTGTCATAGCATCACACTTACGATTATATCGAACTACCTAAAGTGTCATTTTGAAAATATCGTTTGATTAAGTAAAATAATCAGAGTTTACAAAACATAGGTCCCAAAAGATTTCCAAAGTACCAAAATGAGTTTGTTACAATCAAGCGATAGTTAAGTGCATAAAATATATGTGAGATGCGTCGTCACCGCGACTCTATGATAAGTCCACATGCATGCCATGAAGTGAATGCCTTAGATACATGAGATAAAATATGCTAAAAGTGTCAACACAAAGGTTGAGTGAGTTCATAGAGTTTGGTTGAATTGTAAAGCCTTTAAAGAACGTTCATGCACGTTTCATATAATATGAAAACTCTTATGAGAGAGTCTAAGTTTTTGGTCATTGAGAATAGTCCACAAAGCAAAGGCATTATAAATCCACTCGAGTTCAAGTTTGCCCATACAAAACTTGCAACACTGTGTGTTCACAACCCACTACAAAAGTAGTATGTCTAGTAGTCAAGTATCGTTGTCATAATAGTTCACAATATAGCACCACGATATAATAATATATATATGCGAGGCAAAGCCCTAGAATAAATAATATCGTCCGTAACATAGTGAGCGAGAGGGTTGGTCGCCTCTAATAAGCTATCCTTACTACCTACTTGGTAGGAGACTAACAATGCGAATGTACGAACGGTACATCATACAACTATTATACATAATTAAGAACGCTCCGAACATGGGAGACTTTTCACGCTCCACCAATAAGCGAGACTTTAGAGCGCTCCACCGATATGGCGAGACTTTAAGTCGATAACACTCCGTAACATGGGGAGACGTAATATAAAGTGAGTACGGTTCATTAAGTTCAAAATAGGTCATAAGTTCATAATTAAGTTCAAGTGATCCATTCAAAAGTTCGTAATTAAGTTCAAGAGTTTAAGTCGAGTTCAAAAGTTCAAAACAGTAAAAGAGCTCAAAACATATCAAAAGCTTCAAATTAGTCAAAGGGTTCAAAATCAAGTCAAACAAGTTCAAAATATATCAAAAGGGTCCTTTACAAGTTAAAAGAGTTCAACTATATGTCAAAAGGTTCAAATCAAGTTCAAAGTGTTCATATATAGGTTAAAAGGTCCAAATCAATTTAAAAGAGTACAAATATATATGTCGAAGGGTTCAAAATCAAGGAAAGTGGTTCAAATAATAGTGTTCGTAGCATAGTAATCAATTTAGTTTGGGCATAATCTACTTACGAGCATAAAGAGTGAAACAAAAGACTAACAAGTTCATGATAGTTCAAACAATATAGTTTAAGTTTAGATTCAACATATAGTTTGCAAATAATCAAAATTGAAATTAAAATAGTTGAGCATGTATCTCCCCCAAAGAGTTTGTAAAATGATTAAACGAGTAAAAGTGGGGCTACGAACTCACCTGATGCAATGATTATGATGACAAAAGTAGATACACTGAAATGAGGTGCGATCTCTATCTGCAACCTAATATGAATGATATGCTCTAATATAAGTCATGAAATAATGTTGTGCATGCAAACTCATATGATATCCATACCACTTGTACATTTTGAAAATAAAGTTTTATCGTCGAAATACCGCTTTATGACATCTCGTCATGTTATAAAATGCTTTACAAGTACTACGTTGAAACGACATCCTACAATAGTTGCTTAGTGATTTATCAAGAAATTATAGTTTATGAGTAGTTTTCGGAAAAGTTTGAGAGATCGTAAATTACTCGTTACAACTTCGTTTGACGAACGGTTGAACATTTTGGAAAATAGGCCAAGTGAAGTCACTTTTACTTGTAGACATCGTTTTCTCAAAAGTACTCTATAGATATGAAAAACGGCTCCAAACATGGTCACTTGCGATAACCATTTTGGTCTAGTAGAAAATATATAAGTGTTATTACTTGTGTACAATAGTTACGATAGCCATATTTAAAACGCGTGTAACTTAGTCGTTAAAGCTTGGTTTTCTACGTTTTATATATCCTTAGTTTCGTGTCAATGTATACTAATATATTTTTGATAAATCGACTCATTTAGATTATGCTTAAAACTCATTTTTGCCCCTTAAATAACCCTTGACAGCTTGTATTTTTCAGAAAAATTAGTTTTCGTATAAAACTTGAAATTAATGTAACTTCTTCATTATAAATCCGTTTTAACCCATTCAAGCGACCACGATTTCGTTTTAAAGTCTATTTTCTGAAAATATAAACCAAAATAATCCATGAACTGTCGAAATTTCCAGATTTTACAAAAATGGACAGCCCTTAATTACAAGTTGTCGAAAATGATTTTTCTAGTGTAATACTTGTTCTAAACCCTTCCAATCAACACCAAAACTATTCTAAACCTACCATACACTTTCTTAGGGTGTCATGGATTCCTAAACTTTATCAACAATGATAGGTTTCATGGGAATAATTATAGGATAGTTTAAACTAATAATAAGTAATAAAAATCATATAAAAGTGGTATGGATCATAGTATATTTGCATGTTTTTCTTACTAGATCATAAAAATAAATCAAGTAATAGTATGAAAGATTAGGAAAATTATTTAGAACACTTACTTGAGTGATTGAAGAGTTTTTGGAACTAGAAACTTAATTAATCTTTAGGTTTTATTTCAAAACTTGAAATAGATTACTAAATGAACTTGTTAAACAATAGGATCTTGAAAAATATATGGTTTCTTCTTAGTTTCTTACTTGGTCGATCATCACAACAAAAATGGAAGAGTTTTTCTCTAGTCTTCACCTTTTAGTATGTTTTTGTAGGTGTTTTATTTTTGTAGAACTCTTGTATAATATACAATATCTAGTCATAAGAAAAATGAGTATGTGTAGTTTTAGTCAATAAAATATCAAGAATTGGTGACTTGTAGGGGGGAGGTCGGCAAGGGGGGGGGGAGTGGAAGTATTTGATGTATTTTTGTTAATTAAGTGTATGCAAAGTTAAGTATATTATATATTTTGTACATATAATTAATTATTAAGTGTAACGTTAGCTAGAAATCAATTTTAACAGAACAAAATAAAATATATCGAAGTCATAAAAATTATAAAAATGCATTTCTCGCAAGTTTTGGGTGAATAAATAATTATCGAATTGGATTCTGAAAATTGTATTAAATATATATATATATATATATAATAATATATATACAAAATAATTTCAAAACATCGGGTAAACTAATAATATAATTTTTATAGTCTTAAAATGAGTATAAAATATATCGGGGACAATTGTCGGAAGTGTCGGATCAATTATTCAAAATAAATGATAGATGCGATAGCGTTTATTTAATAGAAAATATACGTTAATGAAATATGCAAACCCATGCATGAACTAATATGAAAATGATGTTACTGATGATATGTAGACTAACGCTAGTCTATATGTAGTGTTCTCAATGTTGTTTCATGAATACGCAGCTAAACTCTTACGGTTATGCGGTTTGATACTCGTAAACCTAGTTTACGAAAAATGATGAATAAAAATGATGAATATAAATTTTTCTTCGGAAATGAATAGTGTTTCATGAATAGTAAAAATTTGAAATAACCTCTCAAAATATCAAATCGACTTCAAAAACGATGAATAGTAAAATGATGAATAGTAACCGATGAATAGTAAATTCCCGAGATGAATAATAAATTTTTTTAAAGTTTGCAAAATGACCGGAAATTGAGAATTGTGACAGTAACTACCAACGAACTATGCATGCATATACTAGAAACAATAATAGAAGCGCAAAAACATAAACAACACAATCAAGGAATCATAACTAGGCTAGCACCTAAGGTGCTTAGCCGATCATATTAAAACACACAATCAATTCAATGTTTAACATAGTGAATGAAGACATGAACTAACGTGTAATGAAATAGAAATCGCTAAAGCTTATCGATGATATGGTGTGATTTATCCCTTGGAAATAGCTCCAGTATCTTGAGTATGATCGCCTTTGGAACCCTCTTCACGTTCTCTGCCTTTGTGTTGTGAGTGAATGATGATAAATGCAGATTTTAGGGTTTGTATTTATACGCTGATCAGAGTTACGGCGTAACCTAATAATGTGGTTATGCCGTAACTTAAATATCTTCAAATACCAAGTCTCGATTGTAATGATTCCGGCATAAACTTAAGAATAGTTACGCCGTAATTTCGTAAGCTCCGTCGTAAACTCAATAAATGACTACACCGTAATCTTCAAAGATCCCATCGGAACTCTCGTAGTCTTTGGTTATGTCTTAACTCATCTTTGGAGGTTACGATGTAACCGATGGAGGCTAAATTCCACATGACCTAGATGGTTACTGATGTAACATGAGTTGATAGCTACGCCAAGTGGCGATGTTGACTTGGTCTTCATATACGTATCCATAGCTATGGCGTAAATGAGAGTGAGAGTTACGCCGTAGCTTCTTCCATGAAAGCATACTAAGGTATAAATCATTAAGTATATCTCCTAAGCCGCGTCTCTTAGCTCCTATGCTCATATATTACTGGAAGCGAAATATAAAGGAACAAGAGTATAAATCCATATAAACAAAATAAAATATGAGCATAATCGGGGGAAAATGACACTTAAAAATCAGGATTATTTGATGTTATCAAATATCCCCACTTGAACTCTACTTGCCCTCAAGTAGAACTTATTAGAATAACTTCTAAAAAGATATCCTCCAAGATACACGAAAGATATGGGATTAAAAATTCCTTATGCTAGAATAAATCAAAGCCGAACACCTCACGAAATGGGAACAAACACTCATACTCTCTATCTAATCTAAGTGTCAATTTTGGGGTGATCACTCATTGCACAGTCATAGCATGTGTTCTATCATAAGCTTGGCAGTTACACAAATCTCCACCACTAGAGTTAAGGTCTAAACAATATCGAAGGCAATATGGGTGAAAACATCATGAGGTTAAGGGTTAATTGTCATTACTAACGTGCCATGGTAAAGTGGACAAAATTAATGGTACATGACCAAATCCATGGCCAAGACACAGATGATTGCGCTTCATCGCTAAACCGCGCTTCATGACTAAAGGGTAGGATAAGACATGGGAAACAAATGGTGTAAGTTGAAAAATAACAAACAAATAGTCTTAACCTATAACCAATTTGTCACCACCCATCGATCCATCAGTTCAAGCTTTAAGATGAAGAAACCGGATCATGATGTATCAAGTAATCGTGCCATGCGACGTCATGATGAGCACATTACGTTCTTCAAAATGTTGGTGTAATGCGTCCAACTCAAATCTTCAAATGTGACCGAGGTGACCTCCTTGATGCTAATATCTAGTAAGCCTATAACATAGTGCTTATAACATTGCACTTTTAATAACATAAACTAATAAACAATAATAATTTTTTTTAATCATAACTATTACAATACAAAGATAAACATCCCACAGAGATGAACATATATGGAGAATATGGGGGGTCTTCAATGATCTTCAAATATATGTCTTTGACATAGGTGATTCGAACCTCTCTACTCAAACCTCGAACTTGAGCAACGGTGACTTCCGACCATAAATTAAGACTAAACGGTAGGCTAAGGTGATTAGGTGTAATGAAACAAACATGATAAGGATATGAAATGAAAAGAATGGCTCGAAAGGGTGTATCTAGGGATATCTTTCACTAAAGGCGAGTGCAACAATATGGTTTAACACGGGGGCTGAATAGTCGAGGTAACTAATCGATAAACATCTTGTTGGAATCACTCCTAAACCTTTATTCAAGTGTTAGTAATTTATATGTAATAGTTAGCTTAATATGACCTTTATGTTAGTAATTAGCCTTAGGCTTATGTAGAAGGCCCATAAGCCTAGGCCTAGTCCAATAAGGAAAAGGAAGGGACTAGGAGTGTTGCCTAGCTCCCTCTCCTATAAATACTATGTAATAACCCTCACTTGAGGGTTGGTTGTTCAATTTATTTCTTTCACACATACTCTACGCATAACCATCCAAGTCTAACGTGTGTGTGTGTTTGATTATTGTTCATCCGCCTCTCTTCTCTTCTCTATTCTTTCTATTTTTACTTGTGTTGCATATTTGGGAACCTAAAAGTGGTATCAATCGCCAAATAGTTGGGTGAACGTATTGTTTCTTGAAGTGGGTTTTGGTCTTACGCGTAGAACATACGCTTCGGTATTGATACTTTGTTTCGCTTAAAAACACGTTTTTTACACTTTTTAATCCAAGATTCTTCTCCTTTCAACGTTTTAAGGTGTTAAAATATCTGTTTTTTGGCAAAAGTTTCAAACTTTACTTGTGGATCTCGTTTTTAAGCTAGTTTTTGTTCGAGGTTTTCTTCCTACGCAGCGTAACTGTTTTAGGCGTTTTGGTTCATCAAGTTTCATACTTTTGTGTTATTTTGGTAATATTGAAGCTATCTCATCACACAAATCTAGTTTAGAAACATCTTTGGGAAAAATCAATTTTACGAGTAAAGCTACGCGTATCAAAACCCTAGTTTTACACGTAACTTTATCCTTGGTTTGATCTTCGATTTCGTGATTTACTCCGTGTTTTCTTGCTTGGATAAGCACGAAAATACGCGACTTTGGATATCTTTTGCCTCGTGATAGTGTAAAAGATCATTTGAGATAAAACCTAAAATTACGCATAAGCATAAAGCTTCGCGTAGAAAATCCTACGCATAGATTTATCTTACGCCTAAGCCCAGTCTTACGCATAAGGTAATCCTACGCCTAAGTTTTCTACGCCTAACTTCTTGTTTTACGCATAACTTTAGTGTTTTTTCCTCTCTTACGCGTAAGCTAAAACTACGCGTAACTCTTTGCATTACGCGTAACTTTGGTGTTTTACGCATAAGTGCTACTTGGCTATTGTGATTTCTACTAAAGGATACTTCATCAACAAAGGTTCATTCGACTACAAAGATCCATTTAACAACATAAGTTTTCAACATGTCACAACCACCATACTCTAACTATTTTCCTTACACTTATAATCAACATCAACAACAACAACAACTAAGTCCACAACATCAACAATGAAATCAACAACAAGCAATTTATCAACAACAATTTAATCAACAACATACTCCACTACTTGCAGCAATTCCACAACCTCAAATGGTACAACCACCACCTAGTCTTCAAGTACAACCTTACACAAACTTCTACAATCAACATCCATCCAGGAATACTATGAAGGAACCGGCATGGTTTGGCAAGATGTGTGAAGCCTTGAGTAGCCAACAATCAATTCATGAAGCTGGCTCACTTGATAGACCTCCAATGCTCACTCCCCGTAATTATGATCAATGGGTGATTCGGTTCTTTAGGTTTTGTGATCTAAAGAAGCCACATGGAAAGTTTTAAAGAAGGTCATTATGGAAGGTGCATTTGGATGCCTACTATCGTTACACGGGATCCTAATCTTTGTTCCACCAAGAGATGATGTCACCAACATTGCAGCTGTTGCAGAACTCACGGGTGATCAACTTCTACACTTTGAAGCCGACGAACTTCAATGCAATACATCCTCTTAGGATTACCCAATCCAATCCTTCGAAGTGTTGATGCTCAAAAGACTACCAAAGCAATGTGGGAACAGATTCATCTTCTTATACAAGGCACAACACTCAATCAGGAAGACATGGAATCCAAAATCTACTTGGCTTATGAACACTTCATGATTGAACCAGGAGAGTCATTAGAATCTTATCATCATCGCTTTTTGACATCATTAATGATTTGGACAAACACAATATCATCATGCCACGAATTTTTGTCAACACAAAGTTCCTAAGTAGTCTTGGTCCGGAATGGGAGAAGTATGTCATTTTTCTCCGTCAAGCTAAAGATATGCATCATGCTACCTACGGATTGTTGTCCGACTATCGAAGCCTCATAAAAAGTTGATAAGGAAAGGATTCTCCGTGGTCAAACTGTTTCACCATCACTTTCGGATAATCAACAACTTGCTTTGTGGGCTCAAACCAATATTCCTCCTCAACAAGCTCTTCAAACAACTGCAACCATCAAACCTTCTGATCAATATTTGTGTTGCATATTTGTGTGCAACAACCTCAACAAAATCAATTGGTTCCTTACAACAACAACACTGTTCAAGCTCTTTACAGTGAAGGCGATGAGGACTCCAATGCCTTCGATGAACCGCAACAAGGATTTGTTATGATTGCTAAAGCATTTGGCCGTTATACAAACAAATCCAACAATCGCATTCGTTCTTTATCTAATACAAGGAATGGTATTTGAACAATGGACGCGTTAAAGTTCAAAATCGTGGTTATGGTCATCGATGGGAGGTGGTCAAGGGTTCAATGCTATGGGAAGGAATAATATGGGTGCTCGAAAACAAAGGGCTCAAGTGGTTGAACGGGAATGCTCGAATGGGGTTAATGGTCTTCGATGCTATAACTGTAATGAGAAGGGTCATCTGGCTAATGCATGTCCTAAACCGGGGACAAGAGGCAGTGCTTATTTCAAAGAGGCTTTGCTCTTGGCTCTTAAGGATGAAGGTGGTGGAACTCTTACCAACAAGGAACAAAGCTTTATGGCGGATGCAAATTCGATGATGATATGGAGGACTTGCAGGCTAATGCGGCCGTGATGTTGATGGCACAAATGCAAGCACTACACATGAGTGATGAGGGCCAGTGTATGACACGTGGCTTGTCTCGGTACTGAACAAACAATTATCATCAATGATCGATTTCTCCGACACTTTCTCTATTGACAAGGATCAGTGTTCAACATGAGTCTTCCACATCTCATTCGATGATTATCAAATAGATCCCGTAGTTATATTTGATGATCAAAATGACCTTATGGTTAATATTGATAATCAAGTTGACTCGTGGTTATATTTGAGGATCTAAATAATGATCATGTTGAGGCGACGTTGAACAAAATGAGCTTTTTCTGCGAGACTGAGCTCTTGACCTTAATTAAAGACCAACATTCTCGTTTGAAATTTGCGAAATTAAAAGAAAAAATGCTGTTAACCAGGGATAATGAATGCTTAATTCGACAACTCAATTTTTCAAAACTCGAAAACCGTGAAAAGGTTTTGAAGCGCTTTGCCAAATCACACCAAAATGAAAAATATTTGGAACGCAGTTTGTGATCTAGCCGCTTTGAAGAATGCTTTGTTGTCTCAAATAGAACAAATGAAACATGAACATCAACAACAACTTAACGCTCTTACTTTGGAAACTCAAAAGCCAAGGCTGAGTTGTTAACTTGTCAAAAATAGTTCTCTGAGTACAAAAAGCATTCAACAAAACGAATAGATGACTATCTTCTTGAAATTGTCGACTTACAAAACAAAATCAAAGAGTTTAAAAATGTTGTTTTTAAACATGGTGAATCAATCACAACGATTCAAAAGTTTTCTTTCAAACCAAATCCCAATGGATATGGACCGAATCTTGCTGATTATAAACCTAAGTTTTCACACAGAGCATTCAAACCAAATCCGATGTTTACGATCGAGAACATAGAATTGATGATTCAATTATGACTGTTGTTGAATATAATCGAATGGAGGAATTAGATCTTGATGAGAGTCGGTCAAAAATGGAAAATCTTGTTTATAATAAACCATTTAACTATTAAAGCGTAACTTTTGTCACACAACAAGATACTTCAAACACACCTTTGGTTATCACACGGTTTACGTCGGTCCTCAACCAAAGGTGCACAAATTAATGGTCCTTTATCTTCACTTAGTGAAGTAAAACTAATGCCGAAAGTTGTCGCGTTATCAAATACTTTGACACTTTCTTATCCGACCTCAAAATTTTGGAACGTGAGATTGAATTTCATTCTGAAATAAAAGTTCAACATTTTACCTCGCCAATGGCGCAAGAACATAGAGATATTCTTGAGAAAAATTTTTACCCCATGTCAAAAATTTGAAAAATTGTGCACTATATTGGGAAAAGGATTTTCACAAGGAACTTGGTCTCGTGAAAATAGTTTTCGAAAAAGAAACATCGATTTCAAACACGTAAAAAGCTGTTGAGAAAAGATGTTGATCGACTCTTGGAAGATGTTATCTATGTGATATTCATAATCTTTGTGTTATTACATTCTTTGCCATATGGATCGATGATATCTCTGCGATTATGATTCGTTGATAATGTTGTGAATCTTGATATGATGCATCGGTCGAGTCTTTATGATTGAAAATAAGCGATTGTCAAATGAACTTTCATATGCAATACGTCGTCTTAATTGGTGTCAAAAAGATATTCACGATCAACAACTCATTTTTCAACACAAAATGCGCCCGATTAAAATTGGGGATGATCAAAACAAGAAATCTTATGAACAAGAAAAAGTTAAAAGAATATGGTGTCATATTTGATTTACTCAAATAGACTCGTGATGAAGCATCAAACAAACTTGATCATTATCTTGCACACACTAAAGAAGTCATGAATTTTCTTTGAAATCTTCGTTCGAAAATCAAGATTTGGTGCACATTATCACTAAGTTAAGGGAAATGTTAGGAAAGTATGAACTACTTCGCCCTCTGTGATTAAGAGAATAGCACCGGTAACACTTAGTAATCATGAACCTAGAATCCCTACTGCCAAATCACAAGTTGCTGACGTGCTTCCTTCTATACTTAGCAGAATAGTTGCCTCTTTTCCAGCGTCCGCCCGAGCCTAGGAGCAATACAAGGAAGAATAGGAAGTTGTGACCTAGAAAAGAACAATAAAGAATCTTTGAGTAGAAGAACACCCTAGGACTATGAATAAGACTCATGTTGCTTCCACTATAAATATTGCGTCTGGAAAATGTAATAGGAATAGTGATGTAACAAATGCTAAACCTTTAAGTACTTTTGATATTCATCGATGCACCTTGTGTTATCTATCGTAAAAGTATGAATTCGATTGTCATGACAAATGTGTTGCTAAAGCTATCATCTCTCGTTCTGGAATCCTAAGAATCGGAATACCTCTAGGCCCACTAATCTTTCTAAGTCAGTGCTTGGTAAACCGCCCTCTTTAGATTCTAGAAAGCGCATTGCATCCAGTAGCTCGGTTTCACCTCCTAGGAATGTAGCACCACCTAGCACATTCACTAAGACTAAAGCTAAGACTAGTTGGAGATGGCGGAAATGGTTACATAATACACTAGGATTTAAATGGATGCCTAAAATCATTGATGTGTGTATTTCAACTATAGCTGGCGAGGAACCCTCTAACACTTGGGTTCCACATCTACTTCTATTCCATCGTGTAATCGTGTCAATGCGGGTGATACGATCATCCTCTGGATTGTTGATAGCGGATGTTCCCGACACATGACATGCAACCTTAAACTATTATCAAACTTTGTTTCAAAGTTCATTGGCACTATCAGATGGAATGATCACCAGCGGCTATCATGGGCTACGGAGATTACATTAATGGCAACATCGAAATTAGCGGGGTTTATTATGTGGAAGGCCTCGGTCACAATCTATTCTCGGTTGGTCAATTTTGTGATGGAGACTTGGAAGTAGCTTTCGGGGAGAAAACTTGTTTCATTCGTGATCTTCAAGGAAATGATCTTGTATGGCCAGCGCTCATCCAGTCTTTACACTATCTCCATGCAAGACATGATCGCTTCATCTCCCATTTGTTTACTCTCAAAGGCTACATCTACAAAATCTTGGCTATGGCACCGTCGTGTCTCACATCTAAACTTTCAAACCATCACCAATCTTGCACGACACAAACTCGTTGAAGGTCTCCCGATTCCGTATTCTAAAGATCACCTATGCTCAGCTTGTGAACAAGGGAAAAGCACTCGTGCTCATTTTCCTTCAAAGGTGGAACACAACTCGCAGCATGTGCTTCATCTTCTTCACATGGATTTGTGTGGCCCGATCGCGGCGTCTGATAAATGGCAAACGCTACATCTTGGTAATTGTTGATGACTACTCAAGATGGACTTGGGTTTATTTTCTTCAAAGTAAAGATCAAGCTCCACAGATGATCATCACCTTTCTCATGAAAATACAAATTCACTCCGGAACACCGTTAGACAAATTCGAACAGACAAAGGAACTGAATTTGTGAATCACATCTTCGGGAATATTATGAGAAAGTGGGAATTGAGCATCAAACATCCATTGCCCGCACCGAACAAAAGCGGAGTTGTTGAAAGAGCAACCGTAGCGTTAGTGGAAGCCGCGAAACGATGTTAATCAATGCTAAACTTCCAGATTACTTGTGGGATGAAGCTTCTCAATGCATGCTACACTCGAACCGTTCAATGATTACAAAGCGCCACAACAAAACACCATTTGAGCTTCTCCACAATGTCGTAAGCCGAACCTCAAACACTTTCATGTCTTTGGATCTCTTTGCTATCCAAATAATGATCGTGATGACCTTGGAAAGCTCAAAGCTAAAGCTGACATTGGAGTCTTTATTGGATATTATGATAATTCTAAAGGTTACGGATCCGGAATCGTCGGACAAAGAGTTATGGAAGCGATTCATGCTAATTTTGATGAACTTAATGAAATGGCTTCGAGTATAACGACTTGGAACCCGGTCACAACGGCTTAAACTTCCCCAAACCCCATCATCATCATGATACAAGCCCTCGACTTACTCGTCAACAAATGGAAAGACTATTTGCTCCTCACGTTCGGTGAGAGATATTGATGAGCGTGCTCAGTGTATCATTGTTTTCTTTGCTCAACGATAATACTCATACGATACACCTACTACAACAATTCTGTTGAAGATGCACCAGTTGACTCTACTACAACAATTGAACAAACTGCATCCAACGGCGAGAACCGGTGATGATGTTCGAATGAAGTACCCCACCTGCATATTTTGATCCAAATGCGTTCTTTAACCGTTTGCTAATGAAACTGCTGCATATGATATCGCGGAATCATCTACAAGCCATTTGAATCCTCAGAATCTGCATAATGTATATCAACATCAACCCTCTACACATTGATGGACAAAAGACCATCATCGGGAAAATATTATTGGCAACCGAATCAACCGCTACGAGACAACGTCTTCACACAAACGGTGAACATTGCATTTATGCACTCACCTCGCCAAATCAACCCAAAACATTAAGGATGCAATGACAAAAGATAACTGGATTGAATCCATGCAAGAAGAACTTAACCAATTCAAACATATGGATGAAGTATGCGAGGCTGGTTGAAAGACCATCGAGGGGTCTACGTCATTGGTCTAAAATGGATTTGGAAGAACAAATTGGATCTTTGAAGCGGAATGTCATCGAAACAAGTCACGTCGGTGGCTAAGGGTTATAGACGGGAAGAGGGTATTGACTTTGAAGAATCATTCGCTCCTGTTGCTCGTCTTGAGGCTGTTCGGATCTTTCCGTGTTGACTCATATGAACATAACAGTCTTTCAGATGGATGTCAAAACTGCTTTTCTGAACGGTCAACTAAAAGAAACAGTTTATGTCACCATCGAAGGATTCGTTGATCCCGCTTCCAAACCATGTCTACAAACTGAACAAAGCTCGTGATGGTCTCAAACAAGCTCCTGGGCATGGTATGATAAGCTATCATCTTTCATTGCCAATAATTTTACCAAAGGTTCGGTCGACCCAACTCTTTTCATACAATATCACGGGGAACATATTTTAATTGTTCAAATTTATGTGGATGACATCATTTTTGGGTCAACTCATAAAAAGTACTCAATCGCTTTTGCAAAACTAATGAAGAAACATTTTGAAATGTCCATGATGGGTGAACTTATGTTCTTTCTAGGACTGCAAGTTCATCAATCACCCCGTGGTATTTTCTTGAGTCAGTCCATATATGCCCTTGAAATTGAACATATTCGAATGAATACTTGTGATACTTATGCCACACCAATGGCACATACCAAGAAGCGGACGACGATTTGCATGGGAAATTGGTTGACCCTACCAAATACCGTAGTATTATTGGGTCTCTCATGTATCTAACGGCCAGAGACTGATATTGTCTTTGCCGTTTATCTATGCTCCCGTTATCGGTCGCGACCAACTGAAACCCACCTCTCTGAGGCTAAAAGAATCCTCCGATACATCAAGCGAACCATTAATTTGGGGATCTGGTATCCGAAGGATTATGGTTTTGAACTAATAGCTTTTTAGACGCCGACCATGCCAGATGCTTAGATTCACGTAAAAGTACTTCGGAGCTCTATAATTTCTTGGTGATAAACGGTGTCATGGAAATCGAAGAAGCAGGATCGTACATCATTTGTCATCAACCGGCAGAATATGTAGCCATGTCGGCGTGTTGTGCTCAAGTCATTTGGATGAGAACACAACTCAAAGGCTATGGTTACGTATTTGACAGAATCCCGATGTAATCTTGTGACAATCGAGTGCTATTGCGATCTCGTGCAACTCGTTCAACACTCAAAGTCAAAGCGATCGATCTTCGATATCACTTCATCAAGGACCACGTGGAGCAGGTACTTGTTGAATTATATTTTGTGGGTACGAATACCAATTGGCGGATCTTCTCACCAAAGCCTTAGCTCACCGCTAGGTTTAATGAGTTGGTCCACCAATTGGTATCGCGGTGTTTGACTCAAGAGGAACTGGATGAACTCTTCAAACATTCTTAAAAACTAGTCAAACACCAAAACCTCTTTTGTAAATATTTTTCAAAAACAAAATACAAAAAGATAAAATCAGATAAAACAACAAAAATATTCTTCTATCTATATTTCTTTTAACATGGCAAGTAAATTTCTTCCGTCAACACTTTAATCTTTCAAAATTCAGTATTTTACCGATCAAGTGTTGAGGGGAGAAAATAAATTTTAATTGTTTCAAAATAACACTGTACTTGCATGTTACCTAATCACGGTTGTTTCTTTAAGTGGTGGTAAATTTTTTCGTTCAAATGACACTCCGGACTAAAATTCATAACCTTTCTTTATTTCTAAAGTTAGGGGAGTGTCGTCAAAGTTATTTCCATGAATTCTTCGCTTGGTAACCAAAATGGAAGTTAAAAGGCTTTGGATGAAAATGTAAAAGTGGAGGGACTAAACTCGCCAAAAGCTTAAAGTTATTTTAATAAAAACACCTCCACCTAACTTTCACTTCACATTTATTACTCATACCAAACTCATCCTACGCCTAATATTCAAGCTTCAATTTCGTGTTTTTGATCATCAAATTGTAAGTGTTTTCGTAATCTAAACGTAATTACAAGCAAGGGTTTTGATTTTTATGCAAATCCAACGGCTAAAACATGAGATATGAGTGATTATGTGTTATACGCATAAGCGTATGAACACACAATCATTGGTGTGTGTTTGTGGTTAAAATATGTATGTCAAAATGATGAGTGTCTAAATACTCATCATTTTTATACATCTAGACTGCAAAAACATCTGAAAACACTCAGAAATACTTCAAAATGATAAAAATATCACAAACAAGTGTTTTATATGTTTTAAATGCAAAATACCAAAATCTGATGAAAAACGTATCAAGTTTGCATAATTGGCAGGTTTAGTCCCCCAAGTTACAAAAGTTGTCAAAATTAGTCCCTGGTAATTCAAAAACTTGTAAAATGTCATTTAAGGTCCATGAGATTCAAAAGTTGTCAAAACAAATCCTTTAAAGTTCAAAAATCACAAAATGACAACTTTGGTCCCTTAACTTTGAAAAATGTCAAAAATAGTCCTTGGTTAATTTAAAAAGTGAAAATTATCAAATTTTAACCTTGTACTATTAATAAATGACAAAATTGGTCCTTATGATAAACTTTTGGGAATTTACAACTTTAGTCCCTCAATATCCAAATTTACATAAAAGGTCCTTAAAGTTTAAAAATGAAATAAAATACAACTTTGGTCCTTGTATAATTGTGTTATGGCAGGTTTGGTCCTCAAAGAAAGTTTGGAGAAATTACGCCATTTGACCCTCAGTTTTCAGAAAGTTACAAGTATGGTCCTTGTGATAACTACTTACCAAACCGGACCTTATATATTACCCAAATCCATTACCCAGGCCCAAACCCAGTCCAACACCCAAGCCCAATTTTTAAAACAGATAACACGCCTACCCTTTGTTCATCCTCTCCCAATTGTTCCTCCATAGCCACCTGTTTCACTACCACCTCATCAACCCTTATCTCTCCAAAGACATACCTACCTTTCACCTCAACCTTTCCACCTTGCAAACCAAACCCCCCCACCTCATTTAATGCTACTACCTGCTTCATGACTTTTCCCGCCAAATTTTACACATGGACGATGAGGATGAAATCAAAGGCTGCAATCAAGTGGGAAAGTCTCATATGTCGACAAGGAAGTGAAAGAGGTCAATATATATCAAGAGAGAAGCAGAGTGATTGACCAAGTAGTGTAGCTTAGTTTTAGTTTATGTCGTTTTAATAAATTTTTAAATTCGATTAGTAATTTTAATCTTCCAAGTAATCTTGATTTAATCAATCTTAATGTATTGTGAATCTTTTTGATAAGCAATTTCAAGTTTAGTTTCAATTTGGTTGATGCAAATTTCAAGTTCAAAATTTTTAATATGTTGTGAATGATGTTAGTAGATGTTGTTTTGGATCCTTAAGCACATATAGGATCCTAGGAAGCTTATCAAAGCTTTTAGAACCCTTAAAATCAGTGTAGTAGTCAAAAGAGAAAAATACCAAAAATCACCAATAAATTAGTTAAAAATAAAAATGCCATGGAGAGGATGCCAGAGATTGAAGCAAGGTTGAATTTGGATTTCTTATTGGTTTAGAAGCTTTATGGAAAGCTAATAGGTGTCCTCAGTTCTCAATTCTCTGTTTTGAGCATAAAAGCCATTTGTAAGCCATTTATTTGAAATTTGCATTTCATAGTTTATGTGTTTAAGGCATGTTAATTCTAGTCTAATATTGTCTCAATATGGTTAATTTCAGTTAATCAATAAGTCATTTGCTTTAAAAACTTGTTTTAGTGTTAAACTCTTTAAAACAGTCAAGTATAGGATTGTTTGGATTTGCATGTGTATCTGTGATAGTGGACATTTGTGCTGTTGTTTATTAATGTATTAAGTCACAATAAGTCCTAATAGCTCGGCGATCAAGTGTTAAAATTAGGTCCTTGTTCCATGAAAAGTCAAAGTTCCAAATCATATCCTTTAACATAATTGTCAAGTTTTTACAAGCTAAAATCATGCATATTAGTGTAAAAGTTGTTTATATAGCTTAAGTAAGTCTTATAGTAGCTTATTACATCATATTCAGTCCTTTAGATCAATCCAAAGTTCAAAATAGTCAAACTGCTTCATATTTAAAAAAAGGTCAAAAATTTCCATTAAGTCGTTTTTGAATAAAATGTATAATTTTATATAGGATTCATTATTAATATTTAGCTTAAATGCTTCTGGGATAGTAATATTTAGTTGCTTAAGTAAAATATAAAAATATTAGTTCATATCTGCCAACTTATTAAGTGCTTATTTATAAGCATGTTTTAGATACCTTATCGAAAACTTACGTGCACCGATGAGCCTATCATTTTCTCAAGCTCACACAGAGCTTGTTATTTAGCTTAAGCCTTTGATTTTTGGTTCTTTAGAAAGCCAACCTAGCAATCTTGAGATTCCAAGCTTATTTTTCCAATTTGTAGCTTGTTTACTAGGGTCGCTTATAGCTTTTGTTTTGTCCCATTTCAGGTGTAAACCGCATAAGCAGTATGATCTAGTCATTTTCTCAAGCTCACACAAAGCTTAATAGTGGATCATAGCTTGTGAGTTTTGTCTTTTTGGATAGCCAACCAGTTAATCTTGTGCCCTCAGTTCTTGTTTTAAGCTTGTGAGCTTATTTGATAAGCTTAAATTGGTTTTGAAAAAACCGCGCCAAGACTGTTGGTTAGTTAGTTTAGCTTAAATGCTTATTTGCTTAATTTAGCTTTTCAGTGTGCTTATTTCTAATAAATTTTGCTTTTTCAGTTATTAAATTAGCTTATTAAAAGTTCTTAGCTTATTTCAATTTCAATGTTGCTTATTTTCTAGCTCATAAGCCAATTAGGCTTAATCCTTGTGCTTATTTCTCTTTATAGCCCACTGTTGAGAATAATAAGCTGTTACAGAGCTTATTAGTGTTTTTCAATAAAAGTTGTAGTATTAAATATTGCTTATTTTCATGTTCTTAATTAGTTGCAAAAAGAAAATTTCAAAAAGAAAAATGTTTTACAAAAAGGGAGAGGCAGGGGTCGAACCTGAGACCTCTCCCTTATGGGGATGATAGTGGTGTACCTGGATACCATTGCGCCCTTGGGTCTTTCTCGTTAAATTCTTACAAAACTTAGTATTTAACCACGTTTTATTCAATAAGCTTATACGAGCTTATTTGCTTATTTAGTGCTTATTTATAATAGCTTTTTCAACTTTTGCAATTTTCTTGTCTTTATATTAGTATAAAGTAATTTATAAAAAAGTTTCAGATTTTTCACATTAGTTTTAGTATTTTTAATCAATTAATTAGTGTTTTATAGTATTTAAATCATAATAAATAAAATAATAATCTAAAAAATATAATTCTTTTTTGTAAAATTTTCTTTTATCATATAGTACGTAAGAAAATTAGTTTTACATTCGTAGGCCTTTTATGTCATAAATTTTACGTTTTGCTTAGCCCAAGCAGTTATTTTTACACGTAACGCTCGTTTTCATTTTAGGTTACGTTTTTAAGTAATTTAAGTTTACGTTTTAGTTAATATAGTTTATTTAAGTTATTTTGTTTTATAAAATAAACGTTCATCGATCTGTTAAAATAGTGATAGCGTTTATTTAATATATTTTAACTTTTTAATTTCCTTTAATTTGCATTTAAGTTATTTGTAATTTGTAAATCTTTCCTTTAGGTAATTATCCATTCAAAACCTTACTGATCACTATCCTTAGTGATCATTCTATCATCTGAGTTGTTTTAACACCAATTCATCCTCCGTGGGACTTAACGACCCAGGAATACACTATATTCCTCTGATCTTCATTTGCATTCGTGCTTGGCGGTTTTAAGTCGATTACGGTCGGCCATTCACAAGTGGCAGGTTTGAGTGATTTAGCTTACATGACTGCTAGCGATCAAATTTTTACGCCCGGAGGGCTAGCGTAAGCGTGTTTTAAGCATTTTCTGATCCATTCTTGCACATATACCACCTTTTGTAGCATTTTTTTGTAAAGTTATCGAAAATCAAAAGTTCATTAACACTTTTCCTAAAGTGTTGATAACACCAAAAATATTTTCATTCTTAGTTTTTTTCAAAATATTTATCCAAAAATCCAAAAATATTCATCTTTACCATCTTACCCTTTTTGATTCTTTATTCCTTTACCCTCTATCCATTTGATTCTAACTTCTTCTATTCTTATGGAATCTCTCGAGGATCGAATTCAGGAACGAAGTTGAAAACTTCCTACTTTATCACATATGTCAAGAATTCGTGTTGTTCGTGATGATCCATTGATTCTGCATAGGGAAATGGAACGAGAAACCGGGTGACAAAGGACGGTACTTCCTCTTATAATAGAGGTGCTAATACGTCCAACCTACGGTTATCCAAAGATCTAACCCCTCAATTGCTCCTAAGCCGTCTAAAATTGATCCTACACTTTCGCGATTTACGGTTAAAAGCAAACATGCAGAATTCAGACCGGTGACTAGCAAGAATGACTTGCCTAATCTTCACATTTCTCAAGAACAGAACCGAGTCCATAACGGAAGTGGTAAAATTGCTAGCTCAGAGCACACCACTTGTCCCACCTCCAGATTTTTCAAAATGTTCTTTGAATCTTAATAGTCATTCAGATCACCATGTTGGTTTTGTTGATTCTTTGAATGAACCGATTCCTTATCATAACTCTCAAATAGAATCGTTTATTCCTTGTGTCGGTTGTGGTGAGCCTCTTTATGGTTCATACCCTCATTTGGGGTATGCGTGTGTATGCAAGTGTGGTAATGATATTCTTAACGGGAGTTGTTTGTTTTGTGGTTCGAGGAATTCATTTGATTATGATCCTAATCCAAACTCATTTAACGACCCCTCAAATTTTTCCAACTACCCACCACAGCCCGACTTATCTTCACATAATCAACAATGCTGGTGAATTTTGTGGAGGTCCTCACCAGGATTTGAATGTCAATCCGAAACACGATTGTCTATGAACAGTTTTCCGATGATGCTTGAACTTTGGTCATGACCAATATCCATATGATTCACCAATCCGGCTCAACAGTTTCATTGCTTGAGAATGGAGGTCATCCTCATTTCGATTGTCAAACAGGAATCCATTTCCTTGTAACAATTACGACTATCCATATCACGACCAACCTCCTCAAGCAAATGACTCAAACTCCTCAGCAAATCCAACAAGACACTTATCTAGAGCTTCTGGAGTCGGTGAAAAGAACTGAGGAGTTGAGAAAGACAGCATTTCATAATGTTCCCAGTTTTTCTTGTGTACATTGTAGGGGTCCTCATGATGATTATCAATGTCAACCTTCCGGTTTTGACAAATCTCCACTCCCACAATGTCCTGTCATTCAAAATTCACATGAGAAATCTATGGAAGAATTGCTAGTGAAGAGCGTTGCTAAAATAAATTCCCAAATTGATTTTGAAAAGTCTATTAGGGAATTAATTGCAAAAGAAAAGCAGACCAGATCTAGCTCTCAATTTCGTTTTATTCTTGATGGCTTGATGATGAGGATACACTTGAAGACTCATCAAATTCATCAGTTGATATCCCAGCAGTTGAGATTCATTCTCAAACAACTGCTATCACACCTGTAGCTCCCACTCACTCGAACATGGGGATGAACTCTTGACACTGTTCCTAAAAAGGAATCGGACGAATTTATAAAGTCTAGTGTTGAGAACCTTGTCCCAATCCCAAGAGAGTCACAGGGAATTCTTGATCATGTGTGTGATATCCCTCCTCCTCTTGTCTTCCAAAGTAATCATGTTGAGATGTGCTCCGATTCTATTGATGACGATTCGTTATCTTGTGGAGACATCAGTTATATGGAAGAATTACCTTCTGAGTTTGTTAGCTTAGAAGAAGAGAATGATGAAGTTACTGACACTGAAATCAAAGATGAAGCACTTCGTGCAACATTACTGAATGTCAGTCTTCTAATTTCTAAAATCGAGGCTTTCAAAGAAAAACCCATTTCATCTCCTATCCCCATAAAGGATAGTGACATTTTTTCCGATGATTCTATTCCGGAAATGGAAGCCTTCTGTTTTGATCAGATGGGAGAGAAGATTAGTGTTATTACCACTTCTCATTCTCATAATTCTCTCCCCGATTATGAATCATTTACTTTTGAGGAGTTCGCCAATGAACTCACTCACATCAAACCAGAATATGATTCATTCACCTTCGAGGAGTTGTCCTGTGAACTCACTCATATCATATCTCCACCGGAGTATGATAATTTCCACTTTGATCTAGACATTCCCATAATATGTCTTGATCAAGCGAGCTTAACTGAGGAGATTCATGAAACTATGAATTCTTCTATTGAGGATGAAGAGTTAGTCATGATTTGTATCATGATTTTCTTTCTTTTCTTCATATATTCTGTCACTTCTCCTGTTCTTCACTCCTTCGGGAATGAAGACATTATCTTTGACCCGGCATTTTCATTTATCATTTTTGAGCCGGTTCTATCTATATCTCATGTGTGGAACTTTCACGTACTTCAATGTTTATACAAACATCTTGAATGAAAGTTCGATGGAGATTGTCTCTTCCACTTACTTCCCCATGAACAAATTAATTCGGGGTCGAGTCAAGCTAGCGACTCGGTAATCAAAAATAGTTAAACATGGGTTTTCACCCGTGTGTACCACCCTAGTGTGGGGGAGTTGCCCCAAGTTGTATATAAACCTTAAAAAAAAGAATAATTGTTGTGTTTCCACACTTTGAATATTGAGGACAATATTCATTTCTAAGTGTGGGGGGGAATTCTGGCGAATTTGATCACTTATATACCTTTGTATGCCCTTTTCCCCAAAAATGACCAAAATTTAAAATTTTTTTCATTTGGTATTAGTGTTTTGCACTAAATACAACAAATGGTAATCAGTCCACCATGTCTAACACACATAAGGATTGGCTAATCCAGGAGCAAACGGGTCTTGGTAAAGATATCTCAAATCCGTTTATGGCTTGCAATTTGCCTAAAATTGTATGGTACCTCAACTCACCATATCCTTAAAAGTGAAGAGTTGGCTAGCCCGCAAGTTTATGGCTTGTGGTAAAGGCAGTGGAAAAACCATAATTGGTATTCAGCTCACCAAAGATAATTCTGATAATTTATCTAAAGAGTTGGCTAGTCCGTAAGAAAGTACGGCTTCTGGTAAAGACAAATCAAATCCGTTGAAAGCTTATGATTTGCTCAAAATCATTTGGTTATCATTGTACCAAGGTTCTTACTTGAACTAAAACAATTGGCTACTCCATAAGTAATGGCTTTTGGTAAAGAGATGAAATCCATTAAATTTTCTCAAATCATTGCTAGGGACTAGCAATATCTTAGTGTGGGGGATTGATGAGTGTCTAAATACTCATCATTTTTATACATCTAGACTGCAAAAACATCTGAAAACACTCAGAAATACTTCAAAATGATAAAAATATCACAAACAAGTGTTTTATATGTTTTAAATGCAAAATACCAAAATCTGATGAAAAACGTATCAAGTTTGCATAATTGGCAGTTTTAGTCCCCCAAGTTACAAAAGTTGTCAAAATTAGTCCCTGGTAATTCAAAAACTTGTAAAATGTCATTTAAGGTCCATGAGATTCAAAATTTGTCAAAACAAATCCTTTAAAGTTCAAAAATCACAAAATGACAACTTTGGTCCCTTAACTTTGAAAAATGTCAAAAATAGTCCTTGGTTAATTTAAAAAGTGAAAATTATCAAATTTTAACCTTGTACTATTAATAAATGACAAAATTGGTCCTTATGATAAACTTTTGGGAATTTACAACTTTAGTCCCTCAATATCCAAATTTACATAAAAGGTCCTTAAAGTTTAAAAATGAAATAAAATACAACTTTGGTCCTTGTATAATTGTGTTATGGCAGGTTTGGTCCTCAAAGAAAGTTTGGAGAAATTACAGTTTCAGCCCTCGATTTCAGAGAAGTTACAAGTATGGTCCTTGTGATAACTACTTACCAAACCGGACCTTATATATTACCCAAATCCATTACCCAGGCCCAAACCAGTCAACACCCAAGCCCAATTTTAAAACGGATAACACGCCAGCCACTGTTCATCCTCTCCCAATCCACCTGTTCCTCCATAGCCACCTGTTTCACTACCACCTCATCACCCTTATCTCTCCAGCACATACCTACCTTTCACCTCAACCTTTCCACCTTGCAAACCAAACCCCCCCACCTCATTTAATGCTACTACCTGCTTCATGACTTTTCCCGCCAAATTTTACACATGGACGATGAGGATGAAATCAAAGGCTGCAATCAAGTGGGAAAGTCTCATATGTCGACAAGGAAGTGAAAGAGGTCAATATATATCAAGAGAGAAGCAGAGTGATTGACCAAGTAGTGTAGCTTAGTTTTAGTTTATGTCGTTTTAATAAATTTTTAAATTCCAGTGTAATTTTAATCTTCCAAGTACTGATTTAATCAATCTTAATGTATTGTGAATCTTTTTTGATAAGCAATTTCAAGTTTTTTTCAATTTCAGCTTGATGCAAATTTCAAGTTCAAAATTTTTAATATGTTGTGAATGATGTTAGTAGCTGTTGTTTTGGATCCTTAAGCACATATAGGATCCTAGGAAGCTTATCAAAGCTTTTAGAACCCTTAAAATCGTGTAGTAGTCAAAGAGAAAATTACCAAAATCACCATAAATTAGTTAAAAAAAATGCCATGGAGAGGATGCCAGAGATTGAAGCAAGGTTGAATTTGGATTTCTTATTGGTTTAGAAGCTTTATGGAAAGCTAATAGGTGTCCTCAGTTCTCAATTCTCTGTTTTGAGCATAAAAGCCATTTGTAAGCCATTTATTTGAAATTTGCATTTCATAGTTTATGTGTTTAAGGCATGTTAATTCTAGTCTAATACTGTCTCAATATGGTTAATTTCAGTTAATCAATAAGTCATTTGCTTTAAAAACTTGTTTTAGTGTTAAACTCTTTAAAACAGTCAAGTATAGGATTGTTTGGATTTGCATGTGTATCTGTGATAGTGGACATTTGTGCTGTTGTTTATTAATGTATTAAGTCACAATAAGTCCTAATAGCTCAGTCAAGTGTTAAAATTCAGTCCTTGTTCCATGAAAAGTCAAAGTTCCAAATCATATCCTTTAACAGTTACCTGTCAAGTTTTTACAAGCTAAAATCATGCATATTAGTGTAAAAGTTGTTTATATAGCTTAAGTAAGTCTTATAGTAGCTTATTACATCATATTCATTCCTTTAGATCAATCCAAAGTTCAAAATAGTCAAACTGCTTCATATTTAAAAAAAGGTCAAAAATTTCCATTAAGTCGTTTTTGAATAAAATGTATAATTTTATATAGGATTCATTATTAATATTTAGCTTAAATGCTTCTGGGATAGTAATATTTACTTGCTTAAGTAAAATATAAAAATATTAGTTCATATCTGCTCAGCTTATTAAGTGCTTATTTATAAGCATGTTTTAGATACCTTATCTGAAAACTTGTTCTGTGCACCAGTGAGCCTATCATTTTCTCAAGCTCACACAGAGCTTGTTATTTAGCTTAAGCCTTTGATTTTTGGTTCTTTAGAAAGCCAACCTAGCAATCTTGAGATTCCAAGCTTATTTTTCCAATTTGTAGCTTGTTTACTAGAAACGCTTATAGCTTTTGTTTTGTCCCATTTCAGTGTAAAACCGCATAAGCGATATGATCTAGTCATTTTCTCAAGCTCACACAAAGCTTAATAGTGGATCATAGCTTGTGAGTTTTGACTTTTTGGATAGCCAACCAGTTAATCTTGTGCCCTCAGTTATTGTTTTAAGCTTGTGAGCTTATTTGATAAGCTTAAATTGGTTTTGAAAAACCCACAGGCTGTTTGGTTAGTTAGTTTAGCTTAAATGCTTATTTGCTTAATTTAGCTTTTCAGTGTGCTTATTTCTAATAAATTTTGCCTTTTCAGTTATTAAATTAGCTTATTAAAAGTTCTTAGCTTATTTCAATTTCAATGTTGCTTATTTTCTAGCTCATAAGCCAATTAGGCTTAATCCTTGTGCTTATTTCTCTTTATAGCCCACTGTTGAGAATAATAAGCTGTTACAGAGCTTATTAGTACTTTTTGTAAAAAGTTGTAGTATTAAATATTGCTTATTTTCATGTTCTTAATTAGTTGCAAAAAAAAAATTTCAAAAAGAAAAATGTTTTACAAAAGGGAGAGGGGTCGAACCTGAGACCTCTCCCTTATGGGGATGATAGTGGTGTACCTGGATACCATTGCGCCCTTGGGTCTTTCTCGTTAAATTCTTACAAAACTTAGTATTTAACCACGTTTTATTCAATAAGCTTATACGAGCTTATTTGCTTATTTAGTGCTTATTTATAATAGCTTTTTCAACTTTTGCAATTTTCTTGTCTTTATATTAGTATAAAGTAATTTATAAAAAAGTTTCAGATTTTTCACATTAGTTTTAGTATTTTTAATCAATTAATTAGTGTTTTATAGTATTTAAATCATAATAAATAAAATAATAATCTAAAAAATATAATTCTTTTTTGTAAAATTTTCTTTTATCATATAGTACGTAAGAAAATTAGTTTTACATTCGTAGGCCTTTTATTTCATAAATTTTACGTTTTTGCTTGCGCTCCAGTGTTATTTTTACACGTAACGCTCGTTTTCATTTTAGGTTACGTTTTTAAGTAATTTAAGTTTACGTTTTAGTTAATATAGTTTATTTAAGTTATTTTGTTTTATAAAATAAACGTTCATCGATCTGTAAAAATAGTGATAGCGTTTATTTAATATATTTTATCTTTTTAATTTCTTGTAATTTGCATTTAAGTCAGAATTTGTAAATCTTTCCTTTAGGTAATTATCCATTCAAAACCTTACTGATCACTATCCTTAGTGATCATTCTATCATCTGAAGTTGTTTTAACACCAATTCATCCTCCGTGGGACTTAACGACCCAGGAATACACTATATTCCTCTGATCTTCATTTGCATTCGTGCTTGAGCAGTTTTAAGCTGATTACGGTCGGCCATTCACAAGTGGCAGGTTTGAGTGATTTAGCTTGACTGTTCTGCGCGATCACAAAACGTTTCAATAACATCAATGATACTATGTTTATCCTCAAAATCCACCCAGAAACACGAATTAATTGTTTTTCAAAACTAGGGTTCATGAGTCGTTTTGGGTATTTTCAAATGAGAACGTTTTTTGGTAATTAAGATTGTTGTAATAGGTTGTTTTAAAGTTGAATTGATCATATTAAAACCCAGAACTTGCCCATAAACATAAACAATGAAAGAATTAAAATTTAGGGTTTATGTTCATATGGTTTGGGTATTTTTGATTCATGACTTGTTTGATGTTAAAACTTGGATAAAACAACTCTATAGGCTTCCTAGACTTACCAGAAAAACTTTGGTGCAAATCCTATGGCTAAAAACCTTACGCATAATCTTTGAAGTATTAGGGTTTTGGTTTACGCGTAAGACTTTTACGAATAAACTGTTTGATGAGTTTCATACCATGATCTGTTGTAGAATGAATGTTAATGTTAATATTGATGTTATGGTGATGTTATTTCAGGCTTGCTACTCGTAAAACTTAGAATCAAGGTTGTTAACCATCTACGCATAAGGATCACCTTACGCGTAGCATGTTATGCGTAAGAGAAATCTTACGCGTAAGGTTCTACAAAGGGACTACGCGTATCCTGTGAAGGATATGCGTAAACAGTGACCTCTACGCATAAGGTCTATGATGAGTGTGTAAATACTCATCATTTTTGTACAAAATAAACTGCAAAATCATCTGAAAACACTCAGAAATACATCAAAATGATCAAAATATCACAAATCAGTGTTTTATGTGTTTCAAATGCAAAATTATCAAAATCAGATGAAAAACATATCAAATTTGCAAAATTGCAGTTTCAGTCCCCCAAGTTTCAAAAGTTGTCAAAAACAGTCCCTGAGCATATAAAATTTCAAAAGAAAAGTCACCAAAGGTCCTTTTAAAATCATAAGTTGTCAAATTTAGTCCTTTGGTGAAAAATGTGAAAAGTTTGAGAAATTTACAAAAATGGTCCTCCAAGTTTGAAATTTGGCAGAATTGGTCCCTGGAAAATGTGAAAGTGGCAACTTTGGTCCTTGAACTTTTGATACTTGTCAATTTCAGCCCCTGAAGCATCTTTGAGAGATTGGCAGAACAGGTCCTTCCACTTTCTGAAATTACAAAAGAGGCCCTTGTATTATTAAACCTTTAAACACCTTGGCCCATGTCACTAACCCATTTGACCCTGCCAATACCTTTGACCCCCTGCCATATAAGCTTTTTGAACCCCCTTTTATTAATACCCTGCCCGGTCAAAATGTGGTTTGACTACCCCATTGGCGCCATTTTCCCTTCTCCCCCACTAGACCTGCAATCAGCCTGCCACACTCAACCTATCCATTACCTGATCCCACTCACATGTCTCCCCTCCAAACAGAAGAATACAAGAAACAATAAGTCTTCACCTCTCCCACACTCAATCCCCACAACTGTTAAATCCCCATTTTCCCGCCAAAAACAATCAATGGCCAAAAATGATTTTAATCAATCCAAGGGTCAGAAAAATGGTGGGATTAATTCAGAAGAGAGAGAGGAAGCATTTGGAGTATATAAAGAGGAGGATGAATGAAGTTTAGAGAGTAGTTAGTTTTTATAAAAATTTCCTTATGTCGTTTTTTTTTAATCAATGTCTTAGATAGTTCAAATGATGTAATCTCAATTCCTTTGTATAACATTCAAGTTTAAACATCATTGTGGGGTGCTTTGGATATCCATTTAAAGTTTTTATATAAGTTTATATTTTCAAGATTACTGTTGAGATTTTCAGTTTCAAAGTTTCATGTCCAGGCTGTTAGTTGTTTGTTTTAAGCTTAAACAAGTTTGGTTATGGTCTTTATAAGCTTTCTATAAGCTCACAATACATTTTCAAGCAAATGTGTGGCCTGGTCAACAAAAGTCAACTCTTAGGCTCAAACTGGAAAATGGTATCTTGGGTTGTTGCAGAACTGTGAAATGGGTAGAATAGCTTCATTTAGATTAGGTTTGGGTTTGGTATTGGTCTGCACACCAGCTGGACCAGTTGTGAGTTTCCTTCTCACTTTTCATTTTTAGTCAAATTGTAGTTTATGCTTATATGTGTATCTGAGGACTCCAATAGTTTTAATCTGTTAATATAATTGTAATATGGCCATAAGAACTTAGTTTGATCTTTAATTAATGTTGGTTCATCAGTTTATCTCATTCTTAGTTCATAACAGTTATGAATGGTAGTGTTTGGCATAACTGGTTTATCTGTGCTAGAAAGTAGCTCAGTTGTTAGTAGTAGTTGTTACAAGTTTTAGTAGCTAATTTGAAGTTAATTGAGGTCTTGGCTATTGCAGTTTAGCTCAAAAAGTCTAAATCATCTTGTAACTGATCTTGAGTTTGCATCTGTCTAAATCAGTCATAGTCATAAGTTGCATAGTGGTTTGAATGTAGTAGATCTAGCTTTTGGTTAACATCAGTAGTCTAAATACATCATTATCAGTTCAAAATTTTAGATCAAAGTTGAGCATAGTCAAACTTCAAATCTGTTCTAAGAAGTCAACAGTCATGCCTGAGCAGTTTTTCTTAGAACTTGCAGAGCTAACAGAGGTTTCAAATCAAAGGGTTAGGACCTGAAACTTGGCACAGTTGTAGTCTGCCAGGTGGTGTGTAGGATTGCATAAGTAGTTTTCTATTTAGCTTATTCTATAAGCTGTTGGATAAGCTCAAACAGTGAGTCAGAACCACTGTTTGGCTAGTTGGCAGTTGGATTAAGATCAAGGTTCTGAGCTTGTTACTTGTTTGGATTAGTTAGAAATAGTTGCTTATAGCTTATTTTGGTATTCTCTAGCTTCTGTATCTGTTTGGTTTCATAAGTAGCTTATTAGCTTATTCTTGTAGCTTATTTCCACTAGCTGTTACACTCTAGCTTCATTATTTTACACATAACCTGCTATTTTATCAATTTTCATAGATTCATAATCTCATTTTAGATTTTTCCTGAAAATTTCATAATTTTTGGTCTTTATTTGCTATTTTTCTCATTTTAATTAGATTTTAATCAATTTTAAATAGCCTTTTATAGCAATTAATTGAGAAAAAAGTTCCAAAAAATCATTTTTCAATTTTCTTAAGTTAAGATAAATGTAAAAAGAGAAAAAAGTATTTTTCTAGATTTTTCTTAGTTAAATTTGTATTTTTAAATAATTTAATTAGTTTTTAATACTTTAAAATTCATAAAAAATAGAAAAATAACCAGAAAAATACAAAAATAGTTTTGAAAATTCTAGTTTGATATTTTAGACTTTTCTAAGTGTTAATTTTATTTTTCTAGCTTTATTTCCTAATTTCTTGCATTTTAGGTAATTATTAAATAGTTAAAAATAGTTTTTAATTAATAATAATTACATAATTAGTTATAAAAATAATTTTCTTTTTCTATAAATTTTCTTTTATCATTAGGATTGTAAAAATGTCATTTTCATATTTTTAGGGTTAATATTGTGTAAGTTTCACTTTTTAATTTGTGCGTCGCGTAGATTTTAATTTCAGTTTTGTAAAAACATAAAAACAAAAACATCATGTTAATTATAGTGATAGCGTTTATTTAATAGATTTTATCTTTTTAATTTCCTTTAATTTTCATTTTAGCCCTTGTAGTTTATGTCCTTTTTCCGTAGTTATAATAATCCAAAATCTCCTTTTCCGTTCAAATCTCGCGATCACTATACGTTTGATAATCCATTGCACAGCTCGCTGGGACATAACGACCCGGGGAAACACTATACTCCCCAGATCTTCATTGATTTCGTGCTTAAGCAGTTTTAAGCTGGTTACGGTCCGTCATTCACAAGTGGCGGGCTTGTGTGATTTCGCTTGACTGTTTGGCGCGGATCAAATTTTACGCCAGGGGAGCTGCGGATTTGCTGATTATCCTACGTTTAGCAGATTAGTAATTTGGACATTCACTCTTTGTTCATACCATCCATCTGTATATGTTTATATTTTCTTATCCAAAAAAAAAACACAAAAATATTCTTCTCATTCCTCTTATTCGTTGATTCTATTTCTCTTACCCTCTTTTGCCGTTTAATTCTATTCTTCGTATCCTCTCAACCATTTGATTCTCTTCTTAATCCTCTATATGTTTAATTCTTATGTCGACATTCGTCAACTTCATCGTCAGATATGTGTGTGAGCGGTGTGGAGGTCCTAGTTCAAGCGAATTTTGCAATTCGTGCGAATTATCCATCAAAAATGTTTTTCAAAGTTATTTCGACCAACCGCCACAACCTGAAATACATTCTAATCTTGACAAACCAGTTCAAACGTCGGAGCTACCCCAAGCACCCATCGAGGGTTACGAGGACAACCTTTTTGAATCTAGAGCCCGTAATCTAATCGAACAAATTTATGTCAATGATAAAAGGTCAAGAATTAGAATTGATTACGATGAACCCGTTCAAACACCGGTGACTAGCAAGAATGACTTGCCTAATCTTCACGTTTCTCAAGAACCAGAACCGGAGACCATAACGGAAGTGGTGGAAATTGCTAGCTCTCAGAGCACACCACTTGTCCCACCTCCTGATTTTTCAAAATGTTCTTTGAGTCTTGATAGTCATCCGGATCACCATGTTGGTTTTGTTGATCCTTTGAATAAACTGATTCCTCTTCATAACTCTCAAATGCAATCGTTTATTCCTTGTGTCGGTTGTGGTGAGCCTCTTTATGGTTCACCCTGTCGTTGGTGTACGTGTGTACAATGTGGTAATGATATCCATAACGGGAGTTGTTTATTCTGTGGTTCGAGGAATTCATTTGATTATGATCCTAATCAGAACTCATTTAACGACTCCTCAAACTTTTCCAATTACCCACCCCAACCCGACCTATATTCATATGATCAACAGTTTTACTGTTGTGAATTTTGTGGAGGTCCTCACCAAGGATTTGAGTGTCAATCCGGAAACACGTTTGTCTATGAACAGTTTTTCGGTGATGCTCGAACTTTGGGTATGACCAAAATCCATATGATTCACCATTCCGGACTCAACGGCTTTATCTTGTGAGTATGTGGAGGTCCCCATTTCAGCTCTGATTGTCAAATAGGGAACCCAGTTCCTTGTAACAATCATGACTCTCACATATTTGAAAATTTCCAACCTCCACAGCACTATACGGTTCAAACTCCATCTGAGCCGTTCTCTCATGAAATCTCCAGGGATCTTGAAACCGCAATAAAAACACTTGAGGATATGATGAGTAATTTTAAGAATCAAGTGAGTGATGAAAAGACCATAGGAGAATTACTTGCCGAAGAGCGAAAGGCCCGAGAATCTAGGGAAGAATTATTAGCCCTAGAGCATGCACTCTACAGGCGTTCCCAATTTCTCAATGCAGCTCTTTATGACGATGACGAGGAGGGTTTTTATCCTTTTAGAAATAATATTTCTCAACCTCCTCAGTCAGTTGATATCCCAGCAGTTGAGATTCCATCTCAAATAACTGCTATCACACCCGAAGTTTCCACTCACTCTCTGAACATGGGGACGAGCATCTTGACACTGTTCCTGAAAAGGAATCGGACGAACTCATAAAGTCTAGTGTTGAGAACCTTGTTCCAATCCCAAGAGAGTCACAGGGAATTCTTGATCATGTGTGTGATATCCCTCCTCCTCTTGTCTTCCAAAATAATCATGTTGAGATGTCCTCTCGATTCGATGATGATGATTCATTATCTTGTGGAGACATCGCTATGTGGAAGATTTACCTTGAGCTTGTTAGCTTAGAAGAAGAGAATGATGAAGTTACTGACACTGAAATCAAAGATGAAGCTCTTCGAGCGACATTATTGAACGTCAGTCTTCTCATTTCTAAAATCGAGGCTTTCAAAGAGAAACCTATTTCATCTCCTATCCCCATTAAGGATAGTGACATTCTTTCCGATGATTCTATTCCGGAAATGAAAGCCTTCTGTTTTGATAATATGGGCGAGAAGATTAGTGGCGCATCACTTCTCATTCTCATAATTCTCTCCCCGATCATGAATCATTTACCTTTGAGGAGTTCGCCAGTGAACCCACTCATATCAATTCTGAATATGATTCATTCGCCTTCATGGAGTTCTCGATGAACTCACTCATATCATATCTTCGCCGGAGTATGATAATTTCTACTTTGATCTAGACACACCCGATATATGTCTAGACCAATTGAGCTTAACTGAGGAGATTCATGAAACTATGAATTCTCCTATTGAGGATGAAGAGTTAGTCATGATTTCTATCATGATTTTCTTTCCTTTCTTCATATATTCTCGTCACTTCTCTCCGTTTCTTCACTCCTTGGGGAATGAAGACATTATCTTTGATCCCGGCATTTTCATGTACCATTATCTTGAGCCCGGAATATATCTCATCGGTGTGGAACTTTCACGTGCTTCAAATGTTTGTCCAAACATCTTGAATGAAAGTCCGATGGAGGTTGTCTCTTCCACTTACTTCCCATGAACAAATTAATTCGGGGTCGAGTCAAGCTAGCGACTCGGTAATCAAAAACAATAGCACACTATATGGGTTTTCACCCGTATTTTGACTTTCTTTCTACCACCTAGTGTGGGGTTGCCCACATGTTGTGTATATAAAGTTCTAAAAAAAAAAATTCTCTTTCATAATAATGGCCGTAGTATTTCCCTTTACGTTCTTTGTTTCGCATAACCGCCGTACTTTGAATATTGAGGGCAATATTCATTTCTAAGTGTGGGGGGGAATTCTCACGAATTTTATCATATTTATCCACCCAATTCCCCCATTTTTGGCCAAAATTTTTTTTTGGAGTAAGTGTTTTACACTTACTCAGCTTATGGTTATCAATCCGCCATGTCTCGTAAGACCAAAAGGATTGGCTAATCCAGGGCTCTTGGTAAAGATTTCTCCAATCCGTTTATATGGCTTGCAATTTGCCCAAAATTGTATGGTTCTCAACTCACCATGTCCTAAAAAGTGAAGAGTTGGCTAGCCTGCAAGATTATGGCTTGTGGTAAAGGCAGTGGAAAAACCATAATTGGTAATCATTTCACCAAAGATAATGTTGATAATTTATCTAAGAGTTGGCTAGTCCGTAAGGGTCACGGCTTCGGTAAAGACAAATCAAATCCGTTGGAATCTGGTGGTTTGCTCAAAATCACATGGTTATCGGTGTACCATGGTTCTTACTGGAACTAAAACATTTGGCTACTCCAAGTAATGGCTTCGGTAAAGAGATCAAAACCATTATGTTTTCTCAAATCATTGCTAGGGACTAGCAATATCTCAGTGGGGGATTGAGTGTGTAAATACTCATCATTTTGCATAAAATAAACTGCAAAATCATCCGAAACACTCGAAATACATCAAAATGATCAAAATATCACAAATCAGTGTTTTATGTGTTTCAAATGCAAAAATATCAAAATCAGATGAAAAACATATCAAATTTTGCAAAAATTGCGTTTCAAATCCCAAGTTTCAAAAGTTGTCAAAAACAGTCCCTGAGCATATAAAATTTCAAAAGAAAAGTCACCAAAGGTCCTTTTAAAATCATAAGTTGTCAAATTTAGTCCTTTGGTGAAAAATGTGAAAAGTTTGAGAAATTTACAAAAATGGTCCTCCAAGTTTGAAATTTGGCAGAATTGGTCCCTGAAAATGTGAAAGTGGCAACTTTGGTCCTTGAACTTTTGATACTTGTCAATTTCAGCCCCTGAAGCATCTTTGAGAGATTGGCAGAACAGGTCCTTCCACTTTCTGAAATTACAAAAGAGGCCCTTGTATTATTAAACCTTTAAACACCTTGGCCCATGTCACTAACCCATTTGACCCTGCCAATACCTTTGACCCCCTGCCATATAAGCTTTTTGAACCCCCTTTTATTAATACCCTGCCCGGTCAAAATGTGGTTTGACTACCCCATTGGCGCCATTTTCCCTTCTCCCCCACTAGACCTGCAATCAGCCTGCCACACTCAACCTATCCATTACCTGATCCCACTCACATGTCTCCCCTCCAAACAGAAGAATACAAGAAACAATAAGTCTTCACCTCTCCCACACTCAATCCCCACAACTGTTAAATCCCATTTTCCCGCAAAAACAATCAATGGCCAAAAATGATTTTAATCAATCCAAGGGTCAGAAAAATGGTGGGATTAATTCAGAAGAGAGAGAGGAAGCATTTGGAGTATATAAAGAGGAGGATGAATGAAGTTTAGAGAGTAGTTAGTTTTTATAAAAATTTCCTTATGTCGTTTTTTTTTAATCAATGTCTTAGATAGTTCAAATGATGTAATCTCAATTCCTTTGTATAACATTCAAGTTTAAACATCATTGTGGGGTGCTTTGGATATCCATTTAAAGTTTTTATATAAGTTTATATTTTCAAGATTACTGTTGAGATTTTCAGTTTCAAAGTTTCATGTCCAGGCTGTTAGTTGTTTGTTTTAAGCTTAAACAAGTTTGGTTATGGTCTTTATAAGCTTTCTATAAGCTCACAATACATTTTCAAGCAAATGTGTGGCCTGGTCAACAAAAGTCAACTCTTAGGCTCAAACTGGAAAATGGTATCTTGGGTTGTTGCAGAACTGTGAAATGGGTAGAATAGCTTCATTTAGATTAGGTTTGGGTTTGGTATTGGTCTGCACACCAGCTGGACAGTGTGAGTTTCCTTCTCACTTTTCATTTTTTAGTCAATATTGTAGTTTATGCTTATATGTGTATCTGAGGACTCCAATAGTTTTAATCTGTTAATATAATTGTAATATGGCCATAAGAACTTAGTTTGATCTTTAATTAATGTTGGTTCATCAGTTTATCTCATTCTTAGTTCATAACAGTTATGAATGGTAGTGTTTGGCATAACTGGTTTATCTGTGCTAGAAAGTAGCTCAGTTGTTAGTAGTAGTTGTTACAAGTTTTAGTAGCTAATTTGAAGTTAATTGAGGTCTTGGCTATTGCAGTTTAGCTCAAAAAGTCTAAATCATCTTGTAACTGATCTTGAGTTTGCATCTGTCTAAATCAGTCATAGTCATAAGTTGCATAGTGGTTTGAATGTAGTAGATCTAGCTTTTGGTTAACATCAGTAGTCTAAATACATCATTATCAGTTCAAAATTTTAGATCAAAGTTGAGCATAGTCAAACTTCAAATCTGTTCTAAGAAGTCAACAGTCATGCCTGAGCAGTTTTTCTTAGAACTTGCAGAGCTAACAGAGGTTTCAAATCAAAGGGTTAGGACCTGAAACTTGGCACAGTTGTAGTCTGCCAGGTGGTGTGTAGGATTGCATAAGTAGTTTTCTATTTAGCTTATTCTATAAGCTGTTGGATAAGCTCAAACAGTGAGTCAGAACCACTGTTTGGCTAGTTGGCAGTTGGATTAAGATCAAGGTTCTGAGCTTGTTACTTGTTTGGATTAGTTAGAAATAGTTGCTTATAGCTTATTTTGGTATTCTCTAGCTTCTGTATCTGTTTGGTTTCATAAGTAGCTTATTAGCTTATTCTTGTAGCTTATTTCCACTAGCTGTTACACTCTAGCTTCATTATTTTACACATAACCTGCTATTTTATCAATTTTCATAGATTCATAATCTCATTTTAGATTTTTCCTGAAAATTTCATAATTTTTGGTCTTTATTTGCTATTTTTCTCATTTTAATTAGATTTTAATCAATTTTAAATAGCCTTTTATAGCAATTAATTGAGAAAAAGTTCCAAAAAATCATTTTTCAATTTTCTTAAGTTAAGATAAATGTAAAAAGAGAAAAAAGTATTTTTCTAGATTTTTCTTAGTTAAATTTGTATTTTTAAATAATTTAATTAGTTTTTAATACTTTAAAATTCATAAAAAATAGAAAAATAACCAGAAAAATACAAAAATAGTTTTGAAAATTCTAGTTTGATATTTTAGACTTTTCTAAGTGTTAATTTTATTTTTCTAGCTTTATTTCCTAATTTCTTGCATTTTAGGTAATTATTAAATAGTTAAAAATAGTTTTTAATTAATAATAATTAGATAATTAGTTATAAAAATAATTTTCTTTTTCTATAAATTTTCTTTTATCATTAGGATTGTAAAAATGTCATTTTCATATTTTTAGGGTTAATATTGTGTAAGTTTCACTTTTTATTTTGTACGTCACGTAGATTTTAATTTCAGTTTTGTAAAAACATAAAACAAAAACATCATGTTAATTATAGTGATAGCGTTTATTTAATAGATTTTATCTTTTTAATTTCCTTTAATTTTCATTTTAGCCCTTGTAGTTTATGTCCTTTTTCCGTAGTTATAATAATCCAAAATCTCCTTTTCCGTTCAAATCTCGCGATCACTATACGTTTGATAATCCATTGCATTGCTCGCTGGGACATAACGACCCGGGGAAACACTATACTCCCAGATCTTCATTGATTTCGTGCTCAAGCAGTTTTAAGCTGGTTACGGTCCGTCATTCACAAGTGGCGGGCTTGTGTGATTTCGCTTGACTGTTTGGCGCGGATCAGTCTACTCTTACGAGTAAGCCTTACGCGTAAGGTTTTATATACGCCTACGCGTAAGCTTTATGTATAAGGTCCCCTTTTCTCACGCCGTATTTCTTAGCGTAAGCAAGGATCCTACGATAAGCTTGCATCTACACGTATATTTCTCCTCATTTACGCATAAGCTACCATTTCTACGCATAAGCCTTGATCAAACCTTCATTATGAATAGTTACGCGTGCAAACTTGTAAATAAATAAATCATAACGCCACAAACCAATAATGTCACTAATAAGCTTAAACGTTTAATATGTTGTGTTAAATAAGTGATAACACAAACTTTAAAACTTAAAGTTAACTAACTCACGAATCTTATCGCGACGTCATTGGAATATTGAACAAACAAGTGACTTTGGACTCGTAACTATCATTGACGTTGCACATTCAATAATTAGAAAATAAAACCTTCTGTTGACTAACATTATGTCTTTCGATATGTTGGTTCTTTTGGCTAATGTTATTTCAGATCACGACATGGCTGCTCAAATGAATGTGAATGCACCAAATGTTCTCACCATTGCTGAGATCTTCCCACATGGCTATCCAATGAAGATTGGAAAGAACAATCTCAGAGTTGACTTTGAAAGTCTCACCTGCCGAATCTTCTTGTCTCATTGTAGTGGATATTATGAAGAATCATTCCTATCAGAACATGCTCACCAACTCGCCATGTTCTAAATCTACATACGTTACGGAATACAATGCGATGGTCAAAGGTCAAAATGCTGTGACGGTGACGCTTAATCACAAGCAACTCACCATCACTCCTGCAGACTTACGGGCTGTTCTCCTCATTCCTGAGATCATACCAACTGAATTCTCGCGCACCCACTGAAGACGGTTCGCAATTCTTGATTGATATTGGGTACGACGAAGCTTCAGGAGTAATCATCAAACATTCTTATGTGGATCTGAAGAACATTCCTTAGCCTTGGAGAACCCTTTATATCATCATCACAAAATCCATTTCTGGTCGCGGACTATGCAAGCATCCCAAGCTCGTGGAATCGCAAATCTTTTGGGCTCTAATCAATATGAAGCACATCAAGTTGAAGCTGATTTGGGATGACATGATGACATTCCTCAAAAAGCTTGGCTCAAAGATTCCCTACATCAGATATACTAAACCGTTGATCCAGAGAGCACTTGGGTACAACCACGACATCCCCAAAGAATCAATGACCCCGACAATCATGACATGTTGACTGAACCCACTCTAACTGTCAGATTTATGGAGTCAACGACTAAGAAACAAGGTGCCGAGTTGCCGGATCATCTTCTCTCAGATGAACTCAAAAAGCTCTACTCTTATAAAAGATATTTGGTTGCTGTGGAAGATAACAAAGTTGGATTTCTTGATGAAAAATCTTCTGGTACGCCTTTAAGGAAAACCAGAAGAGGAAGTGCAGGAAGTGCTGCAAGCACTGAGAGTCAGAGGAAGCTCCCCAAGAGGAATCCTCCACTTAAGAGGACAGTTCCCGCCAAGGAAGCTGTTCCTATTCCCGTACCTAAGCCTGAACCGCAGAGAAAGCTAATTGACGAGGACTTGGAGGGTACTGCATCAGATGAAGAGACTTTCTACTCTGAAACTGCTAAAGATGACACTACAACAGTACCTTAACCTCCCAGTCCTCCAAATTGACCAAGGAAAGGGAAGACTCCAAGACTTGTGCCTTATGAAGAAAGCTCAGATGAAGAGCAACTGGATATATCATACAAGAAAAAGTTCAAATTCCTTAGACTCCAACACGTTGCAAAAGAATTTGCTAAAGATCAAATGGGTGGCCCGGATCGAGTGGTGGAGTTCAATCTTCACCAGTCCCGATGCGGTTAATCAACCCGATAGGGATGCGTGCCACCACTCTTGAGCAATAACAAAAGCGCGTGGAAGATTCTATTGATTACAACATTGAAGAACCAGAATCTGAGAAGTTAGAGAAGGAAAAGGCGATGAAGAAGCTGCACCAAAGCCAAAGCCGATGAACAAGCTAAGTCGGAAATGAAGAAGATGTTGAGTATGATAAGTTTCTTCTAGATAGTCCTGGACGGTCAAAGGAAGAAACTTCTGAGCCACCAAAGGACCGGAGCCTCACATCTCATCATCATCAGATTCATCTTCTCACTTTTCACCACCACCATCAAAAAGAACAACCAGATCCACATCCAGATTAGTGAAGAAGCCAACTGCATCTTGGATCTCTCATGCAAAGACTCGATCGCCAAAGCCGCAGCAGTGTCGAAGAAAGACATACTCTACAAAAGTGAATTTTCACATCGATAACGTATCTTCATGATGAGAATGACAAGATGCAAGTTGAAAAGGAGTATGTCCAGAAGCTCATGAAAGATGATCTTCAGGGAGCATGGACGAGATGATCAAAGGATACTCTCACAAGTTCCTTATGGAGGTCGTTCCTAAAGCGAAAAGGAGATGTATACCGCATAAACTTTATCCGAATCTCTTAAATCTAGCCAAGCAAGCCATGAAATCAACTCCAATGAATTTGAGCATCAATCCAATTGAACTCACAATCTTCTTAGATGATGAATTGGTGAATCGACTAGTAGCTCAAATGTCGAAACGCTATGCAACGTTTTCCTCCCACAAAGCTAAATTGTTTGAAGCATTGCCGAATACCAACTCAGTCAAAGATACGAGAAGAAGCTGTAAGGCCTAAACGTTCAAGACACGAAGACAAAGATCGATAAGGATAACGAGCCCAAACGCATGAAGAATTCGGTGAATCATCCTCCATTCAAGCTCAATGCATCCTCCACCTCAAAGGACTCCATCAACAAAGATCTCCTCCTCGCCTTCAATAGAAAAACCTTAGGATCGAGACACCACCCCGACTCGAAAACCGGTGATCACTTGAGTATACTGTGTGGTGACGATGAGGAAATCCCTGAGCCCCAACAACAACCCATCTATCCTAACACAGCTAAGAAACCAGAATCTTCAACCATGCCAAAGAAAAAGAAGAAAAAGGCGCCTATGACTGACGTCTTATCATGGCTGGACGAGGATGATACGGAATTTGAATGGTTCTAGAAGCTTGTTGATTCTACTCCCTACCCATCTGAAGGTCAAGAGGTTATAGAATGTATTACATTGGAGCATGCGAAACTACTGCAAGAAAAATTCCGTGTGAAAAAGATGATGAAATCCGAGTTGAAGCGAATCAAGAATGAAGCATTTCAACTGCTAAAAGACAACTCGGAAAGTGCTATTGAAGTCGAGTATCACCTTGATAATATAGCACGAGCCATGTCTAATAATATGGATTGGCTCAACCCAGAAGCAAACATCGACTTCACCAAATGGGACAATCTTCCATATTACACGGACCGGTCCAAACCTATACCAACAACCCAACCGACACCTAGGATTCCATTCGATATTTCTTCAACAAAGACTTGGAATTTCTTCTTCACGGTGGCGATGGTTCAAGGGAATACGCTACATCACTGACACTTCCATTCCCGCACCATATACTCTAACTGATAGCCATCGAGGAAAGAGCTAACCACATGTTCTCCAACAATGTGGAAGAGTAGGACCGTGATGCATCAGATGGGATTCACCATTGGGCAACGCCAAGAATCTACTACGGTCGCCAGGTTCGAAGTCTCAACATGAAGTGTTCAGTACTAAGAGTATCGTTGCCATCAAACATGTTGATCTTTTGTCTAAATGAGACTACACTTTCCTCAAGAATATTGTGGTCAAAAGGCAAGACGAAAGGGACTATGTGTAACACCCCCAAAAATGACTCGGCGGAAGCATACAAGTATTGGGGTGCTACTAAATTGATATCACAACATAAGCATAGAACAATTGGTTTTTCATAAATAAACTTTTATTCATTCTTAAAACAATGTTTACATTATTGATTAGTGCGGAAAATGGCCCATTATAAACGAGTGGTCCCATACATAAATCAGAGTCATCTATGACCATGCCATGCCTTTGCCTTGCGCCTCCAAAGATAAGCTATCACTTCAAAACCTGAAGACACATGCTAAAAGGGGTCAGCTTACGCTGGTGAGTTCATAGATATTTTAAAAAAGGGATCTCAGTACACTGTTCCAAATTTGGTTATTGATGATCATTACGTCTTGCATAATGTCATAAAGATTTTGGTTTCAATTCATAACAGGATTTCATAAAAGAGATTTCATTAGTGGACCATAAGTAGGGTATATGTACATTACAACGAATATAATGTCATATATTGAATCTATTACTCTAGCACTAAGTTCATGCAACCGACTACTACAGCCTGTATGCACAAGGAAGTCATACAATTGAGGAGCCCATGGAAGTGTTTATCCCAACACACTCGGCCCGACATGCTATATGTTTCGCTTGACCCGCGGGGTCAACCAATGAGGAGTCACCCTCAATAGATCTATTTATAACATTCACGCCTAGCTAGAATTGACGGTTTATGAAGAGGGCAATTTGGGATCTAAGGACTTAGGCTAAGCTGAATATTCTAGGTCAAACATTTTGGTATGCTCTATAAAACATCTATGTATGATGAAAACTCTAAACATGTAAAAGCATAGTATGCATGGAATGTGATGCGTGCCAAACAGTCAAGCTAAATCACTCAAGCCTACCACTTGTGAATGGCAGACCGTAACCAGCTTAAAACTGCCTAAGCACGAATGCAATGAAGATCCGAGGAGTATAGGGTCTCCCCGGGTCGTTATGTCCCAGCGAGCTATGCAATGGATCAATCAACGAATAGTGATCGAGAAATTTAAATGGAAAAGAGATTTTGAATTGATTATTATAACTACAGAAATATCAAACAAATACAAAGGCTTAAATGCAAATTAAAGGAAATTAAAAAGATAAAATCTATTAAATAAACGCTATCACTATAATTAAAATGATGTTTTTGTTTTATGTTTTTATAAAACTGAAATTAAAAACTACGCGACGTACAAATAAAAAAAATAAAACCTACACAATATTAACCCTAAAAATATGAAAATGATATTTTTATAAACGTAATGATAAAAGAAACTTTTTAGAAAAAGAAAATTATTTTTATGACTAATTATCTAATTAAAAACTATTTTTAACTATTAAATAATAGCCTAAAATACAAGAAATTAAGAAATAAAGCTAGAAAAATAAAATTAAGACTTAGAAAAATCTAAAATATCAAAATAGAATTTTCAAAACTATTTTTGTAATTTTATGATTATTTTTCTATTTTCTAGGAATTTTAAACTATTTAAAGCTAATTAAATTACTAAAAATTACAAAATAAACTATGAAAAATCTGGAAAATTACTTTTTTTACTTTTTATATTTATCTAAATCTAAGAAAAATGAAAAATTATTTTTTTGAACCTTTTCTGAATTTTTTGTATTAAAAGCTAATTAAAAAATGCTAAAAAAAAGATTTAAATGCAGAAAAATATCAAACAAGCTTGGAAAAATATGAAAATTTCAGGAAAACTCTAAAATGATATTAGGAAGCTAGGAAAAATGGAAAAACAAGTGGTTGCTTGCAAGAAAATGAAACTGATGAAGCAAGTGCTTATAAATAAGCACTTTAATAAGCTAAATGAACAAGACAAACCACCCACTGATTGCAGAAGTCTAAATATGCTATAAGTACTAAAATTCAACTAAGAACAACAAGCTACAGCTACTGGATTGCAATCTACACAAATTTGATGATTAAGAGAATAAGCTAAAAACAGAATTGGGTACCTACTTGCAGTCCCAAAATAAGCACCCAAATAAGCCAAGAAGCAGAATCCAAAAGTTAAAACCTAAACTAGATCTGGCTAGCAACTATCAAACCAAAAATCAACTCTAGACCAGCTCTATTGAGCCCTGAGACAAGCCTGCAAGATCTGAGAAAAGACTCAGTATCAGCTGAGCCCTGGAGCAGGGCAACAGGACCTGTCTTAGAGCTTATGCAGCAGCTTATCTAGCAAGCAAAAGCTAAAACCAGATAAGTGGTTCTCAAGACCACCAAGCCAACTGCTTATATCCCAAAAATGAGACCCTAAAAAGCTCTATTGAACCCTGTGCAACTGCTGCAATATCTGCACAAATCCAATT
>OU343216.1:137366426-137433189 GCA_910596185.1 Chrysanthemum makinoi
GAAACAGCCCCTGGTTAATTTACACCTGCCGCCCCTGAACTTTGTGTTGTCCACGTTTAGTCCCTCCAGGGGATATAAAAGACCCAAATTAGGGTTTCCTCCTATATATATCACCACCACCACCGGAAAAATTAATCCGGCGCCGTCGCCGGTTCCGGCCAACTTCCGGCCACCCCATTTCCCTCCACCGATGCATAGATCGTCTCCCCCATATCATTTCTGGAGCATTTGGGTTTGTAAGAAGCTTGTTTGGTCGCGTTTTAAGTATCACCGCCGCTCACCACCTCCTGCCGCCGCTCACCACCACCTTTCTCCTCTCCCTCTCTTCCGTTGGTAAGTCCACGCGCCTCCATTTCATCATTTTCTTCAATATATTTAAAACCATAACCGCTTTAACCAATAAAAACGTTTTTAGTTATAAAAACTAATAAAACTTGAAGTTTTATCATTTAAAACGCATGGATCTTTAATCTTGACTCTTGAATCGTTTTGACTCGCTCCGAGTCGTGTGACTCACTCCGAGTCAGTTGACTCGTCCGAGTCAACTCACGAGTTGAGTTGACTCAAACCCGTTTCATGTTTTTTTCGTGATGATACTTATATTCTGAGCATATATTAGTCCTTGTGATTATTGTTTTTGAGTTTGAACCGGACTTGGGTGGGTTTGGATCTGCGTATTTCTGTCAGCCCAAAGGGCGCGTGTGGACTTGGCTTGTGGTAATTATTCTTGGTCTGGAAAATGTTAAAGGTGTCGTGGGTATGAGCCGTGACTCACGGGAAGTCGCGGTCACAATTTTTGGTAACCGAAGCGATTAGCCGAGGTCAAGGTCTTTTAAACAATGTTTGATAAATATTATTGGGGTTGGAATTATTAGTTTAGTCGCGGTAACTTCCTTTGTTGAAAATTGTTGGAAAACGACACTTTCGGTAGATGTTGTTATGTGTACCACGACACACGAAGTGTCGTGGGGACTTGGAATATATTTTAGGCCTAAACGAATCATCTTTTGAGTCATTGACAAGGTTTAGGTCACCTCGAATTGGTCGTATACGTTAATATCGTTATGTATTGTTTTGGAAACTAAAAAGCAATTGATGGATTATATATGTTTATTTTTGACGTTAATCATTTCATTTAACGTTTATTAATATAACTTATTATCTTTGTTTTAGTTGATGACGTTTCAGTTATATATATTGGATCATAACTCGGGATCGATATGGGATTTGTTTTTGATTTGGATAATTGGACAAAACAAATACTTGACGGATTAAATATTTTGGAATTATTCATTAAATCCTATGCTCGGATTTGATCATTGGATTTGGACGTTATTGGACGTAAATTATTAAAAATTGGATTTGGATTATTTCGGACAAACGTTTGTAGTTCTATGAGCCTTTATTGAACATTTTGGACTTGAGACGGTACAATATATTAGACTCGTAAAGAATTTAATATATTAGACTCGTAACAAACCTAAAATATGCAATAAACACTTATTCAACTATAACGGCTTGTAAAATATAAACTTGTCGAGAAATATTGTTTTGAAACATGAGTTTTAGTAAGTCGAAATGACTTGGGAACGTTCTATAAATGAAGAGGTCATGACGAAATTTTATAAAATTTCTACACTTAAACTTTATTCTCAATAACTCTTTTATTTTAAATTCATCAAATGATGAACAATATATTGAAATATCGTACAACTCTTGAAGTTTGAATTATTAATCCAAACTTACCTTTATAAAACATGTAGGCTTTATACAAATTATTTGGGAACATAGGGTAAACGCCTAAACGTACCAAATGACTTTCTTTATCGACGTTTGTCTTTGTCGCTATATCCTTGACTTCTTTTGTCATATCTTTCTCGACTCAAGTACTCGTCCGTACTTTTCTCAATTTTGTCGATCATCTATTCCTTTATGACGTAGGTATACTTGAGTCATTATACGAGTAAACTCTTATACGAAAGTTTCGTATACATTATTCCTCCATCTTTTCCAAGAGCCAAGACTTGCGAATCATCTTCGCAACTACACTTTTCGATCATTATCGACAATCAAAATAATTATGGAACTTTACATAAAATGTTATAAAACAAATATTTAAAATATTTGTTCTTAACTCCAAGCATTTTAAAGATCCAAATACTTTTGCTTTTGAACTTCAAGCATTTCAAAAACATAAATACTGGTAAACTTACCAACGTTGCTATTGAATACAAGACTTAGACTAAAAACCACACCATACTTATCTAGGTTGCGTGTCGGAGCCGTGCACATTTATTACTTGATGTTAGTTGTGATGTCTTACATTTCTACATACCAAGGTGAGTTTCATAGCCCCTACTTTTAACTGTTTTGTACTTGTTTTGGGGGAAGATACATGCTCATTTCACTTAAATCATTTTACTTATGCATTCCATGCATACTATGCTTTTACATGTTTAGAGTTTTCATCATACATAGATGTTTTATAGAGCATACCAAAATGTTTGACCTAGAATATTCAGCTTAGCCTAAGTCCTTAGATCCCAAATTGCCCTCTTCATAAACCGTCAATTCCTGCTAGGAAGCGTGAATGTTATAAATAGATCTATTGAGGGTGACTCCTCTGTTCGGTTGACCCCGCTTGGGTCAAGGCGAAACATATAGCATGTCGGGACCGAGTGTGTTGGGATAAACACTCGCCATGGGCTCCTCAATTGTATGACTTCCTTGTGCATACAGAAACTATCGTAGCTTCGGTTGCATGAACTTAGTGCTAGCGTAATAGATTCAATATATGACATTATATTCGTTGTAATGTACATATACCCTACTTATGGTCCACTAATGAAATCTCTTTTATGAAATCCTGTTATGAATTGAAACCAAAATCTTTATGACATTATGCAAGACGTAATGATCATCAATAACCAAATTTGGAACAGTGTACTGAGATCCCTTTTTTAAAATATCTATGAACTCACCAGCGTAAGCTGACCCCTTTTAGCATGTATCTTCAGGTTTTGAAGTGATAGCTTATCTTTGGAGGCGCAAGGCAAAGTCATGGCATGGTCATAGATGACTCTGATTTATGTATGGGACCACTCGTTTATAATGGGCCATTTTCCGCACTAATCAATAATGTAAACATTGTTTTTAAGAATGAATAAAAGTTTATTTATGAAAAACCAATTGTTCTATGCTTATGTTGTGATATCAATTTAGTAGCACCCCAATACTTGTATGCTTCCGCCGAGTCATTTTTGGGGGTGTTACACATAGTCCCTTTCGTCTTGCCTTTTGACCACAATATTCTTGAGGAAAGTGTAGTCTCATTTAGACAAAAGATCAACATGTTTGATGGCAACGATACTCTTAGTCTTGAACACTTCATGTTGAGACTTCGAACTGGCACGTAGTAGATTCTTGGCGTTCCGGCCAATGGTGAATCCCATACTGTTGCATCACGGTCCTACTCTTCCACATTGTTGGAGAACATGTGGTTAGCTCTTTCCTCGATGGCTATCCAGTTAGAGTATATGGCTGCAGGAATGGAAGTGTCAAAGATGTAGCGTATTTCCTTGAACCATCGCCACCGTGAAGAAGAAATTCCAAGTCTTTTTTGAAGAAATATCTGAATGGAATCCTAGGCGTCTGGTTGGCCAATTGTTGGTATAGGTTTGGACCGGTCGATTGTAATATGGAAGATTGTCCCATTTGGTGAAGTCGATGTTTGCTTCTGGGTTGAGCCAATCCATATTGTTAGACATGGCTCGTGCTATATTATCAAGGTGATACTCGACTTCAATAGCACTTTCCGAGTTGTCTTTTAGCAGTTGAAATGCTTCATTCTTGATTCGCTTCAACTCGGATTTCGTCATCTTTTTCACACGGAATTTTTCTTGCAGTAGTTTCGCATGCTCCAATGTAATACATTCTATAACCTCTTGACCTTCAGATGGGTAGGGAGTAGAATCAACAAGCTTCTAGAACCATTCAAATTCCGTATCATCCTCGTCCGCCATGATAAGACGCGTCGGTCATAGGCGCCTTTTCTTCTTTTTCTTTGGCATGGTTGAAGATTCTGGTTTCTTAGCGTGTCGATAGATGGGTTGTTGTTGGGGCTCAGGGGATTTCCTCATCGTCACCACACATACTCAAAGTGATCACCGGTTTTCGAGTGCAGGTGGTGTCTCAGAATCTTGAGGTTTTTCTATTGAAGAGCGAGGAGGAGATCTTTGTTGAGCTGGAGTCCTTTGAGGTGGAGGATGCATTGAGTACTGAATGGAGGATGATTCACCAGAATTCTTCATGCGTTTGGGCTCGTTATCCTTATCCTGATCTTTGTCTTCGTCTTCTCTTGAACGTTTAGGCCTTACAGCTTCTTCTCTGTATGCTGACCTGAGTTGGTATTCCAGCAATGCTTCAAACAATTTAGCTTTGTGGGAGGCAAAAGTTGCATAGCGTTTCGACATTTGAGCTACTAGTCGATTCACCAATTCATCATCTAAGAAGATTGTGAGTTCAACTGGATTGATGCTCAAATTCATTGGAGTTGATTTCATGGCTTGCTTGGCTAGATGTAAGAGATTCAGATAAAGTTGTCTGGTATACATCTCCTTTTTCAGTTTAGGAACGACCTCCATAAGGAACTTATGAGAGTATCCTTTGATTATCTCGTCCATGCTCCTTTGAAGATCATCTTTCATGAGCTTCTGGACATACTCCCTTTCAACTTGCATCTTGTCATTCTCATCATGAAGATACGTTATCCGATCAAATGAGAAAATTCACTTTTGTAGAGTATGTCTTTCTTTCGACATGCTTGGCTTTGACGATTCAGTCTTTGCATGAGAGATCCAAGATGCAGTTGGCTTCTTCACTAATCTGGATGTGGATCTGGTTGTTCTTTTTGATGGTGGTGGTGAAAAGTGAGAAGATGAATCTGATGATGATGAGATGTGAGGAGACTCCGGGTCCTTTGGTGGCTCGGAAGTTTCTTCCTTTGACCGTGCAGGACTATCTAGAAGAAACTTATCATACTCAACATCTTCTTCATTTCAGACTTAGCTTGTTCATCGCTTTGGCTTTGGCGCGCTTCTTCATCGCCTTTTTCCTTCTCTAACTTCTCGATTCGGTTCTTCAATGTTGTAATCAATAGAATCTTCCAAGCGCTTTTGTTGTTGCTCAAGAGTGGTGGCACCAGATCCCTTATCAGGTTGATTAACCGCATCAGGACCTGGTGAAGATTGAACTCCACCACTCGATCCTCCGGGGCCACCCATTTGATCTTTAGCAAATTCTTTTGCAACGTGTTGGAGTCTAAGGAATTTGAACTTTTTCTTGTATGATATATCCAGTTGCTCTTCATCTGAGCTTTCTTCATAAGGCACAAGTACTGGAGTCTTCCCTTTTCCTTGGTCAAATTGGAGGACTGGGAGGTTTAGGTACTCTGTTGTAGTGTCATCTTTAGCGCTTTAGAGTAGAAAGTCTCTTCATCGATGCGGTACCCTCCGAGTCCTCGTCAATTAGCTTTCTCTGCGGTTCAGGGCTTAGGTATCGGGAATAGGAACAGCTTCCTTGGCGGAACTGTCCTCTCTTCGTGGAGGATTCCTCCTCGGGAACTTCCTCGACTCTCGCTTGCGGCACTTCCGCACTTCCTCTTACGGTTTTCCTTAAAGCGTGCGTAAGATTTTTCATCAAGAAATCCAACTTTGTTATCTTCCACAGCAACCAAATATCTTTTATAAGAGTAGAGCTTTTTGAGTTCATCTGAGAGAAGATGATCCAACTCGGCACCTTGTTTCTTAGTCGTTGACTCCTTAAATCTGACAGTTAGAGTGGGTTCAGTCAACATGTCATGATTGTCGGGGTCATTGATTCTTTTGGGGATGTCAGGGTTGTACCCAAGTGCTCTCTGGATCAACGTTTTAGTATATCTGATGTAGGGAATCTTTGAGCCAAGCTTTTTGAGGAATGTCATCATGTCATCCCAAATCAGAGCTTCAACTTCGATGTGCTTCATATTGATTAGAGCCCAAAAGATTTGCAGTTCCACGAGCTTGGGATGCTCATAGCCGCTGTCACGACCAGAAATGGATTTTGTGATGATGATATAAAGGGTTCTCCAAGGCTGAGGAATGTTCTTTAGATCCACATAAGAATGTTTGATGATTACTCCTGAAGCTTCGTCGTACCCAATATCAATCAAGAATTGCAGAACCGTCTCTTCAGTAGGTGCAGCAGAGAATTCAGTTGGTATGATGTCAGGAATGAGGAGAACAGCCCGTAAGTCTGCAGGAGTGATGGTGAGTTGCTTGTGATTAAGCGTCACCGTCACAGCATTTTGACCTTTGACCATCTGCATTGTATTCCAGAATTGCTGTATGTAGATTTAGCGATGGCGAGTTGGTGAGCATGTTCTGATAGGAATGATTCTTCATAATATCCACTACAATGAGACAAGAAGATTCCGAGCAGGTGAGACTTTCAAAGTCAACTCTGAGATTGTTCTTTCCAATCTTCATTGGATAGCCATGTGGGAAGATCTCAGCAATGGTGAGAACATTTAGTGCATTCACATTCATTTGAGCAGCCATGTCGTGATCTGAAATAACATTAGCCAAAAGAACCAACATATCGAAAGACATAATGTTAGTCAACAGAAGGTTTTATTTTCTAATTATTGAATGTGCAATGTCAATGATAGTTACGAGTCCAAAGTCACTTGTTTGTTCAATATTCCAATGACGTCGCGATAAGATTCGTGAGTTAGTTAACTTTAAGTTTTAAAGTTTATGTTATAACTTATTTAACACAACATATTAAACGTTTAAGCTTATTAGTGACATTATTGGTTTCGTGACGTTATGATTTATTTATTTACAAGTTTGCACGCGTAACAATTCATAATGAAGGTTTGATCAAGGCTTATGCGTAGAAATGGTAGCTTATGCGTAAACAGGAGAAATATACGTGTAGATGCAAGCTTATGCGTAGGATCCTTGCTTACGCGTAAGAAATATTACGCGTAGGAAAAGGGGACCTTATGCGTAAAGCTTACGCGTAGGCGTATATAAAACCTTACGCGTAAGGCTTACTCGTAAGAGTAGACCTTATGCGTAGAGGTCACTGTTTACGCATATCCTTCACAGGATACGCGTAGTCCCTTTGTAGAACCTTACGCGTAAGATTTCTCTTACGCATAACATGCTACGCGTAAGGTGATCCTTATGCGTAGATGGTTAACAACCTTGATTCTAAGTTTTACGAGTAGCAAGCCTGAAATAACATCAATATTAACATTAACATTCATTCTACAACAGATCATGGCATGAAACTCATCAAACAGTTTATTCGTAAAAGTCTTACGCGTAAACCAAAACCCTAATACTTCAAAGATTATGCGTAAGGTTTTTAGCCATAGGATTTGCACCAAAGTTTTTCTGGTAAGTCTAGGAAGCCTATAGAGTTGTTTTATCCAAGTTTTAACATCAAACAAGTCATGAATCAAAAATACCCAAACCATATGAACATAAACCCTAAATTTTAATTCTTTCATTGTTTATGTTTATGGGCAAGTTCTGGATTTTAATATGATCAATTCAACTTTAAAACAACCTATTACAACAATCTTAATTACCAAAAAACGTTCTCATTTGAAAATACCCAAAACGACTCATGAACCCTAGTTTTGAAAAACAATTAATTCGTGTTTCTAGGTGGATTTTGAGGATAAACATAGTATCATTGATGTTATTGAAACGTTTTGACATACATATTTTAACCACAAACACACACCAATGATTGTGTGTTCATACGCTTATGCGTATAACACATAATCACTCATATCTCATGTTTTAGCCGTTGGATTTGCATAAAAATCAAAACCCTTGCTTGTAATTACGTTTAGATTACGAAAACACTTACAATTTGATGATCAAAAACACGAAATTGAAGCTTGAATATTAGGCGTAGGATGAGTTTGGTATGAGTAATAAATGTGAAGTGAAAGTTAGGTGGAGGTGTTTTTATTAAAATAACTTTAAGCTTTTGGCAGTTTTAGTCCCTCCACCTTTTACATTTTCATCCAAAGCCTTTTAACTTCCATTTTGGTTACCAAGCGAAGAATTCATGGAAATAACTTTGACGACACTCCCCCTCGACTTTAGAAATAAAGAAAGGTTATGAATTTTAGTCCGAGGAGTGTCATTTGAACCAGAAAATTTACCACCACTTAAAGAAACAACCAGGATTAGGTAACATGCAAGTACAGTGTTATTTTGAAACAGTTAAGAATTTATTTTCTCCCCCTCAACACTTGATCGGTAAAATACTGAATTTTGAAAGATTAAAGTGTTGACGAAAGAAATTTACTTGCCATGTTAAAAGAAATATAGATAGAAGAATATTTTTGTTGTTTTATCTGATTTTATCTTTTTGTATTTTGTTTTTGAAAAATATTTACAAAAGAGGTTTTGGTGTTTGACTAGTTTTTAAGAATGTTTGAGAGTTCATCCAGTTCCTCTTGAGTCAAACACCGCATACCAATTCGGTGGACCAACTCATTAAACCTAGCAGGAGCTAAGGCTTTGGTGAGAAGATCTGCCAATTGGTATTTTGTACCCACAAAATATAATTCAACAGTACCCTGTACCACGTGGTCCTTGATGAAGTGATATCGAAGATCGATGCGCTTTGACTTTGAGTGTTGAACAGAGTTGCACGAGATCGCAATAGCACTCCGATTGTCACAGTACATCGGGATTCTGTCAAATACGTAACCATAGTCTTTGAGTTGTGTTCTCATCCAAATGACTTGAGCACAACACGCCGACATGGCTACATATTCTGCTTCGGTTGATGACAGCGATGTACAGTCCTGCTTCTTCGATTTCCATGACACCAGTTTATCACCAAGAAATTATAGAGCTCCTGAAGTACTTTTACGTGAATCTAAGCATCCTGCGTGGTCAGCGTCTAAAAAAGCTATTAGTTCAAAACCATAATCCTTCGGATACCAGATCCCCAAATTAATGGTTCCCTTGATGTATCGGAGGATTCTTTTAGCCTCTGCGAGGTGGGTTTCAGTTGGTCGCGACCGATAACGGGAGAAAAGATAAACGGCAAAGACAATATCAGGTCTGCTGGCTGTTAGATACATGAGAGACCCAATAATACTACGGTATTTGGTAGGGTCAACCAATTTCCCATGCAAATCAGTGTCCAGCTTCTTGGTATGTGCCATTGGTGTGGCATAAGTATCACAAGTATTCATTCGGAATTTGTTCAGAATTTCAAGGGCATATTTGGACTGACTCAAGAAAATACCACGGGGTGATTGATGAACTTGCAGTCCTAGAAAGAACATAAGTTCACCCATCATGGACATTTCAAAATGTTTCTTCATTAGTTTTGCAAAAGCGATTGAGTACTTTTTATGAGTTGACCCAAAAATGATGTCATCCACATAAATTTGAACAATTAAAATATGTTCCCCGTGATATTGTATGAAAAGAGTTGGGTCGACCGAACCTTTGGTAAAATTATTGGCAATGAGGAAAGATGATAGCTTATCATACCATGCCCGAGGAGCTTGTTTGAGACCATACAGAGCTTTGTTCAGGTTTGTAGACATGGTTTGGAAGCGCGGGATCAATGAATCCTTCGGATGGTGACATAAACTGTTTCTTTTCGGTTGACCGTTCGAAAAGCGGTTTTGACATCCATCCGAAAGATGTTATGTTCATATGAGCTGCGAACACCGAAAAGATCGAACAGACCTCAAGACGAGCAATCGTAGCAAATGATTCTTCAAAGTCAATACCCTCTTCCTGTCTATAACCCTTAGCCACCGACGTGACTTGTTTCTGATGACATTCCCTTCAACATCCAATTTGTTCTTCCAAATCCATTTTAGACCAATGACGTAGACCCTGATGGTCTTTCAACCAGTTCGCATACTTCAATATGTTTGAATTGGTTGAGTTCTTCTTGCATGGATTCAATCCAGTTATCTTTTGTCATTGCATCCTTAATGTTTTTGGGTTCAGTTTGGCAGACAGTGAGTGCATAAATGCAATGTTCACCGTTTGTGTGAAGACGTTGTCTCGTAACGACTGGTTGATTCGGGTTGCCAATAATATTTTCCAGATGATGGTCTTTTGTCCATCGATGTGTAGAGGGTTGATGTTGATATACATTATGCAGATTCTGAGGATTCAAATGGCTTGTAGATGATTCCGCGATATCATATGCAGCAGTTTCATTAGCAAACGGTTAAAGAACGCATTTGGATCAAAATATGCAGGTGGGGGTACTTCATTCAGAACATCATCAGCTGGTTCTGCGTCGTTGGATGCAGTTTGTTCAATTGTTGTAGTAGAGTCAACTGGTGGTGCATCTTCAACAGTAATTGTTGTAGTAGGTGTATCGGTATAGGAGTATTATCGGGTTGAGCAAAGAAAACAGCGGATACACACGAGCACGTTCATCAATATCGTCATTGAACAGAGGAGCAAATAGTCTTTCCATTTGTTGACGAGTAAGCTGAGGGCTTGTATCGGCTGATGATGGGGTTTGGGGAAGCGTTTAAGCGTTGTGACCGGGTTCCAAGCTGTTATACTCAGAAGCCATTTCAGTAAGTTCATCAAAATTAGCATGAATCGTTTCCATAACCTGCTTTGTCCGACGATTCCAGATCCAGTAACCTTTAGAATTCTCACAATATCCAATAAAGACTCCAATGTCAGCTTTAGCTTTGAGCTTTCCAAAGTCATCACGATCATTATTTGGATAGCAAAGAGATCCAAAGACATGAAAGTGTTTGAGGTTCGGTTTACGATTGTGGAGAAGCTCAAATGGTGTTTTGTTGTGGCGTTTTGTAATCATTGAACGGTTCTGAGTGTAGCATGCGGTTGAGACAGCTTCAGCCCACAAGTAATCTGGAAGTTTAGCATTGATTAACATCGTTCGGCGGCTTCCACTAATGTATGGTTTCGTCTTTCAACAACTCCGTTTTGTTCTGGTGTGCGGGCAATGGATGTTTGATGCTCAATTCCCACTTTCTCATAATATTCCGAAGAGTTTGATTCACAAATTCAGTTCCTTTGTCTGCTCAATTTGTCTAACGGTGTTCCGGAGCTGAATTTGTATTTTCGTAAGAAAGGTGATGATCATCTGTGGAGCTTGATCTTTACTTCGAAGAAAATAAACCCAAGTCCATCTTGAGTAGTCATCAACAATTACCAAGATGTAGCGTTTTCCATTTATCGCCTGCACGCGCATCGGGCCACACAAATCCATGTGAAGAAGATGAAGCACATGCTGAGAGTTGTGTTCCACCTTTGAAGGAAAATGAGCACGAGTGCTTTTCCCTTGTTCACAAGTTGAGCATAGGTGATCTTTAGAATACCGGAATCGCGGGAGACCTTCAACGAGTTTGTGTCGTGCAAGATTGGTGATGGTTTGAAAGTTTAGATGTGAGACACGACGGTGCCATAGCCAAGATTTTGTAGATGTAGCCTTTGAGAGTAAACAAATGGGAGATGAAGCGATCATGTCTTGCATGGAGATAGTGTAAAGACTGGATGGCGTTGGCGGACATAAGATCATTTCCTTGAAGATCACGAATGAAACTAGTTTTCTCCCTGAAAGCTACTTCCAAGTCTCCATCACAAAATTGACCAACGAGAATACATTGTGACCGAGGCCTTCCACATAATAAACCCTGCTAATTTCGATGTTGCCATTAATGTAATCTCCGTAGCCCATGATATCTGCGAAGTGATCATTCCCGAATCTGATAGTGCCAATGAACTTTGAAACAAAGTTTGATAATAGTTTAAGGTTGCCTGTCATGTGTCGGGAACATCCGCTATCAACAATCCAGAGGATGATCTGTATCACCGCATTAGACACGCAGGCGACACAGATGGAATATAAGTAGATGTGGAACCCGAAGTGTTAGAGGGTTCCTCAGCAGTTATAGTTGAAATACATACATCAATGATTTTAGGCATCCATTTAAATCCTAGTGTATTATGTAACCATTTATGCCATCTCCAACTAGTCTTAGCTTTAGTCTTAGTGAATGTGCTAGGTGGTGCTACATTCCTAGGAGGTGAAACTGGAGCTACAGGGACAGCAATGCGTTTTCTAGAATCTAAAGAGGGGGTTTACCAAGCACAGACTTAGAAAGATTAGTGGGCCTAGAGGTATTCTGATTCTTAGGATTCCGTAAACGAGAGATGATAGCTTTAGCAACACATTTGTCATGACAATCAGAATTCATACTTTTACGACAGATAACACAAGGTGCATCAGACTGAATATCAAAAGTACTTAAAGGTTTAGCATTTGTTACATCACTATTCCTATTACATTTGCAGACGCAATATTTATAGTGGAAGCAACATGAGTCTTATTCATAGTCCTAGGGTGTTCTTCTACTTCAGCATTCTTTATTGTTCTTTTCTTAGGTCGCAACTTCCTATTCTTCCTTGTATTGCTCCTAGGCTCTGAAGTGCGGACGTTTGGAAAAGAGGCAACTATTCTGTTGCGTAGAGAAGGAAGCACGTTAGCAACTTGTGATTAGTAGGGATTCTAGGTTCATGATTACTAAGTGTTACTGGTGCTATTCTCTTAATCACAGTTGGCGGAAGTAGTTCATACTTTCCTAACATTTCCCTTAACTTAGTGATAGTGTGCACCAAATCTTGATTTTCGAGCGAAGATTTCCAGCAAAGTTCATGACTTCTTTAGTGTGTGCAAGATAATGATCAAGTTCGTTTGATGCTTCATCACGAGTCTGTTTGAGTAAATCAAATATGACACCATATTCCTTTTAACTTTTACAAGTTCTTGTTCATATTTTGAGATTTGAAACTTAAAAGACACGTCTTGATCATCCAGTTGCTCAATTTTAGGATCAGAAGATTTTGCACGCAACTTGGCGATTTTGTGTTGAAAAACAAGTTGTTGATCGTGAATATCTTTTTGACACCAATTAAGACGACGTATTGCATATGAAAGTTCATTTGACAATCGTTTATTTTCAACTGTTAAAGACTCGATCTGATGCATCATATCAGTATTCACAACATTATCAACAGAATCATAATCAGCAGAGATATCATCAGATCCATATGGCAAAGAATGTAATAACACAGCATTATGAATATCAGCACAGATAACATCTTCCAAGAGTCGATCAACATCTTTTCTCAACAGTTTCTTTTTACGTTTAGTGTTTGAAATCGATGTTTCTGTTTTCTCGAAAACTATTTTCATGAGACCAAGTTCCTTGTGAAAATCCTTTTCCCAATATAGTGCACAATTTTTCAAATTTTTGACATGGGGTAAAATTCTTTTCGGAAGAATATCTCTATGTTCTCGCGCCATTGGCGAGGTAAAATGTTGAACTTTTATTTCAGAATGAAATTCAATCTCACGTTCCAAAATTTTGAGGTCGGATAAGAAAGTGTCAAAGTATTTGATAACGCGACAACTTTCGGCATTAGTTTTACTTCACTAAGTGAAGATAAAGGACCATTAATTTGTGCACCTTTTGGTTGAGGACTGACTTGGCGGTGTGATAACCAAAGGTGTGTTTGAAGTATCTTGTTGTGTGACAAAAGTTACGGCTTTGGAATAGTTAAATGGTTTATTATAAACAACATTTTCCATTTTTGACCGACTCTCGTCATCAACATCTAATTCCTCCATCCGATTATATTCAACAACAGTCATAATTGAATCATCAATTCTATGTTACGCACTTGTAAACATCAGGATTCGGTTTGAATGCTCTGTGTGAAAACTTAGGTTTATAATCAGCAAGATTCGGTCCATATCCATTGGGATTTGGTTTGAAAGAAAACTTTTGAATCGTTGTGATTGATTCACCATGTTTAAAAACAACATTTTTAAACTCTTTGATTTTGTTTTGTAAGTCGACAATTTCCTCAAGATAGTCATCTATTCGTTTTGTTGAATGCTTTTTGTACTCAGAGAACTGTTTTTGACAAGTTAACAACTCAGCCTTGGCTTTTGAGTTTCCAAAGTAAGAGCGTTAAGTTGTTGTTGATGTTCATGTTTCATTTGTTCTATTTGAGACAACAAAGCATTCTTCAAGCGGCTAGATCACAAATCTGTCGTTCCAAATATTTTTCATTTTGGTGTGATTTGGCAAAGCGGTTTCAAAACCTTTTTCACGGTTTTCTTGAGTTTTGAAAAAATTGAGTTGTCGAATTAAGCATTCATTATCCCTGTTAACAGTTGCATTTTTCTCTTTTTAATTTCGTGCAAATTTCCAAACGAGAATGTTGGTCTTTAATTAAGGTCAAGAGCTCGGTTTCTCTGTCAGACAAAAGCTCATTTTGTTCAACGTCAGTCTCAACATGATCATTATTTAGATCCTCAAATATAACCACGAGTCAACTTGATTATCAATATTAACCATAAGGTCATTTTGATCATCAAATATAACTACGGGATCTATTTGATAATCATCGGAATGAGATGTGGAAGACTCATGTTGAACACTCGATCCTTGTCGGATAGAGAAAGTGTCGGAGAAATCAGATCATTGATGATAATTGTTTGTTCAGGTACCTGAGACAAGCCGTCAGTGTCATACCTGGGCTGTATCACTCATGTGTAGTGCTTGCATTTGTGCCATTAACATCACTGCTGCATTAGCCTGCAAGTCCTCCATATCATCATCAGAATTTGCATCTGCCATAAAGCTTTGTTCCTTGTTGGTAAGAGTTCCACCAGCTTCATCCTTAAGAGCCAAGAGCAAAGCCTCTTTGAAATAAGCACGCCTCTTGTCCTCGGTTTAGGACATGCATTAGCCAGATGACCCTTCTCATTACGGTTATAGCATCGAAGACCATTAACCCCATTCTGAGCATTCCCCTGTTCAACCACTTGAGCCCTTTGTTTCTGCGGAGCACCCATATTATTCCTTCCCATAGCATTGAACCCTTGACCACCTCCCATCTGATGACCATAACCACGATTTTGAACTTTAACGCGTCCATTGTTCACAACAGCCTGATTCCTTGTATTAGATGAAGAACGAATGCGATTGTTGGATTTGTTTGTATAACGGCCAAATGCTTTAGCAATCATAACAAATCCTTGTTGCAGTTCATCGAAGGCATTGGAGTCCTCATCAGCTTCACTGTAAAGAGCTTGAGCAGTGTTGTTGTATGGAACCAATTGATTTTGTTGAGGTTCTTGCAACACAAATATGCAACACAAATATTGATTAGAAGGTTTGATGGTTGCAGTTGTTTGAAGAGCTTGTTGAGGAGGAATATTGGTTTGAGCCCACAAAGCAAGTTGTTGATTATCCGGAAGTGATGGTGAAACAGTTTGACCACGGAGAATCCTTTCCTTATCAACTTCTTTTTTATGAGGCTTCAGATAGTCGTACAACAATCCGTAGGTAGCATGATGCATATCTTTAGCTTGACGGAGAAAAATGACATACTTCTCCCATTCCGGACCAAGACTACTTAGGAACTTTGTGTTGACAACAATTCGTGGCATGATGATATTGTGTTTGTCCAAATCATTAATGATGTCAAAAAGCGATGATGATAAGATTCTAATGACTCTCCTGGTTCAATCATGAAGTGTTCATAAGCCAAGTAGATTTTGGATTCCATGTCTTCTGATTGAGTGTTGTGCCTTGTATAAGAAGATGAATCTGTTCCCACATTGCTTTGGTAGTCTTTTGAGCATCAACACTTCGAAGGATTGGATTGGGTAATCCTAAGAGGATGTATTGCATTGAAGTTCGTCGGCTTCAAAGTGTAGAAGTTGATCACCCGTGAGTTCTGCAACATTTGCAATGTTGGTGACATCATCTCTTGGTGGAACAGCATTAGGATCTCCGGGTGTAACGATAGTAGGCATCTGAAATGCACCTTCCATAATGACCTTCTTTAAAAACTTTCCATGTGGCTTCTTTAGATCACAAAACCTAAAGAACCGAATCACCCATTGATCATAATTACCGGGAGTGAGCATTGGAGGTCTATCAAGTGAGCCACCTTCATGAATTGATTGTTGGCTACTCAAGGCTTCACACATCTTGCCAAACCATTCTGGTTCCTTCATAGTATTCCTGGATGGATGTTGATTGTAGAAGTTTGTGTAAGGTTGTACTTGAAGACTAGGTGGTGGTTGTACCATTTGAGGTTGTGGAATTGCTTCAAGTAGTGGAGTATGTTGTTGATTAAATTGTTGTTGATAAATTGCTTGTTGTTGATTTCATTGTTGATGTTGTGGACTTAGTTGTTGTTGTTGTTGATGTTGATTATAAGTGTAAGGAAAATAGTTAGAGTATGGTGGTTGTGACATGTTGAAAACTTATGTTGTTAAATGGATCTTTGTAGTCGAATGAACCTTTGTTGATGAAGTATCCTTAGGCGTAGAAATCACAATAGCCAAGTAGCACTTATGCGTAAAAACACCAAAGTTACGCGTAACAGCAAGAGTTACGCGTAGGTTTAGCTTACGGGTAAGAGAGGAAAAAAAACACTAAAGTTATGCGTAAAACAAGAAGTTAGGCGTAGAAAACTTAGGCGTAGGATTACCTTATGCGTAAGACTAAGCTTAGGCGTAAGATAAATCTTATGCGTAGGATTTTCTACGCGTAAGCTTTATGCTTATGCGTAATTTTAGGGTTTTATCCCAAATGATCTTTTACACTATCACAGTGCAAAAGATATCCAAAGTCGACGTATTTTCAGGCTTATCCAAGCAAGAAAACACGGAGTAAACCAAGAAACTGAAGATCAAACCAAGGATAAAGTTACGCGTAAAACTAGGGTTTTGATACGCGTAGCTTTACTCGTAAAATTGATTTTTCCCAAAGATGTTTCTAAACTAGATTTGTGTGATGAGATAGCTTCAATATTACCAAAATAACACAAAAGTATGAAACTTGATGAACCAAAACGTCTAAACAGGTTACGCGTAGGAAGAAACCCTCGAACAAAAACTAGCTTAAAAACGTAGATCCACGCGTAAAGTTTGAAACTTTTTGCCAAAAACAGATATTTTAACACCTTAAAACGTTGAAAGGAGAAGAATATTGGATTAAAAAGTGTAAAAAACGTGTTTTTAAGCGAAACAAAGTATCAATACCGAAGCGTATGTTCTACGCGTAGGACCAAAACCCACTTCAAGAAACAATACGTTCACCCAACTATTTGGCGATTGATACCACTTTTAGGTTCCCAAATATGCAACACAAGTAACAATAGAAAGAATAGAGAAGAGAAGAGAGGCGGATGAACAATAATCAAACACACACACACGTTAGACTTGGATGGTTATGCGTAGAGTATGTGTGAAAGAAATAAATTGAACAACCAACCCTCAAGTGAGGGTTATTACATAGTATTTATAGGAGAGGGAGCTAGGGCAACACTCCTAGTCCCTTCCTTTTCCTTATTGGACTAGGCCTAGGCTTATGGGCCTTCTACATAAGCCTAAGGCTAATTACTAACATAAAGGTCATATTAAGCTAACTATTACATATAAATTACTAACACTTGAATAAAGGTTTAGGAGTGATTCCAACAGTATGTTTATCGATTAGTTACCTCGACTATTCGACCGCCGTGTTAAACCCTTTTGTTGCACTCATCTTTAGTGCAATATACCCCTAGATACACCCTTTCGAGCCATTCTTTTCATTTCATATCCTTATCATGTTTGTTTCATTACACCTAATCACCTTAGCCTACCGTTTAGTCTTAATTTATGGTCGGGAAGTCACTGTTTGCTCAAGTTCGAGGTTTGAGTAGAGAGGTTCGGGAATCACGCCTATGTCAAAGACATACATTTGAAGATCATTGAAGACCCCCATATTCTCCATATATGTTCATCTCAAGTGGGGGATGTTTATCTTTGTATTGTAATAGTTATGATTAAAAAAAATTATTATTGTTTATTAGTTTATGTTATTAAAAGTGCAATGTTATAAGCACTATGTTATAGGCTTACTAGATATTAGCATCAAGGAGGTCACCTCGGTCACATTTGAAGATTTGAGTTGGTGACGATTACACCAACATTTTGAAGAACAGGTAATGTGCTCATCATGACGTTCGCTAATGGCACGATTACTTGATACATCATGATCCGGTTTCTTCATCTTAAAGCTTGAACTTCGGATGGACGATGGGTGGTGACAAATTGGTTATAGGTTAAGACTATTTGTTTGTTATTTTTCAACTTACACCATTTGTTTCCCATGTCTTATCCTACCCTTTAGTCATGAAGCGTGTTTAGGCGATGAAGCGAGCAATCATCTGTGTCTTGGCCATGGATTTGGTCATGTACCATTAATTTTGTCCACTTTACCATGGCACGTTAGTAATGACAATTAACCCTTAACCTCATGATGTTTTCACCCATATTGCCTTCGATATTGTTTAGACCTTAACTCTAGTGGTGGAGATTTGTGTAACTGCCAAGCTTATGATAGAACACATGCTATGACTGTGCAATGAGTGATCACCCCAAAATTGACACTTAGATTAGATAGAGAGTATGAGTGTTTGTTCCCATTTCGTGAGGTGTTCGGCTTTGATTTATTCTAGCATAAGGAATTTTTAATCCCATATCTTTCAGGTATCTTGGAGGATATCTTTTTAGAAGTTATTCTAATAAGTTCTACTTGAGGGCAAGTAGAGTTCAAGTGGGGATATTTGATAACATCAAATAATCCTGATTTTTAAGTGTCATTTTCCCCCGATTATGCTCATATTTTATTTTGTTTATATGGATTTATACTCTTGTTCCTTTATATTTCGTTTCCAGGTAATATATGAGCATAGGAGCTAAGAGACGCGGTTTTGGAGATATACTTAATGATTTATACCTTAGTATGCTTTCATGGAAGAAGCTACGGCGTAACTCTCACTCTCATTTACGCCATAGCTATGGATACGTATATGAAGACCAAGTCAACATCAGTTACGGCGTAGCTATCAACTCATGTTACATCGTAACCATCTAGGTCATGTGGAATTTAGCGCCTCCATCAGTTACACCGTAACCTCCAGCATGAGTTAAGACATAACCAGCACTACGAGAGTTCTGATGGGATCTTTGAAGATTACGGTGTAGTCATTTATTGAGTTTACAACGGAGCTTGCGGAATTACGACGTAACTATTCTTAAGTTTATGCCGTAATCATTACACCGAGACTTGATATTTGAAGATATTTAAGTTACGGCGTAACCATATTATTAGGTTACGTCGTAATTCTGATCGGGCCTATAAATACAAACCCTAAAATCTGCATTTATCATCATTCACTCACCACACAAAGGCAGAGAACGTGAAGAGGGTTCCAAAGGCAGATCATACTCAGCATACGGAGCTATTTCCAAAGGAGAAATCACACCATATCATCGATAAGCTTTAGCGATTTCTATTTCATTACACGTTAGTTCATGTCTTCATTCACTATGTTAAACATTGAATTGATTGTGTGTTTTAATATGATCGGCTAAGCACCTTAGGTGCTAGCCTAGTTATGATTCCTTGATTGTGTTGTTTATGTTTTTGCGCTTCTATTATTGTTTCTAGTATATGCATGCATAGTTCGTTGGTAGTTACTGTCACAATTCTCAATTTCCGGTCATTTTGCAAACTTTAAAAAATTTTATTATTCATCTCGGGAATTTACTATTCATCGGTTACTATTCATCATTTTACTATTCATCGTTTTTGAAGTCGATTTGATATTTTGAGAGGTTATTTCAAATTTTTACTATTCATGAAACACTATTCATTTCCGAAGAAAAATTTATATTCATCATTTTTATTCATCATTTTTCGTAAACTAGGTTTACGAGTATCAAATTCGCATAACCGTAAGAGTTTAGCTGCGTATTCATGAAACAACATTGAGAACACTACATATAGACTAGCGTTAGTCTACATATCATCAGTAACATCATTTTCATATTAGTTCATGCATGGGTTTGCATATTTCATTAACGTATATTTTTCTATTAAATAAACGCTATCGCACGATCATTTATTTTGAATAATTGATCCGACACTTCCGACAATTGTCCTGATATATCTTTATACTCATTTTAAGACTATAAAAATTATATTATTAGTTTACCCGATGTTTTGAAATTATTTTGTATATATATATATATATATTTAATACAATTTTCGTAAATCCAATTCGATAATTATTTATTCATTCAATACTTGCGAGAAATGTATTTTTATAATTTTTATGACTTCGATATATTTTATTTTGTTCAGTTAAAATCGATTTCTAGCTAACGTTAACTTAATAATTAATTATATGTACAAAATATACAATATACTTAACTTTGCATACACTTAATTAACAAAAATACATCAAATACTTCCACTCCCCCCCCCCCCTTGCCGACCTCCCCCCTACAAGTCACCAATTCTTGATATTTTATTGACTAAAACTACACATACTCATTTTTCTTATGACTAGATATTGTATATTATACAAGAGTTCTACAAAAATAAAACACCTACAAAAACATACTAAAAGGTGAAGACTAGAGAAAAACTCTTCCATTTTTGTTGTGATGATCGACCAAGTAAGAAACTAAGAAGAAACCATATATTTTTCAAGATCCTATTGTTTAACAAGTTCATTTAGTAATCTATTTCAAGTTTTTGAAATAAAAACCTAAAGATTAATTAAGTTTCTAGTTCCAAAAACTCTTCAATCACTCAAGTAAGTGTTCTAAATAATTTTCCTAATCTTTCATACTATTACTTGATTTATTTTTATGATCTAGTAAGAAAAACATGCAAATATACTATGATCCATACCACTTTTATATGATTTTTATTACTTATTATTAGTTTAAACTATCCTATAATTATTCCCATGAAACCTATCATTGTTGATAAAGTTTAGGAATCCATGACACCCTAAGAAAGTGTATGGTAGGTTTAGAATAGTTTTGGTGTTGATTGGAAGGGTTTAGAACAAGTATTACACTAGAAAAATCATTTTCGACAACTTGTAATTAAGGGCTGTCCATTTTTGTAAAATCTGGAAATTTCGACAGTTCATGGATTATTTTGGTTTATATTTTCAGAAAATAGACTTTAAAACGAAATCGTGGTCGCTTGAATGGGTTAAAACGGATTTATAATGAAGAAGTTACATTAATTTCAAGTTTTGCGACGAAAACTAATTTTCTGAAAAATACAAGCTGTCAAGGGTTATTTAAGGGGCAAAAATGAGTTTTAAGCATAATCTAAATGAGTCGATTTATCAAAAATATATTAGTATACATTGACACGAAACTAAGGATATATAAAACGTAGAAAACCAAGCTTTAACGACTAAGTTACACGCGTTTTAAATATGGCTATCGTAACTATTGTACACAAGTAATAACACTTATATATTTTCTACTAGACCAAAATGGTTATCGCAAGTGACCATGTTTGGAGCCGTTTTTCATATCTATAGAGTACTTTTGAGAAAACGATGTCTACAAGTAAAAGTGACTTCACTTGGCCTATTTTCCAAAATGTTCAACCGTTCGTCAAACGAAGTTGTAACGAGTAATATACGATCTCTCAAACTTTTCCGAAAACTACTCATAAACTATAATTTCTTGATAAATCACTAAGCAACTATTGTAGGATGTCGTTTCAACGTAAGTACTTGTAAAGCATTTTATAACATGACGAGATGTCATAAACGTGTATTTCGACGATAAACTTCATTTTCAAAAATGTACAAGTGGTATGGATATCATATGAGTTTGCATGCACAACATTATTTCATGACTTATATTAGAGCATATCATTCATATTAGGTTGCAGATAGAGATCGCACCTCATTTCAGTGTATCTACTTTTGTCATCATAATCATTGCAGACTTTTACTCGTTTAATTGTTTTACAAACTCTTTGGGGGAGATACATGCTCAACTATTTTAATTTCAATTTCGATTATTTGCAAACTATATGTTGAATCTAAACTTAAACTATATTGTTTGAACTATCATGAACTTGTTAGTCTTTTGTTTCACTCTTTATGCTCGAAAGTAGATTATGCCCAAACTAAATTGATTACTATGCTACGAACACTATTATTTGAACCACTTTCCTTGATTTTGAACCCTTCGACATATATATTTGTACTCTTTTAAATTGATTTGGACCTTTTAACCTATATATGAACACTTTGAACTTGATTTGAACCTTTTGACATATAGTTGAACTCTTTTAACTTGTAAAGGACCCTTTTGATATATTTTGAACTTGTTTGACTTGATTTTGAACCCTTTGACTATTTTGAACCTTTTGATATGTTTTGAGCTCTTTTACTGTTTTGAACTTTTGAACTCGACTTAAACTCTTGAACTTAATTACGAACTTTTGAATGGATCACTTGAACTTAATTATGAACTTATGACCTGTTTTGAACTTAATGAACCGTACTCACTTTATATTACGTCTCCCCATGTTACGGAGTGTTATCGACTTAAAGTCTCGCCATATCGGTGGAGCGTTCTAAAGTCTCGTCTTATTGGTGGAGCGTGAAAAGTCTCCCATGTTCGGAGCGTTCTTAATTATGTATAATAGTTGTATGATGTACCGTTCGTACATTCGCATTGTTAGTCTCCTACCAGTAGGTAGTAAGGATAGCGCTATTAGAGGTCGACCAACCTCTCGTTCACTATGTTACGGGACGCATATTATTTATTCTAGGGGCTTTTCCTGGCATATATTATTATATACGTGGTGCTATATTGTGAACTATTATGACAACGTATACTTGACTACTAGACATACTACTTTTGGTAGTGGGTTGTGAACACACAGGTTGCAAGTTTTGTATGGGCGAAACTTGGAACTGAGTGGATTTATAATGCCTTTGCTTTGTGGACTATTCTCAATGACCAAAAACTTAGACTCTCTCATAAGAGTTTTCATATTATATGAAACGTGCATGAACGTTCTTTAAAGGCTTTACAATTCAACCAAACTCTATGAACTCACTCAACCTTTGTGTTGACACTTTTAGCATATTTTATCTCAGGTATCTAAGGCATTCACTTCATGGCATGCATGTGGACTTATCATAGAGTCGCGGTGACGACGCATCTCACATATATTTTATGCACTTAACTATCGTTTGATTGTAACAAACTCATTTTGGTACTTTGGAAATCTTTTGGGACCTATGTTTTGTAAACTCTGATTATTTTACTTAATCAAACGATATTTTCAAAATGACACTTTAGGTAGTTCGATATAACTGTAAGTGTGATGCTATGACAGTCATCCCCCAGGTATTCCATTCCGCTGCAAAACAGGTAATTTGGGGGTGTGACAGTTACCCTAGCTTTGGTAGTTTTAAGTTGCGATCGTATTTCCTTGCTTAGGAGAATTGACCAAAGGACCCTAGGGAAGTAGGTAGCGAGGGTTGATAAGAATTTACCGAAGGACTATCAATCCCTCTCGTCTTGAATTGACCAAAGGATCACCGTTCGAAAGGAGGAACTTAAGAAGATAGGGATGTGTGTCTAAGATGCTAGCGCTCGGGCACACATTGTTTTGAATCTTGAATGTAGGGAACTTAATGACTTAGCATAGGTTGCTAGAGATCCCTGTCACCCCAAAGGGTAAGCCTTTGATTTCGGGTAGGAATCTATGTTCAGTAGGCTATGACGAATTGACCAAAGGAGTCTCGCGAGTTTAACCCCCACTAGAAGCAATAGCAATAGGATGAATAATTAGGTTAGCACACTTTCTCTCTATTGTTTACAACCTCATTTAATTTCTGCATTTTATTTTTTGTTTTTTAACGCGGGTATAATTAATCTTTCAACTTAAATCTCTTTAAAAACCGTGACACTAGACTCAATTAGGATCCAAAACTATATAGCTCTTGGGAACGACCTCGGCTTTACCACCTTCTATACTACGCACGACCAGGTTCCTTTGCTCGTTAGTGCAATAGGTAGACCTTAGGTAGACGAGACATTATAAATTTAAATCCTTGTCAGAAATCATGCATCGGTACTAGTGATGAAGTCTCGGTAAGCACTGAAGGGGTTGAAGAATAAAAAAGAAATATAAAGATAAAGGGTGAAAACAAATAGCCCTCGCCCTCCAAATATTCAACCTTAGGGTAGAAACCGGGTTCAATTCATATGCTACTAGCTGTTACTAAGATAACATCAATATTGAAGACAAGACATCATGGACCCAGTGACGCACTGCACTAAACCTTCTAACCACTCAAGTTCTATTAAAAGGACTTGTTTCATTCTCACGAGGAACCCTGCATAATCTATCGACTGCTCATTACGAGTCATGTTGATATTGAAACAGGAGACACCGCTCCAGTCTCTGACTACTAAAATGCACTATTGAGTCTAGAGCCAAGAGATCATCCATAAATCTCAATAGGATACACTTATAATATGATTGTTGTTTCATACACCGTGAAAAGTAAGAAAATATACATTAAGATTCCTACGCAATATCCTCGTGGTATTTTCAAAACATCCGAGTGATACGATAGTATTCACAATGAAGATGGAAATCTTTCTAGAGCCAACATCAAACAAGCTCTTGGTGGGTGACATGTGAGATCATTCATGGATCAAACTTGTTACAACTGGAAAACAACGATGGGGTGATTCACATTTGAACCAACCTTGTTCCAGTAAATGAATTGACGGATGCTTTTGGAAAACCCTTTGATGTGCTCAAAAATTGTTTTCGAGCACATCGACTGCGCATAAATTTTCAAACAAAAGTATTTATGATTGAAACTTGATGTTGCTCAAAAAACTTTCGTCGTATTGCAAAAAATCTTTATCCAGCAATATGCGACTGTTTTTCAAATCAATTTCTCATAAATCAGTGAATCCCAATTCGCTGGTTCACTCACTCCGTGTTGTCTACTTTGAGACACTCCGGTTTGAGAACGGCTAGTACAGCTGCAAAACCCTGTCAAGGAGATTCTTCGGAATTCTACCTGATTACAGGCAATATTTATACTGTTCAATGGGGAACCGTGGTTCTTGCAACCCTATTTAACGAAAGTGAGCAAAGACACTTTCGTTTGTTTATTGCTAACTGTTGTTTGCAGGAATCCCTGACGGTTGCAGCTGATGGCCAATGAGATGTCAATTCATAACCACATGCTTACACTTCAGACTCGCAATCAAATAAATCATGATAATTGAAAGACGTACAACATTGATTCCACAACTCTGATGCAAAATATCATGATCCAGAAAAGTGTGAGCATGTCGGTCCGAAAGTCACAACATCACGTCGAGGCTATACTATAAAGGATGAGTTGAAGATTTACGGTGGCTGATGATCTCGACGAAAGCTCAAAGGAATATTCATCAAAAGATCACTACTAGAAGTACAAAGATCGCGGACTTTGAAGAATCAAAGACTACGAGCTAGGAAAATAAATTCATGTAATAGAATGCTAGAATTCAAATTGTAGTTTTTTGGGTGACCTCCCTTAGGGGGAGATTGTCAGGAATGTAAAAATTCATGTGAAAGACTCGGTCACCCCGAGTATCGTCTAGCATAAGTTAGCTCGTAGTTTTAATAGTAAACGTTTAGTTATCGTATCATCCATGGAGTCGGGTCGGGTCTTTACCCACTTTATGCCCGCTCCATAGCCCGTTTAGGGGCGTTTTTGTAAGAACTATAAATACCCTTTTCCTCCATGGTAAAGGGTTGGAGCTTCTAATCTAATATTCATTTCTCTTCAACTTTATCTCCCTCTCTTTCTCTCTCTATAATCGGCCTAACATCAAATCCAAGTGTGTGTTATGATAACTATTATGTTACACTCAAGTATATAAGTTTTGTGTTTTTGGTGTGCCAAAAAAGTTGATTGATTTGAAAAATAAGAAAATTTTTGATTATCCAACTGGTTTGAGTCCACAAACTCATGATTCTTGGTTTTCTTCAAATCAATCACTTTAGATTTGAGTTCCTCGTTCTCTTTTAAAATTAATTTCAAAGAAGCTTCGTAGGAAAGCTTGTCGTATTTGTTTCTTCAATTTTGCGCTGCCAGTTTGCTTCAAATGTTATAGATTCTTTTTCAAGTTTAGCACAAGTGGTTTCAAATCTGGTCGTACGACAAGACAATTCCTCTTTCAACTCAACGTTCTTTTGCTAACACTCTCTTAAACTCTCAATGAGTAAAAAAAATTCTATTTCGAAAGACGTTTGTTTTTTTCTCAAGATCAACCATTTTCTCCTCTTGTAATGAAAATTGTGATTTGATTGATTCGGTTTGATTTGAGAAATATTCTTTTTGAATGACAGAGTTTCGACTGAGAAGGTCATATTCATCTTCAAGAGATCTAATATAAGTTAAGTCACTTTGTATTTCATAAATCAATGCTTCTTCAAAAGTAGTAAATTTGACATTAACTCTGTTCATGGAAGGCTCAATTAAGACTTTTAAAATGTGTTTGACTTCTTTTAAGATTTCCATTTCCTAAGAAGTGGATTTCAGAAGTTCTGACATTTTGAATTCTTGCTTTCCACGAATAACAGCTAGTGTATAATTTATTTGATTTTTGAGATCGCAAAAACATTTTGTCGCTAAACCCTCATATTTGTTTGAATCATATGGGTTGTCAAAAATCTGATCTACATGATTTTGCACATTTGTTGGTTTTCCATTTTCCTTTTTTTATAATGTGCGGGATTCCTACTCTGAGTAGTCTTCGATTGGACAGAAACGCTCAACTGTGGCACAATTAGTTCAAATGAAGCACACAAATTATCGTAAATAAAGAAAAATGGTTTTCTAGCTATTCGTGGATGGGTTCGGAAGAATTTCATTTTTTTGTCTTTTGGTTCCATACGTCTTTGGAGTTCTAACATTTGAATTTCTCTCACATTCTTGATTTCATTGACATGTCCGATACCATCTTAAATTATACCATCCAATTACTTTCCGGATTAGCCTTACAAGTGGCTCTCCAAATCTTAGCCAGCTGGCGAGTTGCCCGGCTACGCAATTTAACAATCCACAACTATGCGGAGAAAGTGGATGAGTCAGTTTCAAATACCATTTAGGAGCAGCTGAGCGAAAGGGTCATAACGCCGCTGTTTACCGATAATAATGTGGTCTTGCCGCTCGGGAAGGATTCCTATGACGTCGTACCTAATTTGCACTAAAATAGGAGAAATTGGTTTTATTTTGATTAACTTTCAAACGTTTTTTAATTTCCTTTTGAGAGATGTCATAAGAAATAAACATGTAATCTTTGAAGATATCACGTCTCTGTAATCATCATTATACAAACTTTGTGCTCTACGTTTTACTATATCAAGATAAGTTGGTTTGGAATAACCAAGACCCTATTTTAGATCCATAAGTGAATCTAGTTTGGGCATTAACATGTGTACAGTCTGAGAAGTCTGACCGGTAGTGCGAAGTTTTAGTTCAGCTTTTGTTAATCGTTGAATACAATTAAATTTTTCTTCTTTAAGTGTGGAAACTTCATTTTCAAGCTTCTTTTTAATGTTATCAAAAGTTGAAATATTTCGTTTAATTTGAAAATTTTCATTTTGTAACTCAAGCATTTGACGTCTAGAGCTAATGGTCGTTCAGACTTTTCTTCATATAACATGTCCTTGATTTTCTTTTACAAAGAAGCACTTTAGTCTTGTTCAATTTTTATCAAGTTGGTATAATTTTTAATTTGAGACTGAAGAGTGGCATAATTTTGAAGCATATCAAGGTGATTTTGATTTGTCGATTCATGATTGCATTCGTTACTATTAGTAGTTAACTCAAGATTAGCACTTGTAGATGTTGCACTACTTTTGTTAATGTTAGCTGGCTTACTAATTTTAAGCATATGATCATGAATTAATTCATCAAGAGCATCATTATATCAATCATCAAAAGAATGTACCTTGTTAGCCAATGTTTTTGCAGAGTCTGCATATGTGTCATAACTAGGAGTGTCTTCTTGATCCTCCATTTCTGATTCAAAGTTTCCCATATCTTTAATGTTTGCCATAAAATCCATGATCAATCCTTGTTCTCTTGTTTCTTCATCATCCAATTCCACCACGAATTAAGAAAGTGCATCTTTCAGTTCAGGAGCCTGCTTTAAGGCAATCAACATCTTGTTCTTGTAGTATTATGAGTCACGAATCTTACTCTTGATGTTTGTCCTGGAGCATTCAGAAGTATCAATCATTTGTTCGTTGTATTTGCCATTAGAGACATATTCTTTGAATGTCATTTCTAAGTTTAGCCAAATAAGCAATGAGTGATTCCTCGTTATCATTGTGTGTTGTAAGAGTGAAGGTAATTCCATCCTTGTTGAATGTGACTTTGCCTTGATGATCAGTTAAAGGAAGAATTGGCAGAGTAGGTGATGATGATTCAGAGAGAATTGTTCGAATATGATCCATATGGAAGTAAGTTCCATTGTTGTTGAGTTGATCTTCTTGTTTCTGATGCAAAGATGCTAGAGCTTGCCACATATCATGAGCATAGTTATGGTGATCCACATGCATATAAAGTTCATTTGGAATAGCCAACATGATAAAATGATTTGCCCGAAACTCAGCTTGATATTTTTTAAGATCATCTTCATTCAACTCATTTTCAGTTTGAGTTTTTGTGAAGTAAGGATATCTTGGGTCAGCAATTTGTTTCGTGACATATGGAGCATTGTTGATTGAATTTAGCATGTGTTCAGCATCAATAAAGTTTGTGATCCATGCCCTAAACTTGAATGACCAAGTGATGTAGGTTCCTGGGAATAGCATGGGTGGTCTAGCTTTTGTTCCTAGCATCATTGTCAAATACGTAGTATCCTTGAATGTAGATATTGTGATGTTGGATCTTTGATGTGAGATTTTGAAAAGTGGTGTTTTAGTTTGTTAGTTTTGAGATTGTTGAGAGTATGTTGTTTGATGTTGTGTTATTAGATTGATTAAAGTCTCGTAAACAGTAGTTATCGCAACAATCTGGTGAAAAATGGTCAGAGTTTTTCTTCGTAAAATAGTGGGTAACAAAAAGTCTTGTAAAGAGAGGTGTCGCAATCTTTATCTATCACAACAATGATATGAAGCTATCGCAACTTTTTCTTGCGACTTGGACAGAGTTTTCTTTCGTAAACTGTGGGTAACAAAAAGCTTCGTAAAGCTTGTATCACAAGGTAACTATCGCAAACTAAATTGCAAAGGCTATCGCAACCCAACACTTGCAACCAAAAGGTGTCGCAACTAGCTATCACAACAAAAGACAATTATCACAACTTTTTCCTCAACCAACTATTGCAATAAAACCCTCTTTATGCCATATTTTGCAAGCAAAAAACTTAAACCCTGTTTTCACGAAACAAAAGCACACTTTTTCTTAACTCCAAATTCATAAAAATTTTGTATAGAATGATTATAAAAAAAAAAATGACTCTTCCTTAATCTCAAACATGTTTCTCTAACACACGTTTTTATAAGATTAAACACGAAGGAATGATCTAATGAAACCGTACGTACAGAAAAAGATGTTTTAGAAAGAGAAACTTTTTAAAACCTACAAAAATCAAAACTTTTACTACTAGAGAAGATCAAACCAAAACTAAAACACTACTAGATGAAACAACGATTCATAACCTTCTCTTGATACCAATTGTTGTTCCAATAATTTCACGTCTCCTCTAATAATTTATGAGAGATAAAGTGGGTGTAGCACTTCATTCTAGAGAGAGAAATGAGAGAAAGATAGAAAGTCTCGCAAGACATATATTAGAAACACACACCTCATAACCCATGAGGTAGGGGTTATTTATCCCCATACACACGGTCAGCTTCCCCTCACTACTATACAAGTGTTTTGAGGGTAATAGGTGTCGCAAGGTACTACTAAGTTACAGAACATACCCTAGTCTATAACAAATATAAATAGAAGTCCCTGCACTAATGATTTACACTTTTTGTGTTCCAACAAAACATAACACGTGCTTTGCAACCTGTGATATGCAGGTTTGAACTTCTCTTCTGCTTGTCGCTATTCTCTAAATCTACAGTGTCTATGTGTATTCCCTTAGGATAAACTTTCCTATACACACTCGATACTTTTGTTTCACAATACCGTTCCTCAATCTTTTCTGACATGATTTCCTAACTACGAACCCTGCTTTGCAGCATATTTCATACATGATAATGCACTCATCAATTAAATCATAAACATTGCCCTTAACTGGTAAAAAGTCAACAAGAACTTTAGGAATATAATAAATCGTTCCACCCGGAGTATCAAAATTATATTGAGTAACAAATGATTCAGGAGTTTTCAAAGAATTCGAATCTGAAAAATAAACACACAAATAAATACAGTGATTAACTAAAAATAACACACGCATGTATTTAATAACATTTCAAAATCACATATGATATATCTAACAAAATCAGCTTATATAAGAACTACTTAATTCTGTATAAAAAATCAGTTTATCTAACAAATCAGTTAAATATCACATGTGATATATCTAACAAAGTCAGCTTATCTAAAACTACTTACTTCTGCATTAACAAATCAGCTTATCTAAAAATATATATGATATATTTAACAAATAAGCTACTATCAAAACTGTCTAATAGTATCAAAACTACTTAATACTATCAGCTACTATAAAAATAGTTTATCCAAAAAACTAGAATTCTAATAAGTTTCAAACTACCTCAAAAACTACTTAATTCTACTCCTACTTCAGAGTAACACGTGATATAAAGTAACAAAAGTACATAATAATAATAATAATAATAATAATAATAATAATAATAATAAGGTAAAAATAATAATAATAATAATAATAATAATAATAATAATAATAATAATAATAATAATAATAAGGTAAAAAAAATAAGCTAACTAGTAGCAATTTTTGTTTCATTGTTGTGTTTGTATGCAATAATCTCTTCAGTATAGTGAGTCGTAACAGCAAAAAATCACCCACAACCGGATTTTCCTCAATTATTGGAACCAAATCCATAACACCTAATTATTTTGCAAAAATATGAATAATCTAAAATAATGTAGATTATCGATTGATGAATAAAACAAAAAAAAACATTAGGGTTAGGTGATGATCAATTATGATGGAGATTACGTGATAATAGAGAAAAAACATGGGAGAAGGAAACACACTTTGTGTGTGTGAGAAATATAAGAGCAAAGGGAGTCATAACTTGTGTTAACACCAAATTTCCCCCCACGTCAGCACCACATCTTTTCAACACCAAATAACATAACATCAAAAAAATCACCCGTTATCATAACACCAAATAATATCACCTTTTGGGACTCACCCTTTTTATAAAAAAAAATACAATAACCCCTTCTAATATTTCAGCCATTAAATAAACCCTTCACTAATATTTCATTCATAAATATAAACATTACATAAAATACAATACGAAATACGATACGAAAAAATATATACGATACGAAATACATAAACATATCTTAATCTCAATGCTCCCCGCATGCAGAATCATACTTAGGTTCCTCCACATACCCAAATTTCATTATGAACGCCGTCCTTTATGCTTCTTTCCCGAGTCTCTCATCCGACTCTTGTTGAATCCTTGCTTGTTCTGCTTCAACTTCTCTTAAAGCCTCTTCGCCACACATAATTTTTGGCTTCTCTGTTAAGTCATACTCATCCACTGCCTCATCTGCATAACCCATAAACTGATAATGTTGTTGCTCAATAAATCCATGTGCATCAGCTGAAGTTGATGCACCTAGCCCAAGTTGATTCAGTTGTTGTGATACCGAACCAACAATTTTGTTTTCTTGATAACTTCAACGGATTTTGTTGCTGATGTTGACTTGTATCTGTGAAACACACGTCCACAATGTTTCACTAATGGCGTCATCTTTCCTCGCTTCATCGCTCAAAAATTTGTCAACCATAGCTTGTCTTTCCGCCGAAATGTCTTTGCATTTCGCGTATCATTTTCTCAAACATTCTTTCTTTGCCTTTGCGAGCTCAAACAGCTTGATAACGTCGACAATAGCCTTTTGTTGAGCCGCATCATCTTGATCGCATTGTTTTTTAATATAAGATTGAATTTCTTCAACGAAATGAGGGAGACGACAAGACATAATGTGTAGGGTTTATAATTATTGTGTGAGTTAAATGTGAAAATATTGGGTAAAGGGGTGTTGTATTTATAGAGGAGTTAAAACTTAATTACAAATAGTAGACCATCACAAAATAACATTGGCCACATAGACCATCACGCCCTTATATTTCATTTTCATTATAAAATATACTTTTTATATTGACAAAAACTACCCTTATAGTGTAAACCCTGATTTAAATCAAGATCAAATAAAGATGGAAGGTCATCCCTTGATATGTTAATAAAGTTTGGTTTCACGCACATGATAGTAAGATTACAGTATACAATTTATTTTGGTGGTTCATTTGAAATACATATCATCTAAGAATTTTGTTTGACCCACAACAAATAGAAGAGATAAAAACTCAAATCCTCTAGAAATATATACATTTCTTTGCTAACCATGAAGTTAACTGAACTCTAATAATCATGATTTATATTAATTAAAATAGTAGCGTTACATATAACTTGAGCCGATGGCCAATATATCATGATCATTCCCTGTCATCTCTCACCAAATAGATTATTGTACGTATATTTGAATTTGACCATAACCAAAAATAATAACTCATATAACAAATCATAAACGCGCATTGGCACCTTATATATGAACCAAAAGAAATTACCTTTGTGTTTCATTTTCTTTCAAAAGGTAGTATAGCTTGTTTGTCTGTCTCTCCCGGGTCAATGGAATTTTGTAATGAAAATGAAATATAACATCGATTTTGTACTGGTGTAACTCTATATTTTAGAGAGTATAAACTTTTCAAGAGTCGCTTTCATCATCGCTAGGAGAAGGATGTCCAGCCAGCCAACCCCAGACACCTCCTGAAGTCTGCTTCTGTTTTGCATAAGCTTCTTCAAAAGCAGCCTTCTGTCTTTGAAGAATTTCAACTTCTTTCTGCAAGGAATCCATGGTTTGTAACTTTTGCCGTAGCTCAGCAACATCCACCTACAGAAAGAAAATGTTTAATAAATCTATAATTATCATGAAATGAATTCTGTTTCGGGTATAATATAGATTGCAACTACAGGGTACAAGACGCAGGGAACAGGTGGGTTTGGTAATAGGTCGAACGACTTCCGGTCAAATGGGTAACTTTTTACCACAGGTAACACAATTTTTAATAATCATGTCACTGAATAAAGCGATTTAGGAGATGTATGCACTAAAATCACTTGAAATAACGTTCAACACTTTTGACCCATTCAGCTTATTCGACCCACTCTCTTTGTAGATTTATATTTTGAATAAAACCCATTTGAGATTAATATAACCCATTACAGACCCCTTTATTATAAGTAAATGCTTGAAAATGGCATTTCAAGTTTTAACATTAACTTTTGCCAATGTCTCGCAAAAAAATAACTCATTACATCGCCATTGCGATAAAACATATGTGGTATTGGTTTCGCAATATTGAAGAATATTTTAGATATAGAACTGACAACAATAACTATATAAAACTACTAACCTCCAATTTAAAGCATCTTGACTGCTCTTCAGCAAGTTCACCGCGTACAGATTGGAGCTCCTGCAGAATATTTTTTAAATCAAAGTTAATTCAGTGAGGATATAAAAAAAAGTAGACTCGACGCAAGATAAAGCCGACCCCAATGAATTTTTTTATAAGTAGATTGTCTTTCGCATGAAGTTGACATACAAGGTACTATTTTAAATGAAAAATCCATGCTTTACGAAGTAATACAAATTTTCCTCGTGATCCATTTCCAGATTTTTAGAGGAATAAGGAATTATTAAGTTTTGCAACCGAATATATGGTCAATTAAACTGTTGCAATATGGGTGTGGGTTGAGTAGCCGGTCAAAACGGGCTATTTTTGGAAACTTGCTAGACTGTTAGGCCTCGTTGTGCTAGGTTGCCCCATAACACTTTTGTCACACAAAAACATGTTTGTATATAATTAGGGTGTCCAACATGAGTTTAGAACTTATATTGTTTTAATGATAAGATATGCTCGGGTATGGTTTGTAATGAAATTGAAAAACACCAATTGTGATTGACGACTTTAATGATGAGATATGATCGGGTATGGTTTGTATGATATCAAAATCAGTTTCTAAACTAAGCATTATACGATACCGAGCCTAGATCCATTTTACATATTTTCTAGGCAAACCCATTCGGCCATTCCTTTAACTAATTCTATTTTGAATAACATATATCTAATAAATAATAGTATTAACATATATATAAAAAAAATGAAACATCTGATGTCAAACAAATTTGTTTAACTAGGTAAATAAAATAGTTTAGGACATTCTATGGTTTAAAATAAACTTTGGGTGACTTTCGACCTGTTCAACCCATTTACTTTAAGCTATATTTTTCAATTTTGCAGCTTTCCCCTGTTCTAGATATAACATAACCCAAGTCGACTTATTCATCAGTAAAGGGGTCGAAATTGCTACTAATAGTCAAGGATCAAATCTATGATACATAAACCATCGAATTCAATATACTTACTCATGGAGTTGATGTATAAGCTAAACCTTTCTAAATTTATCAGTGAGTGAATAACATGGTTTATTATAAGCCACTGAGATTTCCTTGCTACATTCAAAATGTAAGAATCTATACCTTATGCATGTTTGTGTTCTTAGATTCAACTTCTATCAACTCCTGTTTTAGTTGAAGAGATTGTGACTGCTCCTTACTGAGTGTTGATTCAAGTTCTTCCTTTTCTGCCTTAAGGGCCGTTAAGAATTGCTCACTCGCCTCATCAACATTGTTAGTCTGCGTAGAATAACAAACCAAATATACAAGAAATGAACACATATATAAGAGTTTCATATTAATGAAATCAATGAAAGGAACAAGCAGAAAGAAAGAAAAAAGTTTGTGTTGCCCAAACTCCTATAGAATGTAATCAACCATTCCAAAACCAATGTGATTCCTTCCATGTGGTTGATTCTCATTCCCTGGCTCGACGGCATTTTGTTTCGTTCATCATGGTATGGTATGGAATGAATCATCACAAAAAATAGCCCATTGTTATGTATGTAATTTTAAGTAACATACATCTTTTCACTACAAGTTTGGAGTTCTAATTTTATGACCTTCATTTTCAAATTACTATAAGTTTTAGATAGTCTTATTTGAGTATTTAACGAGCTTTTATTATGTATAAACAAAAAACTCAAGAACGATAATTATTTATTGTATGTGGGCATAAACTATACACTATATTAACAGATAATATTATATATTTATATGAAAAATCGTACAATTAGGCCAACCCAACATAATCATAAAATGCAATAACTCATTCCATTACCACATCCATTCCATTCCTTAATGATTTCACTCCATCCAGCTAAACAAATAATAGTAAACAATTGGCATAAGAATACCATTACCTGTGTCTTGTTATTGTCTATACTGATTTCTTTAACATTTCTTTCCTGGTCCGCATCATAATCTAATTCTACATCTCTAGTTCCATTTGTAGTATTTTGTGCTACAGAAATGCTATCAAGTGCTGGCGTCCCCACCATTGTTGATGACAAGCTTGATTTGTGGCTCGGCTTAAGTAAATTGACCTAATTCATCACCACAACTAAATTTAAACAAAGAACTTATGAAACAAGAATGGGATAACACAAAAGGTGCATTTCTCACCTCATTGCTGTATTTTCCATTGTACCCTCCAAAAGATACTAAAATGTCTACACCTTTGTAGGAGTTTGAGACCAAACTTAAGCCCTGCAAATGAAGTATTGGAATAAGTTTAGAGCTATCTGTGAATTCATTTTCCTTTCACTGTTTACAGCTTAAAGATGTGCAGTCTTTAATCGCAAATACCTCACTGGCAAGAGGAACGCGTCCTTCAACTGTTGCTATGACTGACCAGGTAAAGGTAGACATGTTGAGGACAACAGTTTCTGAAACCCCTATGAAAACAAAAAGAAGAAATTAACGCAAAATTTGTAAAGCAAAGGAGCAATGAGAAGGTGCTAAAAAAGATAGATAAACAAAAGAATTCCTAGAAGTGGCAACATTACTAATCTTGGTAAGCCTAACAGAAATCTATCTCAGAATTTAAGCCTGGTATTATATAACTTAAAGGGCTAAAATATGATAGTTATGAAAAGGATACTACTTACTAGATGAACTAAAATCACTCTCTCTCATCTCAAATAGTATGTACTAAAACCGGTCAAATCGATCCCAAATAAAATTTTGGTCTAAATAATTTAGAGCTCTTCTACAATTGAATAAGTAGTGTCAAGTATGATCACAAAAGTTACTTACCTACATTATAGTTTAGTGTCAAGTATGGCCACTTTTTTTACCCACTTAACTCATGTCCTTAAAAGCTATTTTATATATCTTACCCTTTTGATCCGTCAAAGAAACTAATACGAACCAATTCGATATAGAGATAAAAGAACAATAAAGATAGAGTAACCGACGTTTGAGAGGTCGAATAAGCTCTCCCAATTGACACGAAATCAATAAACCATAATAATATTCAACATAATTCGGTTACAACCCTAATGACCACTTAAATACTAGATCATTCATAAGAATCGGTCAGAACTGCTAAGTTGTAAAAGGAATTGAAATCGTGGGACATTGAAATGTAAAAGCCAAAAGGAACTTCCGCAAGGTACCACACAGAAAAGCAATTTGAGATTGTAATCTAATTGTGTGATTCAAAGCTACATACCACTTTTATTACCGCCAACAACAAACCAATTTTCTCCAATTGTGACGCCAGCGTGGCCAGTTCGTGGACTTGGTATATCTCCTTGTTGTGTTGGTCTTGTCCATTCCATCTAGCATAATTTGGTTATCTATGTAAGGAAAAATTATTGTTGAACGAAGGGCATTATAGAAAATATATGGTTGTGTTATCTCACAGTTTGCATATCAAGGACATGAAGATCATTGTAACAAGTTGCATGCGTACCCCCGCCAAAGATAAGCAGGTAACGTTCTTCATGTACTGCAGCAGCATGGTCAGACCTTGGAGATGGTGATACACCTCTGTAGAAACAAGAACGGATGACATTATAAATCAAGTTCTGGGGATCAGGTTCGGGTTGCAACAGTCAATTATTAGTACAGATTGTTAGAAAAAATATATATATATATATATATATCACAGTCCTTGGGCTGTGTTTATAGTATTTATTGGCTGCCATTAGGGTGTTATTAGGGTGTAGATTTGATACTTTCCATTGTTATCAACTTTCCAGTCTGTATATACAGAGGTCTTCACCACTCAATGAAATAACACAAAATTTGTTCCTGTGATTCTGTTTACACAGATCAAAACAAGTCGCTTCAGAGTGGATTGACCCGCTAACACTTATAGAATAATGAACGTGTTTGTTATAATTACAGAAACAACATTTTGTTAATAATATCGAAATTTGTGTGAGTAAAACAGTTCCGGAGTTGCATGAATAAAACAGACTTTGGGTGACATACAACACGTTCCCATTTCAGATCTATATCTTGTATTGACCCCGTTTAAAATAAAGTACAAAACAAATGGAGACATTTAAATTCAAATGGGTCAAAAAATCGCCACCTCTGCCATGGTATAAGCGTAAACAAGTCATAATGAGATCTATCGAATTTATTAATATAAATATTTACGCATTTAAGATATAGGCATGTTGTTATCCGCGTTCACTGAAATTAACATACACAAAGAGCATCAATGAGAAGAGGTTGCACAAGCATTTTTATAATTACATGCGGGTTAGCTTGCTTAGTTTCTAATAGCATATTAAAATGCAAAAAGAAGATCATATAAGCACCACTGATATAGAATGACTAAAGATCTTACAGTGTGTCAATTTCATCCCAAGTCATGGTTTCCAAGTCTAAAATGTTCAGGTCATTTAAAAGAGTTCTATTCGCATCTAGTCCACCAAATATGACTAAGGTTGTCCCAGCAAGTGTCACTGATTGACCTCCACGTGATACCTGAAAAATTACAATGCAAGAAATTGTCTATTGTCATTATCGGTAACGATATAGTTCCCTAGATTTAGATTTATAAGCTCTAATAGGGTAAACATTTGTGTTTCTGGTATTTTCTTATACGCTAAGTATTTGATAACATCAAATAAATACATGTTTTTAGTATCAACATTCCATGTTTATTGCTCATAATTGTAGGGTGTGTTTGTTAAAAGTAGCAGTAGTGAAGAGCTATGTGTAGTAGCTGTGGCTGCCCACAGCTCACCGCTCATCGCTTCTTAAAGAAGCATTGGAAAAATGAGCATTCTTAAGAAATAGCAAAGCTCACCGCTCCTTTGCCAAACGACTGCTAAAAACCAAAATGCTCATTGCTCACCGCTCATCGCTCCAAAAAGCTCCACACCGCTCCGTGCCAAACATAGCCATAATGTTTTTATGATATTTGGTACTGATTTGCTTTAACTTTGCATTTTAGCATGAATCGAGAGCAATGAAACAAAAAGACACGGAAAATGAAGCCAAAATGAGGAATTTACATTAGAAGTCTTCTACGCCGTATAGGATTTATCCGGTTATCCATAATCGGCGCAGACATGTGAAGACCCAGTTTTCTAAGTCCCTTATTGAAGGTTATACAGCGTAGAGGATTCATAGCTCTACACCGTATACGAGGAAAATGCTTGACGTAGTTGTTACGGTGTACAGAGGTCTATGCCTTTACGCCGTAGGAGATGTTTAGTGGGAATGGGAAAACGAGCTTTGGAGACCTCTACGCCGTAGAGGATATTCCCACTACGTCGTAATTGATGCAGGCTTGGGTTGCCTATAGATACAAGCCATAAATACGATTTTAGGTTTACACATTTATTATCCCAGAAGACTTCTTTGCCAATCCACCTCATTCAGAGCTGCAAACATCAGGAGTAGAAGATCTTAATCATCATTAACACTTCATCTATTCGGTTTGATTGATATCATTACTTTAATTACTTTTACATACTTGAATTATTTCTCTTTTGATTTAATGATTGTTATGGAAGGCTAAACACCTTTGTGTTTGCATGGTTATGAACTTTAATTGTTGAATACATGATTTGGTAAGTTTGATTCAATTCCTAGTTCGGATAATTTATATGCTCGTCATTTATCTTTTACTTAGGGCTACACTTTCTCAACTCCAGTCGACCCTAGGACGAATTTGAGACGAGAAGCACAACAAGGAAGGTTAGAGATCAAGAAAAGAACACTTCACGTCATCATTCGAAGTAAAATCATTCGGTTTGCATATCGATTTCATCATGATTATCTAAGTTTATGATTATGAATACTATGTCACTTTGATTCCGTTTACTTCGATTTAATACATTTGGGTTGGATAGTTTCTATGTTTATCGTTCAAATAAATGTTCGTTTACTTGTTGATTGTATGATGTCTATTGGTAGATTATAGATTGACAACGTGCGATTTATGATCCTTATCATAGTGGTTAGGGGTTGGTAACGACGATGACTGTTATTGGCTTCGCCATTAGGGCTAGAGGTGGACCAAGCCCAGGTCAGACGGAGTATGACTAAAACAAGTAAGTTAACATAGTGCTCTCTCATAGATGACCATTGCGAGAGAGTAGGTGATGCTATGACCTTAGGTTACCTCAGATAAATCGTATAGATTAGTTGATACCACTTAATATGTGATTGAGAGTGTTAACCCCGTAAGTTACTCGAGGGTTAGGGGTCGATATTCATAGGACTAGGTATCCGTGACCATCGCTTAGTCTACATTTCTTTTCACCAACATAAGTTAATTAGATCATTGCACCAGTTGACGGATCATTAGCACATAGTAGAATGAGCTTGGCTAGCACGTTCTTCCTTATCTGATCACACTCGTAATTTACTTGGTTTCTTGTTAATTAGTAGCTTAAATCATCAAAATCGTGCCAATCTCTCATATTGAAAACACCCTTTAAAAGCTATAGAAATTCCACTAGATTTAGCTTTAAGTTCAACTCCTCCTCGCGAACGACCGGTACTTACCATCCTAGCTATAACTGACCTGCCCGTTAGTGTTAGTGTATAGGTTAGTTCGACTTTATAAATTTAAGACCTGATTAGAACACATCAAGTTTTTGGCGCCGCTGCCAACAGCTTTAGCTTTAGTTAGTTTAGTAGATTTTTGTATTTCTTTTATTTGCATTTTTAGGTTTATTTACTTTTCTGTTTAAGTATGTTAAAACTTGAAAAACTGTTACTTTAACTCTATAAAACTGTTACTTTAACTTTATACAGTGTATCCACGAAAAGTGGATAAGGCGTATCGGCTTGTATACAGTACATCATATCCTTAGCAATGGATATTGTGTATCGTGTCTGAGTTGGATATAGCGTATACACTATAGTTGCATACGGAGTATCCGTAACCTAAAAAATATTTTATTTTTTGTTTCTAAGTTTTCGTTCTAGGTTTTGTGTAATTCCTATTTAATTCCTATTATAGTGACAACTTTTGTTTGATTTTAGATTCAAGAAGAGATGGCTCAAACAATTGAGGAATACATGGCTCAAACCCGGGACAACAACGGCCCGGGTATCGTAAGGCAAGTTGCATTCGAGTTGAAGGGCCAATTTCTCAAGAAACTTCGTGAGAACACCTTCAGCGGGCTGATTCGGAGGATGCTAACGAGCACATCGATAAACTGCTCAAGATTGTCGAATTATTTCACGTGCCGAACGTGACTGAAGACCATTTGATGTTGTGTGTCTTTCCTAAGTTGGCCAAGCAAATCGCGGGGTCAAGACCATACCTGCCGGAAGTATGAAGGCCAAATTTTTTAACAAATATTGTCAACCCTCAAGAACTGCAAAGAAAATGGAAGAGATCAACAACTTCAAGCAAGAACCACATGAAACCCTTTATAGGGCATGGGACAGATTTAATGACATACTTTTGAAATGTCCTCAACACATGCCGTCTTCTACAAGAGTTTGGATGTGGCTACCAGGGGCTAATCCCTAAGATGAGTGGGAAAACGCTAAAATGGCCATTCAAGAAATGGCTAACCACTCTCAAATGTGGCATGATGAAGCATCAAACACGCGTAAGGGTAACGAAAATTCTGATGGTTGCTATTACTGTTCAATTGAATAACCTTGGCATGGAAATGAAAAAGATGACGGAAATGGTGCACGCCATTGAGGTAGGCTGCGAGGTCTGCAATGGAACACATTTGAACAAGGACTGCACATCAAAGGAAGAAGGGAAAACGCTGGAAGAAACATACTATGGACAGTTCATTAGAGGATCTTACCCAGGTGCAAGGGTACTACTAGAGAGATGATAATAAACTCGCTCTAGAGGAGACTTTGAACAAGTTTATGGCCGAGTCTGCTAAGAGACATGATGGCACAACTATGATGATTAAGGAAATTAAAACATGAGATGATAATAAACTCTCTTATCAAGAAAAGCGTACTTTGAACAAGTTTATGGTCGAGTCTGCTAAGAGACATAATGACACTACTTTGATAATTAAGGAAATTAAAACATCCACCGAAGCAAAATTTAGGAACCAAGGAGTTGCAATCAATGCAAATTGAGAATCAACTTGGGCAAATGGCTAAAGTTATTCAAGAGAGGTTTGCAGGAATTCTTCCGAGTACGACTCACACCATTATCCCTTTGTTGTTAGAGTTATGCCCAATATGATCTAACGGAATTAAAAGTGGTAGACTAAAGGGTTTAGAATTTAATGAAGGTAAACTATTCATTTACTAGTACTTAAGTGTAATTGGTAAAACAATCTCACAAGACAAGTCATATAGGTTAGTTGGTGATCTTAATGAATGGACTATAGCTAGATATCATCCTCGATCGACGAGATAGATAGTTATAGGCAGTATGTGTAAGGACTACACCATATCCGAGCCATTGAACTAGGAGCTAGTTAGACATTGCACTTTCGAATCACGTTATTTGGTAGTTGAAGGGATGACTAGGTCAACACACTCTCTCTATATCTGATTTTCTTCCATTTACATTTTATTGTCCTTTTATTTACTTCTTGTTTTAATAATTCTCAATCTTTGATCACGTGGATCTTAAACACAATCGTTGTTTTCATAATTTACTTTTTAACAAACGAGTTTCATTCGCTCCGGCGTTCGACCTGGTCTTGCCGAGTCTATACTATACGTGATCGGGTACACTGCCCGAGAGTATTGGTATTTTTTGAAAGATATGGTTATAAATTTAGAATTCAAAATTAACACATCAGTATTAAATCAGAATTCTTCCCAAAGGAAACACAAGTTGTTCCCAACATATCTATATGTTTGTCTAAATGAACGTAGCACTATAACTGGTATCCTTTTGCAAGATGAGAAAGAAAATCAAATGTTGAGATATTATAATGCATACCGGGGGCTTTCCGTAGGTCTTCATGTTTGACCAGGTGTTTGTTTGCAGATCAAATGCCTTTACTGTCAAAGAGAAAGATGAGAATTGTATATAAGTGTGAATGTGATACGAGGCTAAACATCCAAATCTATTGAAAAGAAAAATGGTATAATACTGGGTTATAGACTCTGTACTAAGAATAGTTAATGGATTAACAAGAGTTTACATAGAAAGAGACAGAAAAAAAAATTAGGCCAGAATTTAAGATTCAAACTTTCAAAATCATAGCTTCCATGCTTTCATTTTGCCACACTTCTATGTCAACACAACAACACTTTTGAAACATTGGGCTGATAATATGACTTATTTCGTTTGCCACATCAGCGATTGGGGGTACATGCTTCATTAAATTTCTGAAGGAACGATCCCTAAATCATTGATTTTGAAAGTATGCATCATAAACAGGAAAAAAAAGTATGTCACCTGTCCAACTATGCTTTCTATGAAATTTGCTCATTTCCATACATATGATTTATAGAATTAAACACAAGAAATACATGTCAAAACGAACCTTGCATGAGTTCTGTGGGATCTTTTGTATGCCCCGCAATGGAAATAAGCTTATTCCCTTCCCATGCTATCTACAGAAAAACAATTTCATAACCGTGATGTATGTCGTCAGCATTTCCACGTTACCAATTAACATAACGAGTATACGAGGATTACAGAAATTTCACTAAACGACTATATGCAGAAACTTATTACAATACTTACCAAAGAATGGCCGGCACAAGGAGCTACTTTTAGTGAAGCCTCGGCATTTGTTTTAACTTCAATCTTGGACCATTCCCACGTACGCAAATTAAGTGCCTGCAAACAATTAATAGAACAATAAATGTTAAACATGTAATACTATGTAAACAGTAACAATAGCAAAAAAGAGGTAATTAAAAACTTTTGACAAAAATATCAGTATAGAATTACATGAGTAAATATAGCAGTGACAATTTCAACCTTAGGGACGATTGACTTGATTTTGTATAAACTCAAATGGGTCATATGACACCATTAGCTAAAAGGTTTAAATTATGCTAAACTTTGCTATTGATACTGTTTGCAGGCACTTAATTTGCATACGTGGGAATGGTCCAAGATTGAATTATGACACCATTTAACTCCTCGCTGCTTTGTACAATCTCCTCACTGCTTTGTACAAAGATTTGAATTATGCTAAACTTGTTTTTGTAATCATACTTGATAGATTGATTATTTCTAAAAAGAATCTTATAAAATGAGACCAAAGATTATCCCATTTCAGCCGGAACCCGTTTTGACAGTATCAAACCATCTGACCTGCCCAGTAGTTTTCAAGAGGAAGACTAGGATAAGCTCTAAATTCAAAAGTGTATACATGGCAGGCCCTAAATTCTAAGTAAACCTAACTAGTATATGTGTGAGTGTGAGTGTGAGTGCGAGAGACTCGTGAATATATAATGCTACATGGAGTAGCTGATTCATTTGATACTCTTTATTTTAGTGCCATTATTCGATCTCAATAATAGGATTCTAATTCTTATGCAAAGGAAAGAACCCTTTATGATTTTATTTGAAGTTTGATTAAAAAGAAGTTTCTTGCATGCTGGATACTCATAACATATAATTGTGAGCTATAGCCTTTCATCATCTTTAACCACGCACACAGCACACACATGCATGCAAGAAGTATATGTCTCCAAACGTATACATATATAACAACATGCTCATGCTTGCTCCCATACCTGAAGATCACTTAGGTAACGTCCATTATGATTTCCACCAAATATGTACATTTTATCGTCAATAACAGCTGCTGCATGCTGCCCATTTATAAGACTATATTCAGAAAAACAGTAAAAGCAGAAAATAACTTAAGAAATGAACTGATATATATCATTATATATTACCTCATACCGGGGCTTTGGAGACGGACCAGAAACAGATGGGGCAACCCATTGGTCATAGACATCAGCAGGACCAACTTCTTCCACCACTATATCTTTGTCCTGAGTTTCCAAAGAATTCCCATTTTCAGTGGGAACAGTTCGTGTCTCGGGCGGATTGACTTCACTCTTAGTGAGTAACTCGGCCTTTAAATTATGCTGCATAAACATTAATTAAAAAAATAAATTGGTTTAGTGAATGTACTATTCTTAATGCCTATTTACCAAAATAACTACTAATAACAATCTATCAGGGTTGTTGAAGACAAAGGCTTATGTGCTTACAGTCATTTCAGCATCTACAGGAGGCTGAGAAATAAAGTCAGAGGCCCTGGAATACCATTCTGGATCTTCTTCCTACGTTCAAGAGAATGGAAGTAATAATGTAAGGTGTATTGGTGAAAGTTCTTGAGTGAGTACTATATACATATAAGTTAGCACGCACCTCCAATATTTTAACAAAAAGGCGCATTGCTTCAGTGGAAGCCATGTTTCCAAGACCGTTCCAACTGCAATAAGAGGAAAGTATATAACCCAAGGTGGCAAGATAAAAAATTCTCTACTGGCTATTTACGAGGAGGCTACTTGTGCTCTCTTGAACCTACAAGCATATGAATCAATAATAGGTACAAGTGTGATAATCCCTGCTAAGTGGCACAAGCATCAGATCAGTGGAATCAGTCACTGCTGTAAGTGGAAAGTGTGTGACTGGCAGTAGCGACCAAGAAAGTCCTATGATCCTTCCTATTTGAACTTCTAGTAAATTATAATTGTGCTATACAAATCATAACTAAAGAACTTTTGCACTTGAATAAAAGCTTGTACTATCGTTACTAAAATAAGCAAGGAGGTTTTCTTAGCAATTCATGTTTGGTTCAAAAAAACTATAAGCGGTCACAGGGGTAACTTGAACTGGACAAGGTTTAGGACAACAAAGAACTTCAGTAGTACTGAGGTGGCAATTTAGATCCGTTTACTTATGAAAGGAACTGATTTGGGTTATAGTTTATCCCTGATGGGTCAAACAATCCAAACAAAATTAGCTACAGTAAATGGTCAAACAGGTTTAAAATTTAGATTCACCAGAAGTGTAGTTGTAATCATACAGCCTCCTTATATTTTTTTTAGTGTTACAGTAATAACGAGTTTAGTCTTTAATTGCTGCGGACTTCTAAATTTCGTTATATCTTTCACCATTATATAGAAAGAAAACAACAATATAAAACTTATAATAAATCTTGAGCTCATATTGTAATATTGAAACTTGTATATATATATAGTGATAAATTTTTCGGATAATTATTTCATTTCATATTGTAATATTGAGCTCATTTTGATAGATTTTTGTCATTTGTATCTAACTAAGGGTTAAAAGGTAAAAAGTATTCTAAAACTTACCAAGTATAGTCCCAAAAACCCGTTTTGTAATCCTAATAAACAGTAACTACTAGGTCAGAGTTGTATTGAAGATATAGTTTTGTCAGCTTATATTATGCTTAATTTATAACGGTTGTAAAAAATATAAGATGTTAATGGATCAACCCAACCAAATTCATTTTGACGCAACTACATTTGTCACCTGTACTTATACATCATGTGTAGCACACAAGGAACTTATAGGCGGACAACAAGTAGTAAAGGGTTAATCCTAAATGATGACTCATTGACGCCAGTGAAGTAGGTTGAAAAGACGAATGTAAGACTTACCGACTAAATAATGTAACATGTAGCGGTACCTATCCTTTGATTGGGTGTCTATCTAATTAAATAGAATGGTGAAATGATAAAACACAAACCTCGTCCATTTGGTTTGTTCCACAGGGCTCCAACTTGATGGTTTAACCACATTGCAAGGTCCAACTGTTGCCTATAATAAAAATCAAAACCCATTAAGTTACCCAACATTTATAAATAAATTATAAATTAATAATAATAAAGTTGAAACCTGATGGTACAATGCATATAGCAAAAGTGCAGCATCATTTGAGAATTTTGAAATGATGGTTTTATTAGATCCTCCATTGAAGAATCCTACATAAGATGAAGCTGCATAGAATCTGTCCGGATATGCTAGGCCTGAACTGCCCATATCAGATCCGATGTTGTTTTTTAATAATTGAGATTTTATAAGTGAGAGATTTGGGATACTGGTGCTGCTGCCCGGGTGCTTCATGAGATCTACAGTAACAAATATTAAATACAAAATTATGAGGAACATCTAAGAGCATGACTCTGCATGAGTATCATGAAGAGCTTTGGCTCCAGGCGGGTGCCACGTCATTTTAACACTCACACTTCAAAATACCCCTCACTCATAACCAATGTTTTAAAAACCGGTTTTTTTATCGACCCGCTTTAGTTACCGGGTCACCGGTTCAACCGGTTAAACCGCCGGGTCGAACCAGTTTTATACATATATATACTTTTTCTTATATTTAATAATTAATAATTTATCCGTTTTTATTCATACATTCGATTAAACTGATGAAGAAGATTGGGAATATACCAGTAAATTTTGCTTTTTAAGTCTACATCTATAAAAATATTGTCAAAATTTTCAAGGTGATTCTAAATTATAAAATGGTTTATAGTAAAACTATATTAATTGGTGATTCTAATATTTTACAAAATTTTAACAAACATTAGTTGTCATCATTTTAACTTTTCAATTAAACTTAGAAAAGTTAATGGGAAAAAAAATCATTTTGTTAATTTTTTTGATAAAAAGTCATGACCCGGCCGGGTTTATCAAACCGGGTCAACCCGGGTCAACGAAAAACCGGCGGGTCAATCCGGTTCTCAACCATGCAAAAACCCGGTCCTATCCGGCCCGGTCTCCGAGCCGGTTCCCGGTCAACCCGGGTTTTAAAACGTTGCTCATAACACAAAACAACTAAGCCATTTGGCCCCACCCACCCCCAATTTACTTCGTTGGAAACTTGGATACCTGCAACTCTCCTTTGTCGTTTACTTCGTTGGAAACTCGGCGAGCCCTCAACCGGTGAGTGGCCTTGGTGTGGTGGCGAGCAAGTGGCGAGAGGTGGCGAGCCTCCACGTCGGAATCGGCGAGCCCTCTCGCCATGATACTCCATGCTCTAATATCTAAAACGTAAACCTAAGTTATATTTTTTCTTTTCTTTTTCTTTTCTTTTTTTTTATTTTTATTCACATAATTTTTTTTTTGTCTTTTTTTTAGTTCATGTTTTTTATTTTATTCAGTTTCTTTCTTTTTACCTTTACATTCGTGTTTTCGATTTTTTTTAAATTCACTTTTTTTTTAATTCACGTTTTTTTAATTCGCGTTTTTTCTTCGCTTTCATACATTTTTCGTCTGTTTTCATACGTTTTAATCCGTTTTCTTTCGTTTTCTTCCATTTTCATCCGTTTTCATACGTTTCTGACTATCACAAGTGATATTTTGAATATCACTTGTGACATTCAGAATATCACTTTATGATATTTTGAATATCACTATGTGATATTATAAATATCACTTGTGATTTTCTGAATACCACTTGTGATTTTTATGTTACAAAACATTAGTTGAAAATCATTTTGTAATATTCTGAATACCACTTGTGATATTCAGAATATCACTTGTGAATAAAAATGTGAATAAAAAAGAAAGACAAAAAGACAGGAAAAAAACGTGGACTTAGATTTATCTATTAAATTTTAGGTTAATCTCCACCATTAGATCAAACTAGATGGATGGTGGTGATTTGTCCCTTGGTAAGCACCAAAATAAGAGTAAGCATTTGAACTTTTCTCTTATATATTATATAGGACTCAATTTTCAGCTTATTTTGAGACTTATAGGCCTTAATTTTTCACTTTTATCCCGTCCACATTGTTCTGTGCTTGTATTAATTTATCATGACATCATAAATTTATATGTCTATATATCTCAAAATAAGTCAGAAATTAAGGCTTATGAAATATAAGCCGAAATACAAATAAGCTAATAAGGCCACATATAAGCTTAAACAAACAACCCCCTTAAGGTGAGTGATAAGATTAGATGTCGCAAAAATATAAGACATATCTGCCGTCTTTACATATCTAGACATTTATTTCGCGCTCTAGCGTACATGAGATGAAATGAGCCACATATGTGAAATATACATGGACCCATGATGGAGCTAATGGAATCCGTGTATACATTTAATTTTTCATGTATAATGACCAACACTCAAATATTCATGCAGAAGCATAATGAACAATTCATTCACACGAATATATAGGTCTTTCATGCATCAATGCAATTACTCTATTATACATTTACCGAAATGGGAAACGCGCGTGCGTTTCATGGGGGGGGCTCCTAAACGACATCGTTTTGAGTGTTTTTGCCATTCGCCTTGGAACTACGTCGTTTCATGTGTTGGTTCAACTTGGGTCGAAAACGACATCATTTTTTTTTGCTTGCCTAATATGTGCCTAAAAACATTGTATGCTTACGTGTCTTTCTCCTTGATAACACGCGTGTCCTGCTCGGGATTATCTACAAAATCTCGTTGTGTGTGAGATTCTGTGTTTTGTGGTGGTCTCTTTACATTATCTCCTTGGTTATCTTCAAAATCGGATTCGTGTGTGACATGGTGATGTGAGAGTGTAAGTTATTGTGAGACTGTGTGTACGAGATTGTGTGTTTCGTGGTGATTTATTGATGTTATTGCCTAACTCAGGATTGAAAGTGGAGGAAAATTACACATGTTGGAATCACTCCTAAACAGTATTTCAAGTATTTATATTTCATATGTAATAGGTAGCTTTATTATGGCCTTTATGTTTGTTTAAGGTCAAGCTTATGTAGAAGGCCCATAAGCTTGACCCAAGCCCAATAAGGATAGGAAGGGAACTAGGAGTGTTGCCCTAGCTTCCCTCCTATAAATACCCCTTGTAAACCTTCATTTGAAGGTTGATTATTCAAGTTATTTCCTTTCATACTCCTACATAACCGTATATACTATATGTGTGTGTGTGTGGTTATACTTGTTCAATCGCCTCATCTCCTTTCTTATAAGCTTGTGTTGTAAAACTAGTGACCTAACAGTGGTATCAATGGCCAAATAGTTGGGTGTACTCGTTTGTTTTTGAAGTTTTTTTGATTTTGTGTCTTACGCGTAAAGATAAGCAATCTTTGGTTATCTTAAAACTTCGTTTTTACACTTTTTAAACCAAGATTCTTGTACTTTCAATGTTTTGAGGTGTTAAAATACTTGTTTTTGGCAAAAGTTTCAAACTTTACGCGTGGATTTACGTTTTTAAGCTTGTTTTTGTTAGTGGGTGTCGTTCTACGCGTAACCCGTTTAGCAGTTTTGGTACATCAAAATTCACACTTTTGTGTTCTTTTGGTACTATTGAAGCTATTCCATAACAAAAATCGGGTTTAGAAACACATTTGGGCAAAATCAAAGTTACGAGTAATCCTACGCGTATCAAAACCCTAAAATTACGCGTAAGATTTTCCTTGGTTTGATCTTCATTTTTGTGGTTTATTCCGTGTTTTCTTACTTGGATAAGTCGAAAATCGTCGACTTTGGATATCTTTTGCCTTTGTGAAGTGTAAAAGATCATTTGAGCAAAAACCTAAAATTACGCATAAGCATAAACTACGGTAGAAATCCTCGCATAAGATTCACTTCTGGCGTAAACTTAGGTCCACGCATAAGGTAATCCTACGCCTAACTTTCTACGCCTAACTTTTGTCTACGCATAACTTTAGTGCTTTTATCCTACTTATGCGTAAGCTAAAACCTACGCGTAACTCCTCATTGTTCAGCGTAACTTTTGGTGATTTTACGCATAAGTGCTACTTGGTTCTTGTCTTTTCTACGCCTAAGGACACTTCATCAACAAAGGTTCATTCGACTACAAAGATCCATTTTTACCACACAAGTTTTTCAACATGTCACAACCACCATACTCTAACTATTTCCCTTACACTTATCCTCAGCGACAACAACAACTAAGTCCACAACATCAACAATGGAATCAACAACAAGCAATTTATCAACAACAATTTAATCAACAACATACTCCACAACTTCTGCAAATCCACAACCTCAAATGGTTCAACCACCACCAAGTCCTCAAGTTCAACCGTACACAAATGAATTCAATCAACATCCATCAAGGAACACTATGAAGGAACCCACTTGGTTTGCAAAGATGTGTGAAGCTTTAAGCGGCCAACAATCAATTCATGAGGCTGGATCACTTGATAGACCTCCAATGCTCACTCGAGGAAACTACGATCAATGGGTGATAAGGTTCTTTAGGTTTTGTGATCTGAAGAAGCCACATGGAAAGTTCTTAAAGAAGGTTATCTTAGAAGGTCCATTTGAGATGCCTACTATCATTGTACAGGAGATCCAAATGCCATTCCACCAAGAGATGAACAAACCAACATTGCTCTTTGCGATTTAAATCCTCAGAACTTCTACACTATGAAGATGATGAACTTGCAATGGAATACATCCTCTTAGGATTACCAAACCCAATTCTTCGTAGTGTTGATGCTCAAAAGGCGCACAAAAATGTGGGATCATATTCGTCTTCTTATGGAAGGATCTGTACTCAATCGGGAGGATTTGGAATCCAAAATTTACTTGGCTTATGAACACTTCATGATTGAACACGGAGAGACACTAGAGTCCTATCATCATAGATTTTCGGACATCATCAATGATTTGGATAAACACAACATCATCATGCCAAGAATTGCGGTGAATACTAAGTTCTTGAGTAGTCTTGGTCCTGAATGGGAGAAGTATGTCATTTTTCTCCGTCAAGCGAAGAACATGCATCATTCTACCTACGGATTGTTGTGCGATTACTTGAAACCTCATGAAAAGGAAGTTGATCGGGAAAGGATTCTCCGTGCTCAAATTGCTCCACCAACACATCCGGAAAATCAACAACAACTTGCCTTATATGCTCAAAACCGTTATTCTCCTCAACCAGCAACTCAACCAAATGCTTCAAACACACCTTCACAACAACAACCTCAACAAAATCAATTGGTTCCATACAACAACAATGCTCAAGCATATGTCGATTGAAGCGTGAGGAATCCGATCCGTTTAAAGCATTGCAACAAGGATTTGCTATGATTGCTAATGCCTTTAGCCGTTATACCAACAAATCCAACAATCGTATTAGTTCCTCATCTAACACACGGACTCAAGCTGTTGTGAACAATGGACGTGTTGAAGTTGAGAATCGTGATTATGGTGCGTCGGATGGGCGGTGGTCAAGGGTTTAATCTTTGTGGGTAGGAATAACAAGAGCTCAAGTGGTGGAGCAGGAAATGCTCGGCATGGGTTGAATGGTCTTGATGCTACAAGCTGCAATGAGAAGGGACACCTGGCTAATGCATGCCCAAAGCCAAGGACTAAGGGCCGTGCTTATTTCAAAGAGGCTCTTCTTTTGGCTCTTAAGGATGAAGCTGGTGGAACTCTCACGGACAAAACGAGCTTTATGGCAAATCTTGACTCGGATGATGATATGGAGGACTTACGGGCCAATGCAGCTGTTATGTTGATGGCTAATATGCAGGCGTTACACATGAGTGACACGGGCCGGTGTATGACAGATGGCTTGTCTCGGTACCGAACAAACCATATTTATCTCTGATCTCATATCTCCGCCAACATCAGCATCCGGCAAGGCTCGGAATGTTCAAAATGAGTCATCCACATCTCATTCCGACGATTTTCAACTAGACCCGTAGTTATATTTGACGATCAAGATGACCAACCGGTTTCCCTTGATAATCAAATTGACTCGGTGGTCATACTTGAGGATCTAAATAATGATCATGTTGTGACTCACGTTGAACAAGATGAACCTTTGCCCCATCAGATCTTGTTCGTTACTTCAAGACCAACAATCCCAAATTGGAAGCATGTGTTGCATTAAATCAGGACTTGAAAAGTAAAAATGCATTGTTAACAAAGGATTTTGAATGTTTACAAAAGCAACTCAACTTTTTCAAAACTCAAGAAAAAGCGTGAAAGCGGTTTTGAAGCGACCTTTGCCAAATCTTATCAAAGCGAAAAATATTTAGAGCGACGGTCATCGTGATCTAGCAGCTTGAAGAATGCTTTGTTATGCGAAATAGAACAAGCTGAAACATGAACATAAAAAGCAAATTAGCGCTCTCACCTTGGAAAATCAAAAAGCTAAGTTGTTAACTTGTCAAAAACAGTTCTCTGCATACAAAAAGCATTCAACGAAGCGAATAGATGATCATCTTGAAGAAATCATCGGCTTGCAAAACAAACTTAAAGAGTTTAAAAGTGTTGTTTACAAACATGGCGAGTCGGTCACAACCATTGAAAAGTTTACTTTAAAACCAAATCCAAATGGATATGGACGAATCTTCGATTACAAACCTAAGCTTTCAACAAAACATTCAAACCAAATCACGAAGTTTCGGTCGCGAATATAAAATTGATAATTACATTTATGAATGTTGTTGAATATCATCGTCAAGAGGAATTAGATCACGAAGGCGAGTCGATCAAAATTTAAAACTGTTGTTTACAACAAACCTTTTAATTATTCTAAACCGGTCACTTTCGTCACACCAGCGGATTCTTCTAACACACCAAGAGTTATCATCAGAACACCTGAGTCTTCTATTGTTAATCCCAAAGCAGACTTTGCACAAACTTATGGTCCTTTACCTTCCATTAGTGAAGTAAACTCACAACATGAAAATCGAAAAATTCTTCGATATTTTGACATTTTCATGGCTGACCTCAAAATTTTACAACATGAGATAGAATATCGATCAGAAATCAAAGTTGAACATTTTCAATCGCCTCTGGCGCGAGAACAAAGAGACATTTTTGAGAAAAATCTTTTACCTAATGTTAAAAACTTGAAAAGTTGTGCAATTGCTTGGGAAAAGGATTTTCATAAGGAACTTGGGGTCATGAAAAGCGTTTTGAGAAAAGCGAAACATCTATTTCAAACACTAAGCGTAAAAAGAAAATGTTAAGAAAAGATGTTGATCGACTCTTGGAAGATGTTATCGGTGCGGATGTTCAAAATGTTGTGTTATTGAATTCGTTGTCATATGCATTTGATAATATCTCTGCGATCTTTGTTCGTGGTAAATGTTGAGAACACGATAATGTGCTTGGTCGAGTCCTTAGTTGAAAACAAGCGATTGTCAAACGAACTTTCAAATGCAATACGTCGTCTTAATTGGTGTCAAAAAGATATTCACGATCAACAAATTGTTTTCAAAACAAAATCAACCGATTCGCGTGCAAAACCTTGATTCTAAAATTGAGCAACTGGATGATCAAAGCGTGTCTTTCAAGTGTCAAATCTCAAAATATGAACAAGAACTTGTAAAAGTTAAAAGGAATATGGTGTCATATTTGATTTACTCAAAAGACTCGTGATGAAGCATCAAATGAACTTGATCATTATCTTGCACACACTAAAGAAGTTATGCATTTTCTTTGGAAATGTTAGGTCACGAAAATCAAGATCGATTCACACTATCCTCAAGTTAAGAGAAATGTTAGGAAAGTATGAACAACTTCCGCCAACAATCATTAAGAGATTAGCCCCGTAACACTTAGTACTCATGCACCTAGAATCTCTCTTGCCAAATCACAAGTAGCTAGCGTGCTTCCTTCTCTTGAAAGCAGGAATAGTTGAGCCTTTTCCAAGCGTCCGCACTTCACAGCCTAGGAGCACTCAATCGAAGAATAGGAAGTTGCGACCTAAGAAAAGATCAATCAAGAATGCTAAAGTAGAAGAACACCCTAGGACTATGAATAAGACACACGTTGCCTCCACTATAGATATTGCGTCTAGCAAATGTAATAGAAATAGTGATGTAACGAATGCTAAACCGTTAAGTACTTTTGATATTGATCGATGCACCTTGTGTTTTTTGTGGTAAAAGTATGAATTCTGATTGCCATGATAAATGTGTTGCTAAAGCTATAATCTCTCGTTTAAGGAATCCTAAGAACAGGAATACCTCTAGGCCAACTAATCTTTCTAAGTGCATTGCTTGGTAGACCGCCATCTTTAGATTCTAAGAAGCGCATTCTTGTCCTGTAGCTCGGTTTCACCTCCTAGGATTGTAGTACCACCTAGTGAATTCACTAAGACTAAAGCAAAGAGTAGTTATAGATGGCGGAAATGGATATATAACACACTAGGATTTAAGTGGATACCTAAAGCTATTGATGTGTGTATATCTACTAAAGCTGCTATGGAACCCTCTAACATTTCGGGTTCCACATCTACTTCTATTCCATCATTATGTAGATGCATTATGTAATGCGGTGTCTGAGATCATTCTCGGATTGTTGATAGCGGATGTTCCCGACACATGACAGGCAATCTTAAGCTGTTATCAAACTTTATTGCAAAGTTCATTGGCCTTTGTCGAGGTTAGGGAATGATCACCGCGGCTATCATGGGCTCACGGAGATTATGTCAATGGGAACATCGAAATTAGCAGGGTTTACTATGTGGAAGGCCTCGGTCACAATCTGTTTTCAATAGGTCAATTTTGTGATGGAGATTTGGAGGTTGCTTTCAGGGAGAAAACTTGTTTCATTAAGTGATCTACAAGGAAATGACCTTATGTCCGGCTCGCGTAATTCTAGTCTCTACACTATCTCTATGCAAGACATGGTTGCTTCCTCTCCCATTTGCTTACTTTCTAAGGCAACATCAACAAAATCTGGCTATGGCACCGTCGTCTCTCACATCTAAACTTTCAAACCATCACCAACCTTGCTCGACACAAACTAGTTGAAGGACTCCCGATTCCGGTATTCAAAAGATCACCTTTGCTCGGCTTGTGAACAAGGGAAAAGCACTCGTGCTCATTTTCCTTCAAAGGTGGAACCACGACTCTCGGCATGTGCTTCATCTTCTTCACATGGATTTGTGTGGCCCGATCTTGGCGTGCAAGCGATCAATGGCAAACGCTACATCTTAGTAATTGTTGATGACTACTCTCGATGGACTTGGGTCTACTTTCTTCGTAGCAAAGACCAAGCTCCACAAATGATCATCACCTTTCTCACAAAAATACAAGTTCACTCCGCAACACCGTCGGAATCATCGAGCAGGACAAAGGCTGAATTTGTTAACAAAACCCTTCGTGAGTTCTATGAGAAAGTGGGAATTGAGCATCAAACATCTATTGCGCGTACACGAACAAAGCGGAGTTGTTGAAGAGCGAAACCGAGCGTTAGTGGAAGCTGCAAGAACAATGTTAATAAATGCTAAACTTCAGTTACTTATGGGCGTGTATCTCTTGCATGCTATACTCAAAACCGTTCTATGATCACCAAGCGCCACAACAAAACACCTTTCGAGCTTGTCCATAACAGAAAACCGAATCTAAAACACTTTCATGTATTTGGATCTCTTTGCTATCCGAATAATGATCGTGATGATTTTGGAAAGCTCAAAGCCAAAGTTGACATTGGAGTCTTTATCGGATCTTGTGATAATTCCAAAGGTTTCGAATCGGAATCGTCGTACAAAGCGGTGATGGAAGCGATTCATGCTCATTTCGATGAACTTCACGGAAATGGCTTACGAGTATAACGACTTAGAACCGGTCACAACCGCTTAAACTTCCCTCAAACCCCATCATCGGTGAAGAAAGCCCTCGACTTTTCGTCAACAAATGGAAAGGTTATTTGCTCCATTGTTCGGTGGCGATATTGATGAGCGTGCTCGGTGTATCCATTTGTTTCATTGCACAACGATAATATTCCTATACGATACACTGCTACAACAACTCTTTGTTGAAGAAGCACCTACACGATTGACTCCAACACAGAGTTGAACACACGCTTCCAACAATGATGAACCGGTGATGATATTACGAATGAAATACCCCCACTGCGATTTTGATCCAAATCGTTCTTCAACCCGTTTGCTAATGAGGCTGCGCACGGATGTCGCGGAATCTTCAACAAACCATTTGAATCCTCAGAATCGCACAATGTATACCAACATCAACCCTCCACACATAGATGGACGAAAGACCATCCTCTGGAAAACATTATTGGCAACCCGAATCAACGGTCGTTCTGAGACAGCGTCTTCACAGACGGTGAACATTGCATTTATGCACTCAGCATGTCGCCAATCTGAACCTAAGAACATCAAAGGCGCAATGACAAAAGACAACTGGATTGAATCCATGCAAGAAGAACTCAACCAATTCAAGCGTCTTGAAGTATGGGAACTGGTTGAAAGACCAACGAGGAGTCGTCATTGGTCTAAAATGGATTTGGAAAAACAAATTGGATCTTTGAAGGAGCGTCATCGAAACAAGTCACGTCACGGTGGCTAAGGGTTATCGTCAGGAAGAGGGATTAGACTTTGAAGAATCTTTTGCTCCGGTTGCTCGTCTTGAGGTTGTTCGGATATTTCTAGCGTTCGCGGCTCATATGAATATAGCGGTCTATCGGATGGATGTCAAAGCTGCGTTTCTCAATGGACAACTTAAAGCGGTTTATGTCGACCAACCGGATGGATTCGTTGATCTGAGTTTCGAATCATGTCTACAAAGCGAACAAAGCTCGTATGGTCTCAAACAAGCTCCTCGGGCATGGTGCGATAAGCTATCATCTTTCCTCATTGCTAATAATTTCACCAAAGGTTCGGTTGACCCAACTCTTTTTATACAATATCACGGGGAACATATCTTAATTGTTCAAATTTCCGTGGATGACATCATTTTTGGGTCTACACATAAAAAGTTTTCAATCGCTTTTGCAAAACTAATGAAGAAAAATTTTGAAATGTCCATGATGGGTGAACTTACATTCTTTCTCGGACGACAAGTTCATCAATCACCCCGTGGTATTTTCTTGAGTCAATCCAAATATGCCCTTGAATTGTTAAACAAATTTGGAATGAAAACATGTGACACCTATGCCACACCAATGGCTCATACCAAGAAGCTAGGCGCTGATTTACATGGGAAATTGGTGGACCCTACAAAATACCGTAGTATTATTGGGTCTCTCATGTATCTAACGACTAGCGGACACGATATTGTCTTTGCCGTTTATCTATGCTCCGTTATCGATCGCGACCAAGCTGAAACCCACCTCTCAGAGGTTAAAAGAATCCTCCGATACATCAAGGGAACCATTAACTTGGGGATCGGTATCCAGAAGGATTACGGTTTTGAACTAATCGCTTTTGGGCGACCCGCGGGATGCTTAGACTCACGGAAAAGCACTTGGGAGCTTTACAATTTCTTGGTGATAAGCGGTGTCTTGGCAATCGAAGAAGCGAGGATTGTACATCGTGTCATCAACGAAGCGAGAATATGTAGCCATTTCGGCATGTTGTGCTCAAGTCATATGGATGAGAACACAACTCAAAGACTATGGTTACGTATTTGACGAATCGATGTATTGCGACAATCAGTGCCATTGCAATCTCGTGCAACTTCGATTCGGCACTTTCGAAATCAAAGCACATCGATCTTGATATCATTTCATCAAGGATCCGTGGAGCGAGTCTTGTTGAATTATATTTTGTGGAGTCTGAATACCAATTGGCAGATCTACTCACCAAAGCCTTGCCTACCGCTAGGTTTAATGAGTTGGTCCACCGGATTGGTATGAGGTGTTTGACTCAAGAGGAATTGGATGACCTCCTAAAGCAGTCTTAAAACACTGTCAAACACCAAATTCTCTTTTGTAAATAATTTTCCTCAAAAACAAAATACAAAATTATAAAACACGATAAAACAACAAAAATATATTCTTCTAATCTACTTTTCTTTCAACATTGCAAGTACATTTCTTCCGTCAACACTTTAATCTTTCAAAATTCAGTATTTTTCGATCAAGTGTTGAGGGGAGAAAATAAACTTACTTGTTTCAAAACATCATGTGTACTTGCATGTTATCATATCTCGGTTGATTCTTTTACAAATGGTGGTACATTTTACGGTTCAAAGACACTCCTCGGACTTTAATTAATAACCTTTCATTATTTTCTCAAGTCGAGGGAGAGTGTCGTCAAGTTTCTTTCTTAAAATCTTTGTTTGGTAACCAAAATGGAAGTTAAAAGGCTTTGGTTGAAAAAGGAAAAGGTGGAGGGACCAAAAGCTGTCAAAACCTTAAAGTCATTTTTAATAAAACTCTCCACCTAACTCTTATCCTTCACATTTATTACACAAACCTAACAAGATCCTACGCCTATAATTCGTTCAAGAATCCGTGTTTTGATCATCATTTTGTAAGTGTTTAATGTTTCTAACATGTTTTCAAACATTGGTTTTGAATTTTAAATGAATCCAGCGGTCAAATCTATGGACATGAGTGATTTTGTGTTCTTAAACGCATGCGTATGAACACATGATCATGTGTTTTGTGTTTGTGGTTAAATGTTAATGTCAAAATGTTTTAAAACATCAATGATATGTTTTATCATCAAAACAAACCCGAAACACGAATTGATGATTCTTGAAAATTAGGGTTTATGAGTCGAATTGGGTATTTTTGAATGTGAAGTGTTTTGGTCAAAAAGATTGTTGTGTTATGCTCTTGTGTTATTGAATTGATGATTTCCAAGTCTATAACCACCCGAAACACTAATTGGTCATCAATTTGAAATTAGGGTTTAAAGTTCATAAATTTGGGTATTTTTGATTCACAACAAATTAAGTGTTAAAACTTGGTTACATACTCTCACAACATCTTTGAACTACGAGAAAAAGTTTGGTGCATAATCTATGGCTAGAATCCATACAGCGTAGATTTAGGGTTTAGACTACTGGCGTATGTATTCTCGCGTAAGCTGATTAAATGAGCTAGTATGTTGTAATCTGTGATAAAATGATGTTTTGTGTTAACTTTGATGATTTGATGAACTTATTTCGGGCTTGTTACACGTAAAATCAGAATCAAGGTCATTTGCACTCTACGCATAAGGATTACCCTAGGCGTAGTCATGTTACGCGTAAGAATAATCCTACGCATAACAGCTACGCGTAAGGTTCTACAATGGACTACTGGCGTATCTGTGAAGGATATGCGTGCTTGATGACCTCTACGCATAAGGTCAACTCTTACGGTAGCCTTACGGCGTAAGGTTAATATATGCCTACGCATAAGCTGTACGCATAAGGTCTCTTTTTCCTACGCGTAACACTTCTTACGCGTAAGTTAAGATTCTGGCGTAAGTTTACGCCTAAGCATATATCATTCTGTCTCGCGCATAACTTTGCCAAAACCTACGCATACCTTGGATCATGACCTTCATGATGATTTGTAACGTGTACAAACTTGTAAATAAACTAATCATATCATCACGAATCCTAAAATGTCACTAATAAACTGAAATCGTTTGATATGTTGTGAACAATAAGTGATAAAATAAACTTTAAAACTTAAAGTTAACTAACTCACGAAACATTTCACGACGTCATTGGACTATTGAATATACAAGTGACTTAGGACTCGTAACAATCATTGACCTTTGTACATTCAATAACTAGACAATAAGACCTTCCGTTGACTAACATTATGTCTTTCGATATGTTGGTTCTTTTGGCTAATGTTATTTCGAGATCCGACATGGTGAACAAATGAATATGGATGCACCTGAAGTTCTCTCCATGGCTGATATCTATCCTCATGGCTATCCAATGAAGATAGGAAAGAATAATCTCCGTGTTGACTTTGACAACCTCACTTGCTCTGAATCTTCATGTTTAATTGCTATTGACATTACGAGGACTCATCCGTATCGAGAACATGCTTTCACACTCTGCAAGCTGTTCACGAGATCTACATCCAACAGTTACGGAACACTATGGAAAGGGTCAAAGGACAAACTGCTGTGGCGGTGACTCTGAATCACAAACAAGTCACCATTACACTGCGAGACTTAAGAACATTCTCCTAATTCGATGTCGATCCAACCAAACTATATGCCACACTGTGAAGAGCTCACTCTCTAATTCTTAATCAATATCGGTTATGACGAGGCTACGGGAGTAATCACCAAGCATTCTCACGTAGAGCTTAAGAGTATTCCTCAACCACGGAGAACTCTCTACATGATCATCACCAAGTCTGTTTACGGTGCGTGGCGGCTATGAGCACCCTAAGCTCATGGAGCTGCAAATATTACGGGCATTGGTCAACATAAAACACATCGCTATCGAAGCTCTGATTTGGGATGACATGATGTCATTTCTCAACAAACTTGGCTCAAAGATTCCCTACATCGGATATACAAAATTGTTGATCCAGAGAGCACTTGGACTTCATCCTGACATTCCCAAGAGGCTCAATGACCCCAACAATCCGACATGTTGGCGGAACCCATTCTATCTGTTAGAATCAAGGAAGCGTCTACAAAGAAACAAGGTCTTTGTGCTACGGATTTCCTTCTAGCGAAGATGTCGAGAAAGCTTCGAAGCATACAAAAGGTATGCAGGCGGTTAGACAAGGCAAAGTTGGTCATCTCGACGAAAAATCTTACGGAACACACAGGAGAACCAAAAGAGGAAGTGCGAGGAAGTGCGGCAAATCTTGTGAGTCAAAGGAAGTTACCCAAGAGGAACCCTCCTTCAAAAAGGATTGTTCCATCTAAGGAAGCTGCTCCCATCCCAATTCCCAAACCCGAACGCAAAAAGCTTGTGGGCGAAAGCTCACGAAGATGCGACACGGATGAAGAGATTACCTTCTCTGAATGCGCAGCAAGTATCCCTCCTCCGGCTAAATCTACAAGTCCAACAGCCGAACATGGAAAAGGAAAGACTCATGTACTTGAGTCTCATGATGAAAGCTCTGAAGAAGAAGAAGAGCAACTGGATCAATCCTACAGGAAGAAGTTTAAATTAGTTAGACAAATTCAAAAGGCTGAAGAATTTGCAAAAGATCAAATGGGTGGCCAGGAGGATCAAGTGGTCTTGTCCACTCTTCACGAGTCACGATGCGGTTAATCAACCCGATAAGGGATGCGGTGCCACCACTCTTGTGCAACAACAAACGCTTGTGAAGGAGTCTACTGATCTTAACATTGAGGAACGAGAAAAGAATATGAGAAGAAAGCGATGAAGAAGCTAAGAGCAGACGGAAGAAAAGGCTAAAGCGGACATGATGGCGAAGAAGATTATGATGACTTTCTTCTCGGCAGATCCAACTCGTTCAAGGAGGATACTACGCACCTCCAAAGGACCCGAATCTCCTCATGTCCCTCCTCATCGATTCTTCATCTCACTCATCACCACCACCATCAAAAGATCAACAAAATCATCATCCAAATCTGTGAAGAAACCACCTCGATCTTGGATTTCTCAAGCTCATAAGCGAATTCACAAAGTGTCAAACAAGTCGAAAGAAAAGCGTGCTCTACAAAAGCTAAATTTCTTTCTTGATCACATACGACATATGTATGGCGAGCATGAAAAGATGGAGAAAGAAAGGGAATTTGTTCAGAAGTTCATGAAGAGTCATCGTAAAGAGGCTGAGCGAAATGATCGAAGGTTACACTAACAAGTACCTTGGGATATCGTTCCTAAAGTCCTAAAGGCTGGAAAAGGCGACAAGAGATCATACTCACAAGTTTCTTCTCGACCTTGTCCCGGTGTGACTAGAGAAATATTTTCGGACAACTCACCCTAACATCGTAGCATTGGTTAAAATACAATGGCCAAAGAAGGCGATCTCTCGAATGCGAGTTAATCGCTAAACTTGTGATACAAATGTCAAAGCGATCTGGAGCGTTTACTTCGGATGAAGCTAAATTTTTCGAAAATCTACTTGATTTTCAACTCGGATCATCATGCAAGGAGTCGGCCGATCAACCCAAGCGACCAAGAGATGGCGATGATAAGGATAAGGATTACGCACCTAAGCGTCGAAGCGATCGGTAAATCTACCTCTACGCCACCTCCTCCACCACGAACTTCTTCTCAACAAAAGTCTCCTCCACCTCGGTCTTCTCTTGATAAACCTCGGGGCGATTCCGAGTTACCACCCACGACTCATAAAGCGGTGATTACTTTGAGTATACGGGTGGTGGCGATGAAGAGGTCCTTGAGCCCCGACAACAACCCACCTCACCCAAACAAGTGCGAGAAACCGATATCATCATCAAGGCCTTCCAAAAGAAGAAGAAGGCGACTTCGGCTGGAGTTGTCTCATGACTAGATGACGATAAAACCGAAGAGTTTGAATGGTTCTCCACACTTGTCAATCAAACTCCTACCACGATGAAGGTCAAGAATTGGTAGAGCGGTTCTACATTGGAGCACATAAAACTTTTGCAAGAAAAGTTCCATGTGAAGAAAATGGCGAAATCTGAATTGAAGCGAATCAAGAATGAAGCATTCCAACTTCTTAAAGACGACTCAAAGCGTCGAGGTCGAATATAATCTTGAGAACATCGCTCGAGCTATGTCTAACGACATGGATTGGCTCAATCCGGAAGCAAACATTGACTTCACACAAAGGGACAACCCTCCATACTACACCGATTGGACCAAACCCCTACCGACCATTGGCCAAGCAGACGAACCACGGATTCCCTTCGATACTTCTTTAACGAGACACGGATTTTCTCTTACGGTAGCGATGGTTGCGAAAATCGCTACATCATTGACTCTTCCATTCCAGTGACTATTTACTCAAAGCGCATAGCTATCGAGGCGTGCAAATCACTTGTTTTCGACAGCGTGCAAGCATCGACCAAGATGCATTGTATGGGATTCATCATTGGCACGAGCGCCGAAGAATCTACTCTGGCGCACGGTTGAAGTCTCAACATGCATTATATAGTTCTAAGGACATCGTGGCCATCAAACACATTGATCTCAAGTCTAAGTGGGACTACACATTCTTAAAGAATATCATAGTCAAGCGACAAGATGAACAGGACTATGGATTCTCGAGGTGACTTTGAGAACTTGTCCTCAGCGACATCGAAGACATGTACCTTGCCAAGATGCAGTGCGTATGAGACAATTCTCGGCGAAGTTCAGCGTGAATTTATCAAGTCAGTTCTCATCTTCATTAGACGCATTGTGATCAAAGAGCGTGTTGAAGATATCCGGATGGTACATTGAATCTTATCGAGCGGCGTGTCAACCTCACACCTCCAACGCTTACTCTTCCCGATCTCAATCAGCTACCTCAATATACGCTCATCGGCAAACCTTTGGAGTTGTTTACGCGGTGAACTTCAAAGCGCTTAATGGCGTGTATTGATCTTCAGAAATTCGGGGATCATACTTTGAAGCTGGTTAGGGACGGATTAGCATCTGAGGTTGAAGGATATACGCTGAAAGTGGGTCTCGTAAGCTGGAATTCTCGGGAAAGGAGGGATGTGAAGGATCATCACCATGATTGATGAGCGGTTGTTGAAGGGATCGATTCGAGGCGATTGGAGAGCTATGTTGGTGGTCGACCGGGAGAAACATCACCGGCTTTCAGCGTCCTGCACTCACAGGAACATCACTGCACCTCCTGGTACCCCTTGAATTGTTTCCTTCATAATTTTGGATGTATGATTAAATATGTCTATGGCTTGTGCACACATAACGGTGTACAACCCGTAATTGTCAAGAAAGGACCACGTAGTGCGGCGATTGCCACAATCCTTATCAAATGAGCGAAAGCTTCTTACTTTTGAGTAAAACCTATCAAACCTTTCATTTTCAAGGTTTTGCTCAAAAGAACAAGTACTTTCCCTTAAGACTTTCAAAACCTCAACCGTTTATATCACTTGTTGAGGGAGAGTATTTGAAACTTTGTTCACAAATTGTTCACAGTGGTCATTCTTCCCAAACACTTTCGAAATGGTCATATTTATTCTTAAACGTTTAAAAAATAACACTTTAATATGCCATTTTTGAGGGGAGAAAATTGTGTGATAAGAAATATGTTGTACAAAATGCAAATGAATCTGTGTACCTCGGACTTAACCAGCGAATTGATACTAAGCTGTTAGTAACTTCGAAAAGACTTGTCTGGGCGGGTAATAATTTCAAGCTAGTTAAGCTAGTGATGTAGCGTGTCTCAAAGGACTTGTGCGAGTAGAATGTACCATTCGAGAAACTTTTGATAGACATGAACTCTGGCGGGTTTGACAACCTTCCAAGGTTTGTCTACACCTTCAAGGTAGTTATTAGAGCTAGTTGTCACCTAAAAGTTGACAATGTAACTCTTTAACTATGCAGCGTAACCGTGTCTCGCGGGGGATTGTCTATCTTGATGGATCAATTCAAAAGTCGCGCTCTTTCCTCCTTGTGCATTTAACCATTAAAACTATTAAGCACATGTGGAAGGGGAGTATTTATGCAAAACATCATCTCTCACAATGGTTCAAACATGTTTTCTCATTAACAAACCCTTTGAGAGACATTTTTTCATCTGATGGTTTTAATGGCAAATATAGGTTAGTCATGGAGTTATAAGGTGACTAAGGTTAGGAATAACCGTCCTATGATCCTTGAGCGGAGGATCTACCCAAGGACACCACAAATAGTTAGTATTTAGAAGTCCTTAGGTATGATTGTAAAAAGGAGAAAATGAGAATCGGAGAAAGAAGGAGTTGAAGAATTAAAAGAAATGCAAAGAAAAGGGTGAAAAGAAATAGCCCTCAGTTATTCAACTTAGAGGCGGAACAGGGTTCAATTCATATGCTCTTGGTTGTCACTTAGTGGCACCGGTATTGAAGATTAAAAGTCGTCATGGACCCGGTGGCGCATGCACTAAACCTTCTTAGCCACTCAAGTTTCTCTCAACAGAAGCTTGTTTCATTCTCACAGGGAACCCTACGTAAACTATCGGCTTTCTCCTAGAGATTCTGGTATTGAAGAAGGAGACCCTCTCCCTAGTCTCCGCTCAGGAAAACCAAAAGCACTATTGAGTCTAGAGCCACGAGATTCATCAAAAGATCTCTTAGGAACACTTGACATTTAATCACTTGATGATCAACTAATAAGATCATCGGTGGTTCATATCGAGTCCTTCACAGATCTTAGCAATCTATCGAGAACATTTATGAGAGGTTCACATCTGTGATCCTCAGTGATTGAATGGAAACTCTGCCGGGGTCAACATCAAACGACCACGTCGGCCAGGTCGCCGGTAACTCCCGTGGATTACGCGAGTGTGTCTCAAGCGGTCTGATCGTGAGGTGATGCTTGGTGTACCTCGGCGACTCATCTGAGCTGTAGATGTACCCGGTACATCGCGTTATCTCACTTGTGGGACTCGGTTCGAGAGCGGCCTTTGTAAGAATTAGAGTTGTGTTTTCACACTATCTTTGTTGACACTCTCGAAGTTCAAACTTGTAAGTGCGGAAAGCTTATTACTAACCGTTTGAAATGTTTTCTTCTTATGGAAGCTCGGGCCGGGATGATCGTCTTGATTCTTCTCATGCTAACGCCAACATCATCACTAATGGAAGTTCTATTCAAAAGCAACACAACCGTCAGAATGATTCTTCGTCAAACCAAAGAATCTACAAAGTTAAAGACTTAAAGAACTTCATCGGTATTGAATTCCAACGTCAAAGAGCGTGTGAGCATGTTGAAGAATGGCGTGGAACCTTTGGAGCAAAGCGGAACTGAGCGGACCGATCACGGAACAACAACATACTATCAATTTCACCACAAAGAACAATGATCAAAGAACAAAGTTAAAGATGGCGTCAAAGCATAACTGTTCAAAGATAACTATCTCTCTACTGGGGAGATTGTTGAATCAAGGCAATTCTTCTCACAAGAAGAAGAATGTCGAGAAGGCGTCAACTGCTACTATTACATCAACGCCTTCAACGTTTTCATTCATATATACTTGAGGGGGAGATTGTTGGAATCACTCCTAAACAGTATTTCAAGTATTTATATTTCATATGTAATAGGTAGCTTTATTATGGCCTTTATGTTTGTTTAAGGTCAAGCTTATGTAGAAGGCCCATAAGCTTGACCCAAGCCCAATAAGGATAGGAAGGGAACTAGGAGTGTTGCCCTAGCTTCCCTCCTATAAATACCATGTAATAACCTTCATTTGAAGGTTGGTTGTTCAAGTTATTTCTCTTTCATACTCCTCTTGCATAACCGTATTATACTATATGTGTGTGTGTGTGTGTTTGATACTTGTTCAATCGCCTCATCTCCTTTCTTATAAGCTTGTGTTGTAAAACTAGTGACCTAACAA
>OU343216.1:137443917-137534737 GCA_910596185.1 Chrysanthemum makinoi
GATCTTGTGTGAAGTTACCCTCGAACGAATTTTCCGCAATTAGTCAGATTCACCTTTTGTGGTTTACTGCTCTTCTACAAATTCCGCGCATCTTGAAAGTTCAAAAGTTAGAAGAAATGTCTACTACATCAAAGTTTCAAATCTGCTAAAGACAATTTTCAGTTTGGGGAAACTTTAGAAACCGTCTGTTTATATATTCACAATGGCTTCGAGCATAACAGCTTGGAACGGTCAAACCGTTTAAACTTCCCTCAAACCCCATCATCAACTGAACCAAGCCCCAAGCTTACTCGTCAACAAATGGAAAAGCTATTTGCTCCGCTATTTAGTGATGACATTGATGAACGTGCTCTAGGTGTATCCGATGTTTCCGCTGCTCAACTGATCTATTCAATACCATACACTGCTTTACCAACTACGGTTGAGGAAGAGCACCACCAGTCGACTCTACAACAACAGTTGAACAAACGCGCATCCAACGATCTTTGAACGGTGATGATGTTCTTAACAATAAAGTACCCCCACCTGCAGATTTTGATCCAAATGCGTTCTTTAACCCGTTTGCTAATGAAACTGCGCACGATGTCGCGGAATCATCTACAAGCAATTTGAATCCCCAAAATGCCAAGAATAAACATCCCCACACATCGTTGGACAAAAGACCATCCTCTTGAAAACATAATTGGCAACTGAATCAACCCGTTAAAAACAAGACAACGTCTTCACACGACGGTGAACATTGCATTTATACTCACGTCGCCAATCGAGCCTAAAAACATTAAAGACGCAATGACAAAGGACAACTGGATTGAATCCATGCGGGAAGAACTCAACCAATTCAAACGTCTTGAAGTATGGGAGCGGTGAAAGACCATCAGGGTTCGTCAATGGTCTTAAATGGATTTGGAAGAACAAATTGGATCTTGAAGGAACGTAATCAGAAACAAGTCACTGGCTAAGGGTTATAGACAGGAAGAGGGTATTGACTTTGAAGAATCATTCGCTCGGTTTCTCGTCTTGAGGCGTTCGGATCTTTCGGCGTTCGCTCATATGAATATCTTGGTCTTCTGATGGACGTCAAAACCACCGAATGGGCAACTGAAAGAAACGGTTTATGTCAGCCAGCCAGAAGGGTTCGTTGATCGCATTCAACCATGTCTACAAACTGAACAAAGCTTTGTATGGACTCAAACAAGCTCCTCGAGCGTGGTACGATAAGTTATCATCTTTCCTCATTGCCAATAATTTCACCAAAGGTTCGGTTGACCCAACTCTTTTCATACAATATCACGGGGCACACATCTTAATTGTTCAAATTTACATGAATGACATCATTTTTGGTCAACACAAAAAGTACAATCGCTTTTGCAAAACTAATGACAAAACATTTTGAAATGTCATGATGGGTGAACTTCTTTCGGAATGCAAGTTCATCAATCACCCCGTGGTATTTTCTTGAGTCAGTCCAAATATGCCCTTAAACTATTAAACAAATTTGGAATGAAACTTTGTGACACCTATGCCACACCAATGGCACATAACTTGGCTGATTTACATGGGAAATTTGTGGACCCTACCAAATACCGCAGTATCATTGGGTCTCTCATGTATCTAACAGCTACTTGAGACCTGATATTGTTTTTGCCATATATCTCTGCTCCCGTTATCAGTCACGACCAACTGAAACTGTAAAACCCTAAAATCTAAATCGCGTGAAATGACAAGCTTTGCCCCTCGAACTAAAAATTTTACAAACCCGGGGAAACACTTCAACATCGTTTAACAAATTATCTCATTAATAATATATGCACATTATGAAGAAATAAACTTATGATATAAATTAAAAGACACATGAATGATTAAGTCTAAGTAACAATTAAAAGTATCATTATGTACACATTTAACTTGGTCTACAAAAGAGACTAGATGCATGATTAAGAGATAAGTTTGGAAATCATAAATTGGTCCTCCCCTAAGTGGCGGCATGAGGCTCCCTCATTAATTCACAAATCAATTTCATTAAAATCCCATTTACCATTTCCTTATCATTTCAAAATCACAAGAAACCCTAAAAGTAATTCTTCTCTCATCTCATTGGCGGCACCCATTTTATTCCATCATCTCCATCCGAATTTCTTGCAAACAAAAGGTTCCTTGGAGGCTCGTGATAGTGTATGATCGATTGGTGTACGTGGGGATTGTGTTTGGTTGAAAAGGAGCTTGTATGCGTGGGTTGTGTAGTTTGGCCGTGGGGTTTGATTAAGCCAAGGGGCTTGATTTTGATCGTGTTGTTTTGATCCTTGTTTCTTTGTCCATTACACCCTACGAGATAGTAAACATCTCACATCTTTTCCTTTTGTTTCTCATTCCATACGTGGCTTTGGAAAGGTTTTCTAGGGCTTATATTCGATTTGTATAACACATAAAATCATGTTTCCTTTTCACATAAATGATAACCTATGTATACATAAAAACCTTGATTCTTAATCTTTATAAATAGTATGATATATGACATGATAAAATGAATATGAAACTGAAAATGGGTCTTTCTTTATGTCGACTTATATAAATGATAAGAAAGGGTTTAACGTGCTTATGAAATTATACTAATCATATGTGATTAATGGATTTGATAACGAATGATTCTGGGTTCGTTTTGATTTTATCATGGGAACATACAATATGATAATTGGGAGGGGTGTCTCGAATTGAATTGAACATCTCATAGGAGTCGTATAATCTTTTGATAAACAAGTCTACATGTGTTAAAACCTATACGTAATCATAATCTAAAACTAGGGTTTGTAATTCATGATTTAATAAAGTTAAGGGGTTGTTTTGTAAATTATGAAACTTGATGGATTAACTTGTTAATATAGTAACTAAATGGATTTAATGAGTAAAATGAGTAAACTTGCTATATTTACACTTTTAACCCTATACTTTACAGTATTGACATTTTAAACCCTAAACTTTTGTAACTTGTCATAAATGATCCTTAAATCATTATAACACTCATTTTCATTATTTAACTATAGATAAGTGACTAAAGTTACTAAATATGGAAACCTGCTAATTATGGGAACTTACTAAATATGGAAACTTACTAAATATGGAAAATTGCTAATTATGGAAACACCTAAAAATAGAAAGTTTCCTAAAATAGAAAGTACCTAAAATGGAAAGATTACTAAAAATGGAAAGCCGTCTTAAAGCAGTGTCGATTCTTCTAGAACGTTATTTAATTCATATAGGTTAGAGGCGACGGATTGATCTTCTTTCTTGATTTTACTTTCATTGTGATTTGCTTGAATAAGGTACGATATTCGACCTTCTTTTAAGGTTTATCGTGATTCTTATACATCTTTCGATATTAGCTTGAACGTTACGTTACTCTAAGCCTCATGATTAGGGCTTCCCTATGACTTTGCTATGCTCCCCTTGATATGAACCTTTGATATGAACCTTTGATATGAACCTTTGATATGAACCTTTGATATGAAACTATGATATGAAACTTTGATATGAAATCTGATATGAACCCTTATGATATGTATATGCTTTGACCCTTCAGTCGATGCACGAGCCAAAATATGTTTCTAGTCGGAAGGTAACCTGACGTCATTGATGCACCAATGGCATGACTCCGGTGTGTACGAGTGATGATACACACCGTCCCCATTTTGATATGATTATGAGCTCACTATATGTATATGATTTGGCCATTATGTTTCGGTATGGATGCATCCTAGATATGATATGTTTCGGGATTTGATCGATTGGAGCTTTGTGCGGTGAATGATGTGGTGCAATCGGCGTCTTCACATTTGAGTTGATCACTCCATGGTTACTTGAGGTCTCCCTCTTATATGGTATTTCGAGGTCACCCCTCGGGATACAACTGATATGATTTGATATGATATGTGTTTGATATGATATGGGCTCGTGGTTGAGGACTGACCTTTCATTTCTATTTCGCTTCGTTATCCTTTGTTATGCCTTGATATTCCCATTTGCACCTTATGATTATGCTACCTTTTTACCTTGATTATTCGTTTGTTATATATATCTGTTCCTGGGCTTTTTAAGCTCACCGCGTTTTCTTTCCATGCGGCGGGTAATTAAGCTAGATCTTTGGGATTCTTAGCTATGGGTTTGAGAGTGATGGCGGATATGCGGACTTATGGCTTAGTCATCTTAGATCTACTTCATTATGTTGGCATTTATTTAGGCTTCGGATTATGCTTATTTATGTCTTGGATTATTCCTTTGATTCCTTTTGAACTTATGTAACGTTTAAGCCGTGTTGGCTGGATTTTCCTTTGGTTATTTATATAAGACTTCTGCTGTTTTCTTATGTTCATTATGTATGCTTTGATATGACACCATTTTGTAATACTTTTACCCTTAGCGGGTTGGGGTGTTACAATTATGGTATATCGAGCCCAGGTTTACAACTTGTAGTCGGGACACTGTGACATATGGACCCTAAGCGTTAATCCGTAGAGCTTAAGATTTGACTGGTGAGGTTTGGGTAGATTCTAGGTTCATTATCATCGTTTCCGTTCATGATCTTCATCTTATTTTCTTAACCTTTGCTAATCGTTTAATGAACTCTTCAGATGGTCCAAACTCGAGAAGGCGCGGCGACAACGGGATGGAAATCCCGATTTCGAAGCTTTGATTGCACGCGCCTGCTGCCATGCCCGAGATCGTTGCTACCATCACTCAGAATGTCCGAAATGGCGCTAGCTCTTTCGGTGGGGGTAATGGTGGGGGTGATAACCCACCTACACCCATTCATGTATGGATCGAGCGCTTCAACAAACTTAAGCCAATCCCTTTTCGCCGCGACTTCACCTAATGAGAGGAGGATGGACGCACTTGGAAAAGCTTTTCAACGTCTTTGGTGATGATGATGAAAACCCGACTTGCTGCCTTCAAACTCGAGGGTGATGCCCTAAATTGGTGGAAGGCCTATCTCTTGTCCAAAGAAGAGAACTTTCTTGATACTTGTGCGGAATACCTTAGGGCATCTTCTAAGCAGTATTTCCTGAGTCGAGACAATTGCGATATGAAAGGGAGTATGAGGCCATACAGTTGGATAAGGAAAATTCTCAGAGTACATGCAAAGGTTTATGAGGATGGTTGGGTTTGTTGAATGCTGCGGAGATGCTGTCATCGCACGTCGGCCTAAGTTGAATTGGGATTGAAAAAGTGGTATTGGATAGGGTGATTAATACCGAGTACAGGTGGGCTGCAGTTAGGATGCTGCCCGCAACATCGAGTTATTGCATGAGGCAGGGGTTACAACAAGAGGAACAGGGATGGTGATCGTATTCATTCATCCTCGGGTCGTGGACCGATTCAGGAGTTGAGGGTAGACATGACCGTGGTCACGCACGTGGACGTCGGATGGGGCACATGGTTCACAGAGGTGCGACAGATCGGGAAACGGACCGCCGTGGTGGGGTCAACGTCAAGGTTAGGGACCAATATTATCGTGGTGGTCAGGGACCATTCTTACAGTTCGTCATATGCGGAGGCCCGGCGGGGTTTTCCTCCTCCACTTTGCAACACTTGTGGTAAGCCCCATCCGGGTGTTTGCTTCAAGGCCACAGGTGGTTGCTTTGCATGTGGATCTACTACTCATCGGGTGAAAGATTTCAGAGAAAGTGACTACTCAGGGAACACGGAAACCAGCTCACTAGGGGCCGTGTGTTTTACGTGTTGACCAAGGGACGATAACACTCCGGGTACCATTACCGGCATTATTTATATGGTGATATTTATGCCTTTACTCTATTTGATATCGGCGCTACGCATTCTATGATATCTACTTCGTTAATAAGGAAGTTAAATATGACACCCACACCTTTGTTAAACCGAAGTCTATATTTCCACCCCTATGAAAAACCAAGTACTTATTGATCGTGAGTATGTGGATTGTCCCTTACGTTTCGATGATGGTATTCGTTCGACTAATCTTCTTCCTTTGGATATGTTTGATTTGATATTATTCGGGTATGGATTGGTTGGCCTTGCATAGGGCTACCATTGACTGCTATGCTCAAATTGTTATCTTTGGTAATATTCACCAACCTGATTTCGTTTATCATGGTGCTCAACCGCCTAAGTCAGTTAAGATCATCTCGGCTATGGCTTCGCGCTCTCATTTCGCATGGTTGCCTTGGTTTCGGCATCCATTAAGGATACTTCTCTTGAAGTTCGACCATCGAAAGTCTTTACGTTGTCTGCGAATTTTCCGAGCGTTTCCCTGATGAACTCCCACGGTATTGCTCGGCTAGGAAGTTGAGTTTGGAATCGATTTGATTCCTGGTGCCGAACCTATATCTAAAGCTCCTTACCGTATGGCACCGATCGAATTGAAGGAGTTGAAGGAACATTGCAAGAAGCTGTTGAAGCGGCTTTATTCGGCCCAGTGTTTCACCTTGGGTGTTGTTTGTTAGAAGAAGGATGGGAGTATGAGGTTGTGTATTGATTACCGTGAGTTGAACCGTATCACTATCCGTAATCGTTATCCCCTTCCATGCATCGACGACTTGTTTGATCAATTGCAGGGTGCAAAATTCTTTTCTAAGATTGATTTGAGGTCTGGTTATCATCAATTACGTGTGAAGGAGCAGGATGTTCCTAAGACGCGTTCGTACTCGCTATGGCCATTATGAGTTCTTGGTTATGCCGTTTGGGTTGACTAATGCACCTGTAGTCTTCATGGATCTTATGAACCGTGTTTTCCACGAGTACCTCGATAAATTTGTAATCGTCTTCATCGATGACATCCTTGTGTATTCTAAGAGTGAGTGAAACCTGACACCTTCATATTGTATTGGAACTCTTCGAAGTTGTATGCAAAATTTTTTAAGTGTGAATTCTGGCTGAGCCAAGTTGCTTTCCTTGGTCACGTTGTGTCTGCCGATGGTATCAAGATGGACACATCTAAAGTTGAGGCTATCACAAAATGGCCGACACTACTACTACGTGGCCAGTGAGAAGTTTCGGGCCTTGCGGTTATTACCGTCGTTTTGTTGAGGGTTTCTCTCGATTGGCGTTACCTTTGACGCAATTGGCGGAAGGAGAAAAGTTTGAATGGGCTGAGGAGGCGTGAAAAGAGTTTCGAGGTTGAAACGGAGGATTCTGCCTGTTTTGACACTCCATCGGGTTCAGGAGGTTTTCAATTTATAGCGGCGTCAAAGAAAGGGTGGGTTGTGTATTGATGCACGGCATGGTAAGGTGCCTATGCTTCGAGGCAATTGAAATCGTATGAGGAAATTATCCTACATGATTTGGAGTTGGTTGCGGTGGTTTTGCTTTAAAGATTTGGAGGCATTACTTGCGGTGAGTGGTGATATCTTTCTGACCACAAAAGTTTAAAGTATATATTCACACAAAGGAGCTCAATATGAAGAGCGGAGATGGCTAGAGATTCTTAAGGATTACGATCACGAACATCAGTATCACCCGGTAAGGCTAATGTGGTTCTTGATAAGCGAAAGTCGGGTATGATTGCTAGTTTGGAGATTGAAACCGGGTTCTTCATGATCTTGAGTGATGGATGTGAGTTTGTTTTGGTGTTATGATGGTTATTGGGCGAGCTTGAAGGTTGAGTCAACCTTATATTAAGGAAGCTCAGAAGGATGATGGTGAGCTTTGGTCTATAGTTGAGAATATCGAGGCGGGTATGCAGATGAGTTCGAGTGTTGATGGTTTTGGCGTTGTATGGTATGAGGGTCGACTTTATGTTGAATGATCCGCTTTGCGTGGCCGTTTTGTCGGAGGCTCATAGTTCCCCTTTCACTATTCATCCTGGTTCTACCAAGATGTATTGGGATCTTAAGCAACATTTCTGGTGGAATGGTATGAAAAGATGTGGCTTCATTTGTGGCTAGGTGTATGACACTGTCGGCGAGGTTAAGATTGAGCATCAGAGGGCTAGTGGTTTGTTCTGCCGTTAGATATTCCTACATGGAAGTGGGAAGAAATTTCCATGGATTTTGTCACGGGTTTGCCTCCTACTCGAAAAAGACATGACTCGATTTGGGTGGTTGTTGATCGACTAACCAAATCGCTCATTCTTACCTATCGAAAAGATTATCGTGTTAGTAGATTGGCGGAGATTTTTCAGCAAGAGATTATTAGATTGCATGGTACCCCTACTGCTATTGTTTCCGATAGAGATCCGCGCTTCACGTCACAGTTTTGTAAGAGTTTGCAGAAAGCTTGGGGCACGCGTCTTAAGTTGATGCTTTTCATCCTCAAATGGTTAGGGCGGAGAGGACCATTCAGACTCTTGAGGACATGTTGAGGGCTTGTGCATTAGAATGGACTGGGAACTGGGATGAGTATCTGTGCTTGGTGGAGTTTGCCTACAACAATAGTTGGCACGCTAGAATCAAAGGAGCACCGTATGAGTTGTTATATGGGAGGAAATGTAGAGCACCTATTTGTTGGGATGAGGTAGGTGAGCATTCGATTGAGGGCCCTGAACTCATTGAGATTACTAATGAGAAGGTGGCGCTGGGGAGAGATTGAAGGAGGCTCGTTCACGGCAAAAGAGTTATCTTGATAAGCATAGCGCGACTTGGTTTAATGTTGGTGATCGTGTTTTTCTGAAGGTTTCGCCGTCTCGTGGTATTAAGCGTTTTGGAATCAAGCAAGCTCGGTCCTCGATTCATCGGACCTTTTGAGATTCTAGATCGTGTTGGGGAGGTTTCCTACCGTTTAGCTCTACCTCCTCAGTTATCTCATGTTCATGACGTGTTTCATGTATCTCTGCTGCGGGGATACAACTACCATCCGTTACATGTGGTTTCCTATCCTTTGGATCGGATTCAGCCGGATATGTCTTTAGGAAGAACCCGAAGCTATTTTAGATTGTGAGATCGAATCACGAGAAACAAAGTAATTCCGTTTGTTAAGATTCTTTGGAAGAATCACCAATGAAGCTACCGGGAGACCGAGGAATCTATGCGAGCTAGTTATCCACATTTCTTTTCATCATGGGTATGTCCGTTTATTGCCGTTTCCTTTTCAATTTTCGGGGACGAAAATTTTCTTTTTAGAGGGAAGAGTTGTAAAACCCTAAAATCTAAATCGTGTGAAATGACAACTTTGCCCTCAAACTAAAAATTTTACAAACCCGGGGAAACACTTCAACATCGTTTAACAAATTATCTCATTAATAATATATGCACATTATGAAGAAATAAACTTATGATATAAATTAAAAGACACATGAATGATTAAGTCTAAGTAACAATTAAAAGTATCATTATGTACACATTTAACTTGGTCTAAAAAAGGGCCTAGATGCATGATTAAGAGATAAGTTTGGAAATCATAAATTTGGTCCTCCCCCAAGTAAGGCCGGCTTATAAGGCTCCCCCTCATTAATTCACAAATCAATTTCATTAAAATCCCATTTACCATTTCCTTATCATTTCAAAATCAAAAGAAACCCTAAAAGTAATTCTTCTCTCATCTCATTGGCGCACCCATTTATTCCATCATCTCCATCCGAATTTCTTGCAAACAAAAGGTTCCTTGGAGGCTCGTGATAGTGTATGATCAATTGGTGTACGTGGGGATTGTGTTTGGTTCGAAAAGGAGCTTGTGCGTGGGTTGTGTTGTTTGGCCGTGGGGTTTGATTAAGCCAAGGGGCTTGATTTTGATCGTGTTGTTTTGATCCTTGTTTCTTTGTCACGTACACGCTACGAGGGTAACGTATCAACATCTCACATCTTTTCCTTTTGTTTCTCATTCCATACATTGGCTTTGGAAAGGTTTTCTAGGGCTTATATTCGATTTGTATAACACATAAAATCATGTTTCCTTTGTCACATAAAATGATAACCTATGTATACATAAAAACCTTGATTCTTAATCTTTATAAATAGTATGATATATGACATGATTAAATGAATATGAAACTGAAAATGGGTTCTTCTTTTATCGATTTATATGAATAACAATAAAGGGTTTAACGTGCTTATGAAATTATACTAATAATTATGTGATTAATGGATTTGATAACGAATGATTTTCGGGTTCGTTTTGATTTTATCATGGGTACAATATGATAATGGGAGGTGTCTCGAATTGAATTGAACATCTCATAGGAGTCGTATAATCTTTTGATAAACAAGTCTACATGTGTTAAAACCTATACGTAATCATAATCTAAAACTAGGGTTTGTAATTCATGATTTAATAAAGTTAAGGGGTTGTTTTGTAAATTATGAAACTTGATGGATTAACTTGTTAATATAGTAACTAAATGGATTTAATGAGTAAAATGAGTAAACTTGCTATATTTACACTTTTAACCCTATACTTTACATTATTGACATTTTAAACCCTAAACTTTTGTAACTTGTCATAAATGATCCTTAAATCATAATAACACTCATTTTCATTATTTAACTTTGGATAAGTGACTAAAGTTACTAAATATGGAAACCGCTATATTATGGAAAGTTACTAAATATGGAAACTTACTAAATATGGAAAATTGCTAATTATGGAAACCTGCCTAAAATAGAAAGTTTCCTAAAATAGAAAGTTAGCTAAAATGGAAAGATTACTAAAATTGGAAAGCCGTCTTAAGCAGTAATCGATTCTTATAGAACGTTATTTAACTCATATATAGGTTCCGGGACGGATTGATCTTCTTTCTTGATTTTACTTTCATTGTGATTTGCTTGAATAAGGTACAGATATTCGACCTTATCTTTTAGGTTTCTCGTGATTCTTATACATCTTTCGATATTAGCTTGAACTGTTACGTTGTACTCTAAGCCTCATGATTAGGGCTTCCCTATGACTTTATATGCTCCCCTTGATATGAACCTTTGATATGAACCTTTGATATGAACCTTTGATATGAAACTATGATATGAAACTTTGATATGAAATCTGATATGAACCCTTATGATATGTGTATGCTTTGACCCTTCAGTCGATTCCCGGCCAAAATATGTTTCCTAGTCAGGACGGTAACCTGACCGTGTCATTGATGCACCAATGGCATGACTCCAGGTGTGTCGGTGATGATACACACGTCCCCATTTGATATGATTATGAGCTCACTATATGTATATGATTTGGCCATTATGTTTCGGGGGGCGTATGGATGCATCCTAGATATGATATGTTTCGAGGGATTTGATATGATTGGAGCTTTGTCGGTGAATGATGTGGGTGCAATCCGCGTCTTCACATTTACGAGTTGATCACTCCATGGTTACTTGAGGTCTCCCTCTATATATGGTATTTCGAGGTCACCCGGGGATACAACTGATATGATATGATATGTGTTTGATATGATATGGGCTCGTGGTTGAGGACTGACCTTTCATTTCTATTTCTTTTCGTTATCCTTTGTTATGCCTTGATATTCCTATTTGCACCTTATGATTATGCTACCTTCGTACTTACCTTCGATTATTCGTTTGTTATATATATCTGTTCACTGGGCTTTTAAGCTCAGCCGCGTTTTCTTTCCATGCGGCAGGTAATTAAGCTAGATCTTTGGGATTCTTAGCTATGGGTTTGAGTGATGAGCGGATATGCGGACTTATGGCTTAGTCATCTTAGATCTACTTCATTATGTTGGCATTTATTTAGACTTCGGTTATGCTTATTTATGTCTTGGATTATTCCTTTGATTCCTTTTGAACTTATGTAACGTTTAAGCCGTGTTGGCTGGATTTTCCTTTGGTTATTTATATAAGACTTCCGCTGTTTTGTTATGTTCATTATGTATGCTTTGATATGACACCATTTTGTAATACTTTTACCCTTAGCGGGTTGGGGTGTTACATTTCAACTCTCATTGGGCCACATAAGTCCATGTGCAACATATGCAACTTTGCTTCCGAACTAGGTACGGATTTGGGTTTATATGATGCTCTTTTGCTTTTTCCTTGTTCGCATGATGGACATAAGTGATCCTTGGTGTATTTGAACTTTGGAAGTCCATTGGCGATGTTGTCTTTGGCAATTTTGTTGATGGTGTCGAAATTGAGATGGGATAACCGTCTATGCCACAAGGGCTGTGTTCCGATGCTCGTGTCATAAAACATATTGGTGATGAAGAGGCCATTTGATTGATGTCGATAGCATACAAGTTTGTATCACGATTCCCGTTAAGAGGGTGCCATCCAAGTTTCTAACGAAGCAAGTATTTTTCCTAAAAGCAACCTCTAAATCATCACTGAAGCCGGCCCGAAAACAAATTGTGTCCCAACCCTTCGACATAGTAAACCCGAGTGATCAAATAATTTCCAAAGGTAGATCTCCATAACCCATGATAGCTGCTACATGATCATTTCCGAAGCGTACGGTTCCCATGAATTTCAGACGAAATGGATCAGCAGCTTGATTCCCGGTCATGTGCTTGGAGCATCCCGAATCGACGATCCAAAGACAAATTTCGATAACACGCCATTCTGAGAAAAGAATATTGTGGATACCGTTTTGATTTTGGTTCCTTTGGGTTAGAGGTAAAATCCTTATCACACTTTTCTCATCGGTTTTATCACTCATTGTACCATTCTGGAGTGTGAAGGTTCTATCTGTGGGTTTCCAAATATCATCCCTAAAGTAAACACGTTGGTTCCTGTCAGTAGTGTAAAGCCTAAGTTTTGCAACTAGTCTTCCTACTCGTTTAGCGTAATTACTTTTTGGGACGTTCTTCTTAACAGGCTTATCATTCACATTCTTAGAAACACAATCATCTTGAACATTTAAAGATTTCTTGCAAGTTAAACAAAGAGATTCAACACATTCATTAGACTTAGCAAGTTTCATAGGTTTAGTACATTCAGATGAAATGTCTTTCTTATTCAAAAGCTGTAAATTCCTAGGGTGTTCTTCTACTTTCTTCTCTTTATTCAAGCTACTACTCCTAGAGGCAGTCGAGACTCTATTGTTCCTTGTATTGCTCTTAGGCTTTAGTCTGCTGCTCCTAGAGGTGCTTTCTAGTCCTGTAGAAGGTGAGGCACGCGCATTAGGATTCACATTTTTATGAAGGGAGGTGGTTTCAGCTTTCCTAGTCTCTTTAGATGTGGAAGTGACGTTAGTGGTACTCATCTTAAAAAGGCCAGTGCTAAAACTTTTGGTTTCTCGATAACCGCTTTTCCCTTATCAACATAATGTTTAGGTAGGGCAGGTGGAGTGACTGGTTTTGATGAAACATTTTTCTCATTGACTTTTGGAGGCAAAGAAACATACATTTTGGGTTTTGAAACGGTTTGGGAACATTTGCTTTCTCCATGATCAATGGTTTTTAATCCACAGTCTCCTGCCTTTCCTTTTTTGACTTTCCAGCTGAGCCCTCAAAAGATCATTTTTCGCTTTCATGTCATTGTAGGCACGCTCATACGACAGTTTGTCATACTTGCATTCCTCAGTTTTCGATCAAGTTGTTTAAAATATGAGATATTTTCTTTTTCAAGTTTCATAAGAGCTTTTCATATTTTGAAACAATTTCGGAGGTCTCAGTCTGGAGTCTTTCATGATCTTAAACAGAATATGCTTGCAAAATGATGGACATAATATCAGTAGTCAGAACATCTTCGAAGAGAATCATTTAGATTTTCCAAAACATTGATGTGTTCAACACTTTCATTAGCTTGCTTTACCAGGGATTTATGGTCCTTGACAAAGTCAATTGTTTCTTTCAAAAGGCTTGTTCAAAATGAATTACCCTTGAGTTGATGTTATTCAGCTGAGGGGCAATTTGAGTTTCAAAAACTTTTTTCTTCAACATCAAAACTACTAAACCAGATGTTTGTTGTAATATTGGTTTTAGTTTTAACGGTCTCTTGAAGATCTACAATTCTAGTTTTCACATTTTCCAAAATACTTCTTGCATCACTTGTGTTAAAAGGATTGTTTGAAGACATTTGTTCAATGTTCGAAAGAGATTTGGAGACAACAACTGGTTTTGAAACTAATTTTGAAATAGGTGTTGACACTTTGTTTGAAACACTTGGTTTGGTGGAAAACGTTGATTGAGAAATAAACGAAATACCATTAATTTGGTTCCATTTATTATAATCAATAGGTTGATTTCCGGATGTTTTTGTTTCATTTTTGATCTACTCTCCTCGAGATAGTTCCAGTTTCAAGAATCATGCACAATTATAGGTGCATGCAAAGGTGTTCCATTGTTCAACACATTCCGTTCTTTCTGAGCTTTCTTGAGGAAACAAGGAGGTGAGTTACCAAGAGCCATTTTTTGCGAAGTATGAAAAATCGGATTTACTTGATTAGAAAGCATCTTGATTGTCTTAGCGGAATGACCTGTTGTAAGAAGTAAATTATCCAATTTTTTGATCGTTTCAGTTTTATCCAGAATCTCATCAAGAAGAGAATCTTCTCATTTTGCAAAATCAGTTATCAACTTCTTCTTCTCTTTTTCAAGATCAGAATATGTTGCTTTTTGTTTTGAAAGTTGGTCATTTAGTTCAGAAATTTCCTTGTTTAAAGATTTGATTTTCAAATTGAGATTCACATCAAGTGTGTCATACTTGAGTTGCAAATCTTTTTCTCTTAAAACAGAATCTCGATAACCAATTTCTAATTCGGACATTTTGTTTGTATGAAATTCATAGGCTTTGGCGTGCTCCTTGTAACTCTCAAGCTCAGTGGTCAATTTAGCATTCGCGGCCTTAACTTCGCGATTGACCGTTTTAACTTTCTCAACTTCAATGCCACATTGATTGATTAATGATTCAACATAAGCACGTGTTTCCTCATCGGTCTCAGTATTTTGTGCCACACAGCCTCCACTAGGATCCACATATGGAGTTTGGTTAGTATTGCTACAACTCGGATTGTCCATATATGTATCATAAGTAGGTGCTGGCGTTACAATTGTTTGTCATGAGTAAACCCATCAAATATGACATTGTTATAGCATGGATCAATGATTGGTACCTCAGATACGGTATTGTCATAGGCGGAGGTGAGAGTCGACTCGATGTCGGTACTTAGCTTCTGAAGATTTGCCATGAAGATGCAGTTCGCATTAATTTCCTCGAGGTCTTCCAAATCATCCATAATAGCCATAAAGTCATGTTCCTCAACACTCAACTGCGAAATCCGTAGCGTTCCTTTTGTACCAGGCGGTTTTACGAAGATACTCAAGATCGCTCTGTGCGGCTTAGTAGGACAATTCCTTGCCATGTGACCCATTCCTTGACAGTTGTAACACTTAATCGATTACCCGATTCACATTTCCATGATTCCCAACGACTGGAGGCAACATTCCGATTCGATTACTTGCTCTATTCCCAACATTCGTCTCATTTGATTACCACGATTCGGAACCGCTGATTACCCATACGGAATCCGTAGCATATCCTGGCGATTCCCAATAACTCCAACCATTTGTCCTTGATTACCCATATTCACACGGTATTGCAATTTGCACATTTAGAGTGTTTGATGATATCATTTGGTTGTTGTTAGTAGGTGTGGAATAGCGACCTTTGATTACTTGACCCAAGAGAGAAATTATTTGGGACATAGGGTCTTCTTGATCAGATTCTAGATCAATGATTCCTTGTTCTGGTATTATTGATCGGATAGAATTGTTGTGGTTGTGGAATGTATTCTGCAAGTTGTTGTTGTTGGAAGATGATGAAGCTTGTTGTTGTGTATTCGCTGAAGGTTGAGTCTTTGCAATAAGTGCCAATGGATCATGATTCTTTGCTAATTTTCTTGCGACTTCATTAGCTTCACTTGGTTTTGTTTGAAAATCATTCAGTTGATCAAAGTTCACATGATGAAGGTCTTTTGTTTGGTTGACAATAGTGACATATCGTCCCATTCTTCTCGGTAGATTATTCGGAACTTGATGTTTTGAACGATAGTTACGGTGTCGCTTGTTTACGATTAGCTCATTCATCAAAGTGCAAAACCTTCCATAGTAGGATTCAATGGATTCTCACGGTGTAGATGTGAACTTTTCCCATTCAGTTAGCAACCTGTTCTCCATGTCTTGATGACCAATTTCTGTTCCATGACAAAGCCGTCTAACACGTTCCCACATATCGGCGGTTTCACAATTGTCTACCGCGGCGAAGATGTCTATTGGTAAACCGGTTGGATAATATGAATTGCCATGTCATCTGCTGACTTGTTTCGATCCTCTGCGGTGTATTGATTAGTATTGAAGACGAAGATGGTGGGATGGGAGGTGTTGCATCAGCATTTCCGGGACATTAACTTGTCGAGGCGGAAGGGTCCATCTGAATGGATTTAATTATGAGTTTCCCATTAGGTTTGGTCTTGATGTAGCGGAGCATTCGACTTGTCCATTGAAGATAACCACCTTTGCTAACATAGGAGGTCGGTTTTCGGCTGCATGAATGTCTTGTTGAGTTGCCATTGATGAAGGTATGATACGATAAAGTTGATGTAGGATCGATTCAACGATAAAGGAGTTGTGGTTGATGAAGATTAAGCTCGGTTGAGGTGATTCGAAAGTAAACACTCGTAACCTTGGTTCTTAAAATTTTGCCAAAATTTGAAATTCACTATAAAAATCAATTCTAAGGTAGTATGAAAAATTTGAGTTATGACAATTTTGACGCCAAATTTGACCCGAAAAATTTGAATTTAGGCCCAAAATTTGAATTTTTGACCAAAATTTTCACATTAAAGCAAAATTTGAATCTCGAGTAAAAATTGAACGTTTAGTCTCCTCAAAAAATTAAATTTTACTCAAGTTTTCCAGCCAAAATTTGAATTTTTCTTTTCTTTTTTTTTTGAAAATGAAGAGCTTAGGCGTGAAACACGAGGTTACAGTAGCGAGGCTTAGGCGTAGGGTCTGGTGCTTATTCGTAGGATCTTATGCGTAGGAAGCTTATGCGTAGAAACCTTATCGCGTAGAAACTTACGCGTAGGAACCTTAGTAGAAACCTTATGCGTTAGAAACCGTAGGCGTAGGACCTTATTAGGAACCTTATCGCGTAACAAGCTTATGCGTAGACAAAAAGTTACTCGTAAACCTTACGCGCAATTTTGAAGTTATGCGTAGAGTTACTCGTAAGCTTTTAGCTTATGCGTAAACTATGGTTAAGAACCAAAATTCCTTTACACTGTCACAGCGTAAGAGATATCCACAAGTCGAAGTGTTCCACACACTTATCCAAGTGAGCGAAGCACGATACTGATTATAGCACGAAGATTCTTCACCAAAATTTACGAGTAGAAAACTAGGGTTTTGATTTTTGACTTCTACTCGTAAGAAATTTCCAACGATTCAAATGATTTATTTTGCACAGAAAGCCTTAAAAACACTCGAATAACCCAAAAATGTTGACCTTTTTCACCCAAAGTGCCTAGAAAAGTTACGAGTAGAAATGACCAATAAACTAATTACGAGCTTAAAAATGAAGAAAAACACGTAAAGCTTCAAACTTTATGCAAAAAACTGAAACTTTAGCACCAAATAAACCTTAAACCACAAGAATCTTGAATTTGAAAGTGCAAAAATTAAAGCTTTGCGCGACAAATATGTAAACGTGAGCTTTATGCGTAACCCTTCAAAACAAACACAAACACTCCTAAACCGTTGTTAGGCGATTGATACCAATTGTAGGACCTTACTAATATCAACCTTATCACAAACCCAACACAAATACCACGTTAACACAAACAACACAAACACAAATAAAGCTTAGAAATAAGATGAGAAAGATGGTGACTTGAAGAGATAAATTCGTGTATATGTAAGATAAAGATGAACACAAGATGTTGTATATTCCAAAGGAAAAACACACACACACACACTTTCAAGCACACCCCTCAAATGACCATTTGAGGGGTATTTATAGGTGGAATACATGAAAACCTAAAAGGCTTTCCAATGGGCTTTTCGTGGACTTGGATTGGGCTTGGGATGCTTAAGCTTATACACGCTTAGCATACAGCGTAACATTTAACCAATTAGATTAGCCCATCCACGAGCCGTTGACTATTCTAGCACGATATCTAACACACGTTACAAAGTTCCTAATCGTGAATGACCATCACTTCTAATATAACTATTAAGGCTAACAGGTTTTTACTCCAAAAGACTCTAAAACAGAAAATTCGTTCTATATATAAGATTACATATGCGACGGCGTCACCTTATGTTTCGTGAAGCCGTCGTGTCGCCGTCATTAGGGTTTCGTCTTGGCCACGTTAACCTTGCGACGGCGTCACCTTATGCTGTGACGTCGTCCTCTTCAGCTTCGCCGTCTGGTCACATCTAGGCGTCTGGATTGCGACGGTCTACTCCTTTAAAGCCCGCGTGTCGTTGAAAATAGGGTTTTTGGCTACGTATCGTCACAAAATCCTCCGACGGCGTCGCAATTAACACATGGCCATCGCTTCTTTTTCAGCAGCTTTGAGTGTCTCGATTCTGACTTTGGCCATTTCTTCGTATATTGGCCTTTTCATCCAAATAAGTGCCATTCCAGTATTTTCCTTCAAGAGACCTAAAATGGAAAAGGAACAAATTAGATACGGATACAAAAAAGGGATCAATTAACATAAAAGGGCTAAAACGCCCCTCAAAAATGGTACCTTTTAAATCCTTATCAAATATCCCTACACTTGGTATTTGCTTGTCCTCAAGCAAATGTGCTTTTAGCCAATTAATTTATAAGTTAGGGGTCATGAAGCATTCATTCAAAACGGTCCACAACACATATAAGCCCCATAAAAGTCATAACAAGCACGGAAATTACATACTAGCACCTCACATGGGGTGTTTGGATACTCACATCTCTCTCGGTGTATATGAAATATAACAAATTGGAAATGAAAGATAAACACTCATTAACCGGTCCTAGTACATAGATTACCATAGGCTTGAGAATGGATCAAACCTCCATCGCTTTGGCGTAAGCACCTAGGAAAGACTATCAAAGAGGTCTTTAAAGGGTTGTAACGTTAGGCTAACGGTAGGGAAATAAAGGGTTTGGTGGGATAGGCTATTTAGTGGTGGCAAGTCAAAAATCTCTATGTTAAATGCATACGAGGAATGGCGTTGCTAAGCCAAGACTTGACACTCTAAACTCTAGCAAACTGAAACAAACAAACATAAATTTAAAGGATAGATGTAGGATGGTAGCCCGTATTCTTTTTTATCACTCTATATTTTTTTTTCTCTTTTTCTCATTTTTTTTTTTCGATTTTTTTTTTTTTTTTTTTTTCATACACTTTTACTCTACCATCCTCTATGGTAACATCCAAATGATAGGGATTTATAGGCACATCCCTACACTTGAGTCTTTATTACTCTAACACTAATTTGACCCGAATTGAAAAGATCAAAACACTTGGGGTACATTATTACCGAAACAAAGGGAATTTGAATTTAACGTTCCCTTCCGTCATTTCATAAACTTTAACTTTTCCCATGAGTCCCAATCATCCCAAAACTGTATACAAAGGATATGACTCGACTTAGCAACTCATGCAAGCAACTAGATAATTGAACTAAGGGTTTAAGGTGATAACAATAATGCACTAAAAGTGAGTGCATACAGGGTAGGCTAAGGCGATTTGGGTGTATATTTGGGGTGGGGTGTAAACAATGCTCTTCATTGATATTTCGGAAAAACCGAAACATCACGAGAACCGCAAAAGGATAGGCTCTGAGGGGTTAACTAGGGGTATCGTGTACTAAAGATGAGTACAACGAAAGGGTGTGGGGGAATTACTCAACCAATGTGGAAGAAGTAATCATATTACGGGTATCAAACAAGGGTTTATCCTAATGCCTCTTATCATTTAGTTATTCCTAACTACACAAGTGTAGCCTCACTTGCGATCTCGAAATGCATCACAAAACAAGTTCTAGAATCTAATATACTACCGGTTCACACTCTAAGCATTGAAGATGAATGCTTTAATTCCTACTAATCTAAGGGCGATCCTCACATTTTGGGTGGAATTTGGGTGGTAAAGGGTTTGTGTGCTAGTCATATAACTTCCTATCCGTGAGACGATTTTGTTAAGACTAATGGCCCACTCCTATATGTCATTAAAAATTTTAAATTTGGTGCCAAAATTACCCTAACCGACATTTTCTCATGGTTTATTACACAATCACAATTGGACAAAGCAAATAATCAAGGATAAGCATAGTTTCAACGTTCCCGTTTTATTTTCCCTCCCTACACTTAAACTGAACATTGTCCCCAATGTTCCCCGAAAGTATCAATTATGATAATAGAAGGTAATTAAAAACGAAGAAACTAATACTCCCTTGATTAGCTCGGTAGGATCCGTGTAAAGTGGTGGTTAAATCCTTTCCAAGAAGAATTATGCGTGAAAAGCTCCTTCCAATCTTAAGTAACTTCTTCTTGATAAATTAAACCTGCACACTTGAAGAAAACAAATGAAACCTTCGCGTAAAATCGGCGGTAATAATATATATAAGACTCGATTTAAACTAGGATATAATGCTTGTGGAATGGATGTTTACAGAATTCTAAGAAAATGAAGACTGGAATATTCCAAAATTTATAAGTAGCTCAGGAAACGAGAAAAAGTAATCTGATGTTTTTACTCCTTCCTGACGCCGTCAGGTTGCAATCTTGACGCCGTCAGGTTATCCTGACAAAACTGGTCTGCGATTTTCTGGAAAAATTCTGGAAAATTTACATCTTTAGAATCTGGAAAAATTTTTGCAAAACATCCATTATGACTCGATACAAGCATTTGACTCGAACAAACAAACATATATATCTTTTAGTTAATTGTTATTCTCATGTTTACGTTTCTTTTGAAAACGTGTGTAATCCTCCCTACACTTATCCCTTATGTAAAATACCTTTATATGTAATTAAGACGAAGTTAAAAACAAAATAAAGCATTTTTACAAATTTAAATATGAGGATAAACAATTAATAAAAGATACATGACACTAACAAGCAAACAATTAAGCATGTGTTGCCTCCCACGAAGCGCTTTTCTTTATTTAAGAGTCTTGTAGCTAGACTCGTAGTCGTGCCCCTACGTGACTTCATTGCCGTCCTTCTTTTCTTCCACTAAGCCTTCATCATAAGGTTGTAGACGTTGTATGCTCATCGTGAATTCTCTTCCAACATCGTCTATTATGATAACGGTTTTATGTTTTAGATTAGTTTCTTTCACCGTATAAGGTCCAAACCATCTTGGCTTATTCCTTCCCCATAATGCCTTTATTCTTGATTTATACAAAAGCACCTTTTCTCCATTCAAAAACTCCTTAGGGTTCTTTTGAGTTTGTGGTATTGTGGTATAGTTATTTCCTAACTTTTTATCACGTTTCCACAATGTCGCATTTAACCCTTGAACCATGAATTCTCTAAGCCCTTTTTCCCATTCAACCATTTTCTTCTGAACGACATTATTGGAGACCTGCGAATTCATATCTTTTACCTTCTCCATAATCTTCAAAGGATATCTCAGAACAATAGGTACCCTAACTTGTCCTTTTCCACTTTTGAGTATCATAATCTCTTCACCGCATTTGATGGTTGCCTTGGCGGTGGTCAGGAAAGGTGCTCCCAGGATTAATGACAGGTTTTTATCTTCCTCAATGTCTACAATTGCGAAGTCCACCGGATAGACAATATTGGCAACCTCAATTAAGACATCCTCCGCTATTCCTATGGGATAAACATATGAATGATTTGCTAAGGAAAGTCTAAGATTGGTCTTGGTCGGTTCCTCCTTAGTCAACTTATTATAGACTGACAGCGGCATTATGTTTACATCGGATCCCTGGTTCGCCAAGGCATTTAGGTTCTCTAAGTCACCTATGCTACATGGAATTACAAAGTTCCCAGAGATCTCTTGCTTCTTAGTTCTGGGCTTTCTCATAATCGACTCATACATAGGTCCAATAGGCATGGTGTCATACTCTTCCTCTCCTACTTCACCTAAGAGGGCTTTCCTAAGAACATCATTGCACCTAAAGTTTTTCACTTGGTTAACGATTGTTTTATTATTGATCTCATGCTTAAGGTAATGCTTGATGAATTTGGGTCCATCATCAGTCCGAGCCTCATTCTTATCCTTACTATCCTTGCTGCTCTCAGGCTCCTTCTTCTCAACTGCTCCATCCTCATCGGAAGCAATGGAAATGGCATTAACAGACAAAGTAGGGGTGGCGTGCTCATCGTTCCTCACTAGCACCTTCTCGGGAATCTTCGTCTTAGTGTACTCTTTCACTAAGTCCATCATCTCCGCCATTTTTTCTTGTATTTCATCCCTTTGTCCATTGAAGGCTTTTAAGAGGGTGTCGAGCTTGGTTGTCATCTCGCTTTGTCGTTGCTTGAAATCGGCTTCAAGTTGCGTCAATCGAGCTTCTTGAGATGACATGAATTTGGACACCATTCCCTCAAGACTAGTGGAAGTTCCGGTGTTTGGAGGGTTGTTGTAGGATTTTCCTAAGTTATTTGGCTCGAGCTTAGGAGTCTCGTAGGAGCTCATTAGGAATTTGACTTGATCTTCAATTTTGAGCATCCTACGATTGGAAGGTTGTGAGTCAATGGGAAGCAAAGAGACTGCCTTAGCAGTTTTGGACAACTCACGGGAGTCATTCCAACATTCGTTTTCATAGAGGGCAAGGTCCTCTATTGTACCCCACGATTCTTCCACAGTGAGTTTACTAAGTTTACCACCGGCCGCTTCGTCGATGGATTTCTTAGTTGAGAAGTTGACACGATCGTAAAAGATTTAGACTAGAAGCCAAAGATCGATGCCGTGATGAGGGACTTTGTGGAGCAAATCCTTAAATCGAGTCCACGCCTCGTACAAAGTTTCTCCTTGAAGTTGTTGGAACATCAAGATGTCATTCCTAAGTTTGGTAGTTCTCTCCGGTGGGAAAAATTGGGCGAGGAAACAAGTGGTGAGATCATCCCAGCTTGAGATGGATCCGGCGGGAAGTCGGTCAAGCCAATTACTAGCTTGGTCCCGTAGAGAGAATTGGAAGAGACGCAGACGCGTGGTCTCCCGAGTAGTAGCATCGAGGTCGATGGAATCGACAATTTTAAGGAAATCCTTAAGATGCTGATTAGGATCTTCGGAACGAAGTCCATGGAATGCACATCCGTTTTGCACCAACCGGATGGTGTCGGATCGCAGGGCCGTAGTTTGGGCTTGGTCGGGAAGCTCAATGGTGTTCCTATAGCCTAAGTGGCTTGGTCTCGAGTATTCACCAAGAGTACAGGCTCTTGGCGGGTCATTTGGTAGTGGGTTGATGAGTGGTGGTTGGTTATCACCTTACATGATGAAAAGTGATGGGATTACGAACAAAGGTCACGAAGAAGGGGGATAGACTAAGAGAAAGCTAAAAATGAGAAAAATTTACTTGATAGGAATCAAGTAAAGAAACCTAAACGAGGTGGACTACTAACTAGCTATTCTATTCCCCGGCAACGGCACCAAAAACTTGATAACGCTACACGCGTCGTTCGGGGTCAAGGAAACTTCCTTTTCTTTGAGCAAGTTTTATAACACCCTAGGCAGTGAACCTAATCGTTGTAGTGTAGTAATTAGGGTAAGCCACGGGTATTGATATCGTTCTCTAGGGGAATAGGAATGCTAGTAAGAAGTTACTACGCTAAGGTTGGGGTTGAGGAAGATTAATTTTTTATCTTTTTATGTTTTTTAGAAATTGGAAAGGTACGAATCTCGGGGTATTGGATTTGGGGGGTTGGTATTTCTACCGATTACTCTACTATCTAATTATCTAATTAACTAAGGTGAGGATAGTCTATATCTATTGTTGTGTGCTCGTATGATAGTTAAAGATGTGTTTACCTAGATTCTACTACTCCCTAGTTATCTCCTATTGAAGGTTGAATTGTCACATCATTATTCTTAATGCGTTGTGTTTTCTAAGGTTGTAAGGTGTGCATTCCCTAACTCTTTGAAGTCACCTTTAAGTGTAGTAAACGAAATCCACTAAGTCATTCATAAACTAACTTTGAGTTTATCTTTGGGTTTAGTAAACGAAATCCACTAAGTCATTCATAAACAATCAAAGATTTATCAAGTATTAGACACAACGATAGCCTAGTCGCACTCCTAAGCCAATTACAATTAAGATAAAAGACAACCTAACAATAATTAACAACTAGGTTTCATATATCTAAGCAAACACATAAGTAATTTAGTCGGACATGGTAAACATGCAAGCATACACACAAATAATCAAAGACATAATTGAATTAATGAAGTAAATACTTATCTTGATGTAAAATAGGGTTTAGAACCCTAAAATACTGTACAAGACACCTTAGGTTCGGTTTTAGGTTTTTACTCCAAAAGACTCTCCCTAAAACTGAAAAATTCGGATTCTATATATAAGATTACATATGCGACGGCGTCACCTTATGTTTCGTGACGCCGTCGTGTCGCCGTCATTAGGGTTTCGTCTTGGCCACGTTAACCTTGCGACGACGTCACCTTATGTCTGTGACGCCGTCCTCTTCAGCTTCTGACGCCGTCTGGGTCACATCTAGGCCGTCTGAGTTGCGACGGTCTACTCCTTTAAAGCCCGACGTCGTCACTTGAAAATAGGGTTTTTGGCTACTGTATCATCACAAAAATCCTCCGACGGCGTCGCAATTAACACCTGACGCCGTCGCCTTCTGTTTTCAGCAGCTTTGAGTGTCTCGATTCTGACTTTGGCCATTTTCTTCGTATATTCGCGCCTTTTCGTCCAAATAAGTGCCATTCCAGCATTTTGCCTTCAAGAGACCTAAAAAGTGAAAAGGAACGATATTAAGCAATAACGGATACAAAAGTGATCAAATAAGGGCTAAAACGACCCCTCAAAATGGTACCTTTTAAAACCTTATCAAATACCTCTGAGATGATTTTTTCTTTGGATGGTCCAGTTTGTGGTGAAGAAGAGACCTTAGGTGAGACCATTGGAGAAATGCTAGCCATGAAGATTGTTTGTGCAGAAGGTCCATCATCAACATCAGAATCGTATGCATCACAATCAGCTTGTTTGAACATTGGATCTGGAATGAGTTTATGATTACCATTACCCATAGGTACAACTTGAGAAGCTTTGGTGGTAATCCCAACATTTGAGTAAAAGGTAGTTGAATCATTTGTTGAGCTTGTTTCTCCCTGAGCTTTGAACTGATCAAGAATCCTATTTTCAAACATGGCATGTCTCTCATTTTGAAGAAGGAAGGCATAGAGTTGCTCATAATTCGTATTCTTCAATCCTTTAGTGAGCTTCACAAAAGTGACAAATTTGTGCCATTCGGGATTCATGTTGTTTACAAACTTTGAGTTCAGCTGAATGTTAGGCATAGTCATTCTGATGTTCCTCATGTCATTCACCAACTTATGAAATCTCACATAGTACTCATAGACACTCTCATCAGGTTTCATCTTGAAGTGCTCAAATTCATCATACAACTGTGATTCTCGGTCTTCAACAGTTAGCTCAGAACCAGAGAGAAGCATCTTGACATTATCCCATACAGCTTTTGCTTCGGTGTTGTGATTGATAAGCTTGTAGATGTCTTTTGGTAGACCTTGCAGTATAATGTTAGAAGCTCGGATATCTGCATCAAATCTCTTCTTCTCCTTATCATCAAGCTCATCATACATCTTTGGTCTGTCCATTCCGTAAACCAAAGTTCCATCTTCAGCAGTATCAAGTACATCTCTAGTAGTCTCAACTCGGTAAGGTCCTTCATCAATGGATTTGAGAATGTTAACCCCATTTTCTTTTCCAAGACAGTACAATCTAATTCGTTGAGCCCAAGAGTCATAGTCGATTGTCAAGCATGGGTGGACGAGTATCTGAGCCAGCAGCTTGAACATCCTCGGCAACAGTGGAGATGATAGTAGGAACGTTGGTAGACATGTTAAGATTACACGGGATTTTATAACTCTATGATTAAACCGGGAAATAGATTCTTTCACGGGATTTTACTAAATCAAGAGAAAACCGTATTAAAAAAAACACCCAAGTCGCTAGGAAATCTTGAACCAAGTCGCTAACTACTAAGTCGCTATAATCCCAAGTCGCTATAACCCCAAGTCGCTAACACACAGTCAAGTCACTATATAACAACTCGCTAAGATTCAAGTCGCTAGCAAAATTTTGACAGCAATTCGCTAAGATCCAAGTCGCTAATATGTCAAGTCGCTAAATAGCAACTCACTATGCACCAAATCGCTAATACCAAGTCGCTAACGAACAAAAGGTCAAGTCGCTAACTTCCACCAAGTCGCTACCCGTAGTGGAGAATCCACTAAGTGTACTGTTTGTCGGCTTGTCTCACAAGACAAGTCGCTAAGCCTAAATCGCTAGCAACTCAAACTGCAACTTGCTACCAAATTGTAAAGCAAGTCGCTAACAAGAAAAGCACTCCGTGGGTCAAGTCGCTAGCTAGAAAAACTCTCAAACATCACTTTTCAATCCAAAAACAACCCAACCATGATGATTCAAGCTTACCAAATCAAAACCTAAACACTTATGATGATTCTAAACACAAAAGTACTAACAAAATCCAAGCTTTAACACTAGAAATCAACCAAATGATGCAAAAACCACTAAACTTTTTCAAACTCAAAAACCACCTAAAAACCACTAGAAATCCAAAGATATGTAAGAGACGATCTAACCATGGCTCTTGATACCAATTGTAGGATATTGGATTTCACATACACATCAAACCATAACACAAAGTGGGCGTATAAATATGAGTTCTAGAGAGAGAAAGTTAGAGGTTTAGGGAACTTTAGTGAGAGAAAGAAAAATCTTATTATGAGCTCCAACTCTCTACCTTGGAAGGTAGAGAGTCTTACAATAAAACGCCACACAACGGGCTGTGGATCAGGCATACAGTGGGTAAAGACCCGTCCGTCCTCCACGGTGTTACTTAACTAAATACTACTTAACTTAAAAGAACTACGACTACGAGCTTTCTAACGATTACATATACATGAGGTGACCGACTCTTTTATACCTGGAATTTCTAATTCCTAACAAAATCAAGTTCTCATTTAAGATATGCAAGTTTTTCCTTTCATCTTCTTTATATTTGAGTTCCCGTTCATAATCATTAACCTCAACTATCATTGCATCAAATTCCTTTTCCATATCTTTGATATCAGATTTTATTCCCTTTTGAAGACTCTCAAATTGACCTTTTAATTGTTTAAAGAAAGGCATGACCTCAGTTAAATAACATTCTTTAGTTTGCTCAAAACCCTTTCCCCTTCAGTTATCCCTGTAGGTGTGATTCTCTTCTTACATGTCTTTTCAAAATCAGTGAATAGTTGATAAACAACATATAGGCTGATTAAGGTTTTGCTATTAGTGGAAATAGATCTAGGAACTAAATGCATTGGTGTATTCGGAGGATACACAGTAGCTGCAGGCATTTTCCTAAGGGGAGTCTTTTCAACAAGATTTTAGGCTTTTTGCATTTCCATATCCTTTTTCCAGAATACTTGTTCAGGAGTTAATAGAGTCTGAGGCTTAAACTTATTTAAGGAGATCCAATTTTCCTTAGTGTAATCATGGGGTTTGATCGTTATGTTATTCTTTTTACACTCAGGATCTTCTAACTTCTTATTCATTTTCTCCCTAGTGACTTCATCTAATTTCTTATCTTCCTCAGTGCACTCAACGCAACTAGGTTTCTGCCTAGGCTTAAGGATTTCATTACCATCATAAAGTACCTTATGAGCAGCTCTAGCCTTTTTAATGACCTCTGGATTTGGTTCCTCAACAAGGGGAATACTATGCTTATCGCTTAAGACTCTGTGCTTAGTGATTAAGTGAGCAGTCTGAATGGTATTCCCTTGTACGTACAACTTATTTTCAAGCTTGTTTTTCAAAGTTTTTAGATTGAAAAATCATTCAAAAGTTTTGATTCCTTAGCATTGAATTCTTGGTTAAGCATTTTCACATTTTCATGAAGTTCTTGTTTTTGCTTAGCAGTTTTAGAAAGCTTTTCTTGTAAGGAGTTTAACTCTTGTTTTAATACTTCTTCTCTAAAATTACTTTTTCTAATATTTGTATGCATTTGGTCATCCATTTCCTGCTCACGGGTAGTTAACTCAAACTTAGCCCGCTATTCATAAATAGCTACTTGTTCTTTATAGGCATTAAGTTCAGAGATAACAGAATCATCAGGGGCACATACAGTGTATTCATCAAAAACATAGTCATCATTGACTGCAGAAGATACATCACTTGGTACAATCTCACTTTCACTTTGTGTCACATATTGATCATAAGGGACAATATTACTATTACCCTCATTTTCAATATCTGATTCATAAGTTTCTAGAGTTTGTACTTTGTTATGTATCTTTTGCTCATCCACTTCATCGTATAGTTTTAATACCTCTGAGATGATTGATTCTTTGGATGGACCAGCCTGTTGAGGTGAAGAGACCTTTGGAGAGACCATAGGTGAGATGCTAGCCATGAAGATTGTTTGGGCATAGGTTCATCATCGACGCCGAGTTAAATGCATCACAGTCTGCAAATTGAAAGGCATTTTGATGATTATGACCTATTTCCTGGATTGGCTGCTCATCCACATCAGCATCATATGTTTTAGCATTCCCTTCTGCAAGAAACAACAATTCCTCTTCATCCAAGGCTGCTCCATTATCCTGAGCTTGCACAAGCAACATCTTATCTCTGAAGTATTCTGCATTCTGTGGACGTTTTGGAGATGTGCAGTTCCTCGCAATATGTCCCTCACCACCACAGTTATAGCATTTGATTGGCTTTGCTTGTCCTTGATTTGGATTCCTTCCACGATTCTGATTTGCCACATATCCTCTACCAACTCCACCTCTTCCCTGTTCATACTGCCTTTCTTGAACTGGTTGCACCATAACCCTCCCATCTCTGATAGTAGCTTGATTGTGGGGATTGGATGTTGTTTTGAGGTTATTGTTGGTGTGTGGGAGAGAATTTATGTTTTCACTAACCATGAGAGATAGTTGATTGATGAAGTTTTCCATGAGTGCGTTTGAGTCTGGAGGCTTATATGATGGATCAGGAATGAGTTTGTAATTACCATTACCCGTGGGTATGACTTGAGAAGCTTTGGTGGTAATTCCAACATTGGTGTAAAAAGTCGTTGAATCATTTGATGAACTTGTCTCTCCCTGTTTAGCTTTGAACTGATCAATAATCCTTCGCTCAAACATAGCATGCCTCTCATTCTGAAGCAGGAAGGCATACAGTTGCTCATATTTGGTGTTCTTAAGACCTTTGGTTAGCTTCACATAGGTGACAAATTTGTGCCATTCGGGATTCATGTTGTTCACAAACTTTGAGTTCAGATGAATATTTGGCATGGTCATTTGGATGTTCCTCATGTGATTCACAAGCTTGTGGAATCTCACGTAATATTCATAGACACTTTCTTCTGGTTTCATCTTAAAGTGCTAAAATTCATCATACAGTTGTGATTCTCTGTCTTCCTTAGTTAATTCAGAAACCGAGAGAAGCATCTTGACATTATGCCAAACAGCCTTGGCTTTAGTGTTGTGATTGATAAGCTTGTAGATATCTTTTGGAAGACCCAGAAGTATAATGTTTGAAGCCCTGATATCAGCATCGAATCTCTTTTTCTCCTTATCACTGAGCTCATCATACATATTTGGTCTGTCCATTCCAAAGATCATTGTTCCATCTGCAGCAGTATCAATTATGTCTCTTGTAGTCTCAATCTGATAAGGTCCTTCATCAATAGACTTGAGAATGTTGACTCCATTTTCCTTTCCGAGACAATACAACCTAATTCGTTGAGCCCATGAGTCATAGTCAGTTCTGTCAAGCATGGGTGGACGAGTATCTGAACCAACTGCTTGAACATCTTCACAACAGAGAGATGATTGTAGGCATGTTGGTAGACATGTTTACAGATTACACGGGATTTTATAACTCTATGATTAAACCGGGAAATAGATTCTTTCACGGGATTTTAGTAAATCAAGAGAAAACCGTATTAGAAGAAAGTATTAACCAAGTCGCTATAACCCTTGAACCAAGTCGCTAAGTAGCAACTCGCTAAACCTCAAGTCGCTGTGATTCAAGTCGCTAAGACCCAAGTCGCTGAACACAAGTCGCTAACGAACCAAATCGCTAGGCAGTCAAGTCGCTAAAGAGCAACTCGCTAAGTATCCAAGTCGCTAATGTCAAGTCGCTGAGAACAATAAGTACCAGTCGCTAGAATAAATGAAAGCAAGTCGCTAACCCCACCAAGTCGCTAGCCGTAGTGGAGAATCCACTAACTTGTACTGTTTGTCGGCTTGTCTCAATAGACAAGTCGTTAAGCTCAAGTCGCTACGACTAACACTACAACTCACTAGAAATTACTGAAGCAAGTCGCTACGAAGAAATTCACAATGAGACTCAAGTCGCTACCTTGAAAAACTTCAAAAACACACTTTTCAATCCAAAACAAGCCCAACCACAGTGATTCAAGCTTTCCAAATCAAAACCCAAGCACATACAATGATTCTAAACACTAAAGTACACTCAAAATTCAAACTTTAACACAAGAAATGATCCAAATGATGCAAAAACCACTAAACTATTTCAAACTCAAAAACCATCTAAAACCACTAGAAATCCAAGGATATGTAAGAGAGATGATCAAACCATGGCTCTTGATACCATTTGTAACATATTGGATTTCACAAACACATCAAACCATGATCAGAATAGGCGTACAAAACGATGTTTTAGAGAGAGATATAGTTAGAGGTTTGGGAACTTAGTGAGAGAAAATGAAAGTATTATTATGAGCTCCAACTCTCTACCTTGGGAGGTAGAGATAATTTATAGTCTTACACAAATCGCCACCTACGGGCTGTGGATCAGGCATACAGAGGGTAAAGACCCTTCCGTCCTCCACGGTGTTACTTAACTAAATACTACTTAACAATAAATAATCTATGACTACGAGCTTTCTAACGATTACATATACTTGAGGTGACCGACACTTTAATAACCGGATTTACTAAATCCCAACAAACTTGCGTATTTTGTGAAGTAGGTTTGAAAAATTAGGTATTTTTTGTCATTATCCCTTTAAATATTGTGACATGTATAAATTGCTTGTAATTTAAAGCATAGTTGCTAAGATCCTTATGTTTATCTTAAGATCTTATGATTTTACGATACTACAGAGCAATAACGATTATGTTCCTACGTAGGATCTTTGCTAGACAGGATCTTAATAGTATTCCGATATTGACCATAAGATCTTAACATCTCGTTCAATCTGATCTTACTTTTCTGGAACCACAAGTTAAAATTTACAAATTTATGTATTAAGTTTTGTATAATGAAAAACAAGAGGCAAATTGTATTAAACACTTATAATCATAATTTTGACCTACATTTTAATGATATATGATATATGATATATGATATTATGTAGATTCGCATACTTTTACAACGCCTATTAAAAAATGACACTATTATAAGATTTTAAAATCCCGATCCGATCTTACGATCACGATCTTGCAAATACGAAAATGATCCTATGTATGATCGCGATCTTAAAAACCTTGCTTTAAAGTAACGGCTAACTTTCTGAATTTATCTACTCTTAATCAATTAAATCTTTTTACATGTTTGTATTTGTTAACTATAACCTTTAAGGCTACAAATAGCAAAATCCAAATTTTAGTATAGCATGGAAATTCTTCAAAAATAATTTTGTAACTTTTCTTTTCGAGGTAATTTCATATATATCTAATTTAAACATCAAAATACATGATATAGAATGTAGTTAAAGCATCAAAAATCCTTAGAGTAAATATAACATTTAACATTTTCTTTTTAACTACATACTGATATTAGTGATGTATCACATAAAACTAAATTAGGGATCTCATGGTGTCATAGGATGCTAATGAAATTTTGTTTCGTAATATTAGTTTTGTAAAAGTCTTGAATATTTTTAAATGTATTGGTCTCAAAAAATTGTGCTAATATATTTGACTAGCTTATAGACCCGTGGAATCACGGGGTTTTTAAAGAAATCACGCGTCAAGAAATTAAATGTGTGAATAAAGTAAGAAATAATAAAGAAATAACAAAAAACGTAAATAGGTAGAATTGTTTTTTGAAATGAATAATAAATAATAAGTCAATGATACTATAAACAATTATGTTTGCAACTATTAATAAATAAACGTCCATACATCGTGTCCTCCAATTTTGATCGCATTGAAAAGAAAATGTATGTAGTAAGCGTTAATTAAATGATAAGCCAATGTTCATTCCGTGAGCACTTAATAAGTTTTTAAATAAAGTGTAAGCGAAAGGAGTTGGTGATTGATAATATATTTAAATAGCTTATAGACCTGTGTAATGACAGGGATTTGTAAAGATTATTAGTTAAAAAGTTACGTGTGTGAATAAATTAACAAACAAAAACGAACATAAGTAAGTTTCATTATTTTTCTAAAGGGAATAATAAGTAAAATATCAGTGATAGATAATCAATTTGGTTTGTACTATCAACATAAAAATGTGCATGTGTCGTCCTCTCTGAATTTGATGGTTTTAAAGAGCAAATGTTGCGGTCAACATCAAACATTTGAGTAATCCATGTTCATTTTGTGAACACCTAAATATTTAGCGGTAAATGTTTATCATACGGATTAAATTTCAATCTCAGCATGACCCTCTTTCCAAAGTGTGTTTCATTTATTATCATTCTTACTAATCTAACAACTTAAAATCTTATTCCGTCATAATCCGTTGGACTTATCAATATTTCTTATGTAGATATATTAAGCAATAACGTCCAAAATACTTAATAGTCAACGTAGTTCCTGTCATGGAGTTTAAGTTGTTCGCATTGATAACATTAAATGTCATGGAGTTTAAGTTGTTCGCATTGATAACATTAAAGAAAATCAGATCAAAAATTTTGTATGATAGTAAAATTACAAAATTATCTATCGATACATGTACGTCAGTTGGTGTCCATTGTGCGTGTAGTTGGAACGGTAAGTATAATAGATCAACTCGTCGATAACTTAAGGATTCGGATGTGTGTCCACTTGAAGTAATGTGTGACTTTTTTTTAAACAATGTTTGTTGTATTACTTTTGAAGTTTTGAGACATGATGCAACATATAGATGTGAGACATGATGCGAAAAGTAGAAACAAACTGTTATAAGAGATTGGCTCTTACTTTTGGTTTATAGTTATAACAAAAGGATCTGACACTCGATATGTCTTCTCTTTAGTTTTCAAAGTAAAGGTTTAGCAATATTCATATAAAGAAATTTATAATGTAAATTAGACGATATTGAATGTGGACTAATTCATAAACCATACCAGCCATTGTTCAATACAATCTACACCACATTATACATTGACAACTATACTCATGCAAAAGAATGCATTAACATAATATAAAATATATCCTAACTTTTTTTTAATCAACATTTTTGAACCAATAAATTATTATAAGCCATTAAAAACAGGAAAATTATGTCATGAAGATTCTAAATACCTTTAAGGTTCAATAGTTGTTGAAATGTAAAATAAAATATGAAAAACCTTATCATGTACCTAACAGGGATGCTTATAAATGCGACTTGAGGAACCGTATTGCATTGTATTTTGCCTCAGCATTGTATTCTTCCAGGAGAATGTTGTACTTGACTACTTATTAGCAGGTAACTTCGTTTTTGGACCGGTATGCACTATATATATCCCCTGCATAATTAAACACCAAATTGAGACCAGAAAGAGATATGTAAGATAAATATTTCAGGACACTTTAAGGAAAAATGAACTAACCTCACGAAAATATCTATCCCATTTCTTATATGCAATCATCATAATCAAATGGTCAGACTGTCGATCTCCATTATCCTCATCATTTCTTATATGCAATCATCATATACGTGAGAAAAAGAGTTGTAACATTGATATTGATTTGCATTGATTTATTTGAATTGATTTATTTGATAGGATTTATTTGCATTGATTTATTTGAATGAGTCGGTTACAGTGAATATTGATAGGAATTCAACCGATTTATTAGTTAAAAAAATGAGATTAAAGGGAGTATGCAATAGTGTATTGTACGCATTAAATGACCGGCCAATCACAAACAAGATACATCAGCGCATTAATTTCATCGGGTGCTTCATCGAGTTGTAACATGTAGCTGTTTATTATATAGTATAGATATAGATTAGTTAGTCTATTACTATCTTAAATGGAAACTTATTTTCCATTCAAGTAAGTCATTTAATAATACATCATATCATACATTTTCTTTCTTATTATTATATTGCAGTTAGAAAGAAAAAAAGAAAAAAAAAGAATTGTGCATTCTTTCAAATATAAAACTAGTTCTCCCATTAAACAGATTTGTTCACAATTAAAAGTATATAATTGCATCAACAAAATGCTATTCGATGTTACACCAATGATAATATATATGCATATCGACAATCAAATTGAAAAACACTTCGTATATGGGATTGTGTTTTAAGAAAATGATTATGCTTTCTGAAAACAAAATAATCAGCTTAATACTTTGGGTGTCTGTGATTGCTTAATAAGTTGATTATATGCTGCCTTAACATATGATGAATAATATCATTCGTGCTTTCTTGCACATTTGTGATAACAAAGACAAAAATAAATCTTGTCGGGATTGTATATCGAGTGTGTTGGAGGACTTGAGCTCCTTGATTCATCCACCTTCACCTAATGTCATTTACAAACCTATATAAAACTAGTGAACGATTTACTCAAAGAGATCTCAGATTTATTTCATCTCTAATCACACATTGCTTAAAAAACACCAAAATTCATATCTATCTTAAATGGAAAAATTGGAGACATTGACAAAAGGCGTCCGTAATTTGTTTGTTCACTTAAATTCTCTAGTTCTGGTTTGGGAAAACGAGGAATTATGAAGAAATCAGATTGAGTTTTGGACTATCAATACAAAAATTGTTGATGCAAGAAAGTGACGCTTTAGAGAAATGGATCTTAGAGTGACGAGGCTTGAAGTGATATGCTAAGGTAGATTTGGAAAAGATAATTTTAGTTGATAATAATTGGTACAGGTTAGGCCTGAAATGATAAATAAGCTCATTCGGGAATGAACCATTTAAAACTGACAAATAATTCTAACTTCTATACTGCGAGACTCAAAATTTAAAACTGAGTTGAATAAAAGGAGAGACGAGATTTTAAATAAAGTATATTATGCAATACTAGTTGGATACCCGCGCACAGCGGCGGCGATAAATATAGTTATATAATAAATATAGTAAATGAATTGCTAACTAACTCTCCTCGCAATTCCCTACCCGCTTAGTGAATTCATTTCACAACACTCCAAATGTATATGTGTTAGTTGTATGTGTTTGTTTGGGTTTTCCGTATCTTTCCCGTGACATCATTATTCCCGCATATAAAAAAACCTTCACAATCTCTTTCCCGTCAAACAGTTTCCCAAAAATAAATGATTTTGATAAATAAAGTTTGTATTGATTGAAATAAAGGTTAAAGTTATAAAAATTTGAATCAAAATAAAATAAACCTACTAAAAATGTAAAAAACTAAAAACTCATAAAAATATATCAAAATGGATGTTGAATTAAAGAGCACAAAATTTTAAAAAATATGGTGAAATTAGATCATAAAAAAATTAAACGAATTAAAAGATATTTAAATTTAAAAATAAATGTGATTAATTAGTTAAGAAGTGATATGTGTCACCACATTATTGGAGCTATTTATTTTAGTTTGTTAGAGCTCCTCCATTTTTGTTATTTTTTAGTTAGAGAAGTGACACATGTCACTCAATAATTGGAGCTCTTTATCTTAAATTTTTGTGGAGCCCACAACTTAAATACTTTATATAGTAGTATAGATATTTTCTTTTAGTTGGATTTTCTAATTATTCTTAAATCTCCTTTTTACATCTTATTCATCTAAATGTTAAAAATGTGTAAATACTTGCACAAGGTCTAAGCTTTAACCTTATTGGCTATTTGGCTAGATTTTAGGAGTTGGTCAAAATATACACGAGGATAACTCAATTAAGTCGTTTACATCTAAGTAAAAAATATCAAGAGTATAATTTTGGCTTGGTTATTCATTGGGATAAGTGTTTCTAAATGTATCCAAGTTACCCTCTTTTACTAAGTTGTGTATCAAAAAATTAATCCTCCTAAACAATGTAATCTTTTTACTAATCATACTAACATGTGTATCGATTAAGCCTCCCGTCTATTTTTGCTGACGTGGCAAAGTGGAAACGTTAACTTTGTTTTTTTCCTTCTTGACTCATGCCCAAGTGGCAGTCAAAACGGGCGGCATATTTACCCGCCAAAAACACACAATACACTCACAATAATCCCCAAATCACACACAACTTTTCCAGAATCATGAGTAAACCCTAATTCCTAACACATTACACACACAACTTTTCCAGAATCATAATTTGAATGCAATTAAAGTATTAAGGTATGTGTTTTTTTAGTTCCAATTTACAAATTGTTAATTTATTACAACTACAGTTTAGGGTTTAACCCCAATTTTGTATTTTGTTTCTTTTAGAATGACTATTCCTGGGCCTGATGGTGTAGAGTTGGATGTTTGGTTTGATGGGATTTTCCTGCACGAACCACTAAGGTATGACGGTGGAACAATGGGTAACATATATGTTGGTAGGCTTAAATTTGAAGAATTTAAGAGCATGGTAGTTGAGAGAACAAATTGTGCCCACATATTTGGTGTATACTATAGAATCCCATAACATGATCTAGAGAAGGGTTTAGTGAAAGTAGGTAATGACGATGACCTGATTCACATGTATGACCTCTCAAAGTTGCATGGTGGAATAGAGGTATACTTGGAACATTGTGCCATTGATTTGTCACAATATTTAGCTGAACCTGACCCTAGTGCAACTAGTGATGGAACCTAAGAAAAGAGGAACACCTGTTAAGAGGCAATGCAATGTGTTTACAGTTGAAGAAATGGAGAGGTGGGCTGAGGAGGATGCTGAACAAGGGGGTGTGGTTAATAAGGGTAAAGGCATAATGGTGGTTGAAAGTGATAAAGATAAAGGTAGTGATGGAGATAGTGATAGAAATAGTGATAGTGACAGTGATGATAGTGATTACTCTCAGAAGTCCATTGATTATCTAAGTGCTGGTGAAGAAGAGCTCATAGAGCTTAGAACTAGGAAAGCAAACAAAACTAAGAGAAAACCAACACCAATTCCAGACATTGCTGGTTCTGGTTCTGCAAGTAGTAGTAGGGCTGCAGTTTCAAACAAAAATGAAGTCTTGATTGAGCATGATGAGTTCATAGGAGATTTATTGAGAAAGTTGAAGGGTGATGGTGATGATTCTGATTTGCAAGACCCATTTGTTGGTGCTGAAGATGTGGTAGAGAAATATCCTACATATGATCCTAGCACACATTGGAGGTCACAGCTTCCAGAGGTAATGAATCTTTTTTTTATGTTCTTGTAACAGTTTGGTCAAAAGCTTGGCTAATATATTCATTGATTTGAATTGTGTTCATGTAACAGCTTGGGCAAAAGTTTGAGAGTGCTGCACAATTGAAGGAATGCTTAACATACTATGCTTTGGCCAATGGATATTCAATTTGGTATGAGAGGAGTGCATCAGATAAGGTAATTGTTGTTTGTGTCCAAAGACCACCAAACCTTAAGGATCCTGATTTAGGCAAACAAAGGAAGCAATTCAGGTATCCTTGTGAAATACCTGAAGATGTACCAAATGTAGTTTCAGATTATATGCTAGGATCAACTCTGAAAAAACATTTCAGATTATATCTTTAAAGTCTGAACATAATTGTGTGAGAAATTTCAAGTTTGGGTCACTAGTGGACTATAAGTGGATAGGAAAACAGTTTGGTGATAAAATTAGAAACAATCCAGATATCAAGCTAGTAGATATAGCTGATCTTGTAATGAAAAAGTATAAATGTAGTGTCAGTCCTAATCAATGTAAAGCTGCAAAGAATTGGGCATTAAGTGAGTATGAGAAAACTATAGAACAACATTATGGGCTGCTTAGATCATATGGCAAAGAATTACTGGATAGTAACCCAGGGTCCATAGTCAAACTAGGAGTTCTGTAATGATGACAAGACTTATTTTGATAGGTTTTATGTCTGTTTAGCTGCATTAAAAGAAGGTTTCAAAATTGGGTGTAGAAGGGTGGTTGCATTGGATGGTTGTTTCTTAAAGAGACCTAATCAAGGTGAGATTTTAACTGCCATAGGAAGAGATGGGAACAACCATATTTACCCTATAGCTTGGGCTGTTGTCAATGTAGAAAACAAGGACAATTGGGCTTGGTTTTTAGAACTTCTTGGAGATGACTTAGAAATGCCAACTGGCCAAGGTCTCACACTTATGTCTGAGCAACATAAAGGACTCATTGAGGCTGTGAAACAGGTTATGCCTGATGCTGAGCACAGCAATGTGAGTAATGTGCTAGGCATATTTATGAAAACTTTAGGAAGCAATTCAGTGGACTAGAGTTTAGGAATCTGTTTTGGGCAGCCTGTAAAGCTTCATATCCTCAAAAGTTCAATAAAATTATGGAAAAGATCAAGGCTTTAAACCCTCATGCTCACAAGTACTTGATAGAGAAAAACCCAAAGTCATGGTCAAGGGCTTTTTTTGAGTTAGATAGAGGGTGTGAAGCTGTTGAGAATGGTTTCAGTGAGTGCTTTAACTAAGTGTTGGTGAGTGTGAGAAGCAAACCTCTTCTGACTATGTTGGATGCAATTAGAGTAATAGTACTTGAAAGGCTCAACACAATGAGGAAGATTTCTTCAAAATGGAATGATGACATATGTCCATCAATCAAGAAGAGACTGGACATAATGAAGGATGACACGAGGTATGATGCATTCCATTACTTTCCATTATTTCACTTTTACTTTACTTTTACTAAACTGTTACTAATTAATTGAAAACTTAAATGAAGGTTTTGACAGGTGATTCCTACTGGTGGTGATGCATTTGAAGTTAGATCAGGAAGTGATGCATTCAAGGTTGACATGCAAACTAGAACCTGCAGTTGCAGATTGTGGCAGTTATCTGGGCTGCCATGTGTTCATGCCATATCTTTTATCTTCAAGGTGAATATGGTTCCAGAACAGTTTGTTCCAAATTGGTTTAGGAAAACTCTATACCATGCCACTTATAACAACTTCTTAAATCCAGTTGGTGGAACTGACTTCTGGCCTGATCAAAGTCAATTCTCAACTGTTCTACCACCAAAACCCATAGTTATGCCAGGAAGGCCAATGAAGAAGAGGATCAGGGCAAAAGGTGAAGGTGGGAGTGGAACAAGGGTATCAAGGGTAGGTGGTATTGTAACTTGTCAAAACTGTTATCAGGTTGGTCATAACAAAAAAGGTTGTAAGAATCCCACTATTCACAAACCTGTTAAGGAAAAAAAATCTGGTAGGCCAAGAAAAGGAACTACAAGTGGTGTTGTTGGGTCTGCAAATGTTCAAGGAGGGTCTGAAAGTGGTCAAGATGGGCCTGCAATGGGTGGGTTTGCAAATGCTCAAGGAGGATCTGCAAATTCTCAACAAGGGTCTGCAAATGGTCAAGGTGGGTCTGCAAATGCTCAAGGAGGGTCTGCAAGTTCCCAACATGGGTCTGCAAGTGGGTCTACAACTTCTCAACATGATAATGTCAGTGGTGTTGTTAGGGGTTCTGATATACCAGGATTAAAATTTGCATCAACTCCTGCAAATGCACTTTTAGAATCTTTCCTGCAAATGCACTATTTTATTCAAACTATCATCCTGCAAATCAACTTTTAGCATCTTTCCTTCAAATGCACTATTTTTTTCAACCTATCAACCACTTTGACTGAACTATTGACACACTTCCAACCACTATAAAGACCAAATATCAGGCACTCTTCATCCATAATCCAAAACATATTACAAGTGAAACTGCAATGAGCTCCAACAAGGGGAAAGAAAGGTGCAATGGTGAGCAGAATACATATTTTATTTAGCTAATTATAATTTTTATTATTAACCTTTTTTTTTGCAGACATCATTGTTATTTCTAGTGATAGTAGTGACACTTCAGAGGGACCATGGTTTCACTATTTTCCAAAGGGCTATCCAAATCATGAAGCTGCAAGCTCAATCCATATTGAACCTGAAGAGTTAATCCCAAAACAGCTTGCAAGGCAAGCTTATGATGCTAGGAAAAAGGTTCTAGGTCTGCCAAACAAAGAAACTTGTAAACTTTTTGGTATCAAGCCATTTGAACCCAAAATTCCAACAGATGAGTCTGCAAGTGCTTCAAAAGGCAAGGGCAAAAGCAGTGGTTCAAAAGGCAAGGGCAAAAGCTACTGAATTAGTTGTACTAGGTGGTTTATGTATGGCTCTAATGCCCAATAATAACACTCTTGTAATCTAGGAACTGAATAATGTAGATTGACTTTCTAAAGTCAATTTTAAGTTACTAATTTTACTTTCTAAAGTGCATACACATGTGACATGCAAACTGAAAACATAACAAAACTGCAACATCAATATAAGAAATCTGCAAATTCTTTCATTACTAATAACTTGAGTCAAATACCTTTACAACAAAAACTACCACAATCCTACACTATACTACCACAATCCTACACTATCCTACCCAATCTTCATACCTAATACAAGACACAAAACCAACAAAATACCCACCAAAATGACAAAGATTCTGTCATGCAATTGTAGTTTTGACTTTGTCACTGTCAACTCTTGCACAAGCCTTGCTTTCTCCATAGTTAGCACACCAATATGCTCTTGCATCTCTACTGTTTGACTACCTCTCCTCGCCCTAGCATGCAAATCCAATAGCAGCTGCCTATAGTAATCACTTGGTAAATCTTCATCAAAGAACTCATACACACCACACTTTCTTTTCTTATCCTATAAATAAATCAAAAACAAAATCAGATGTAAAGAAAACAACAAATTCAAAAACTACCCAATTATAAAATTAGGGCTTACATAAATGGGGCAAGCAATAAATCGTTTCCCTGGATTTTCTGGTGTCCACGCCGTTTTCACTGTCAATCGATGGCCACATTCACAAAAGGGTCGAACGTATTGCCCTATTACACGAGGAGTGTCTTTTGCATAAGACATGGTGGTGGTGGTTGTCGTCGTTGTGGTGGTGGTTTTTGATTTGGGGGTGAAAAATGGTTTCTTTATATTAAGGGATAATTGACCGTTGGGGTAATGTTTGACTGCCACTTGGGCATGAGTCACGTGGGGAAAAACAAAGTTAACGTTTCCACTTTGCCACATCAGCAAAAATAGACGGGAGGCTGAATCGATACACATGTTAGTATGACTAGTAAAAATATTACATTGTTTAGGAGGATTAATTTTTTGATACGCAACTTAGTAAAAGAGGGTAACTTGGATACATTTAGAAACACTTATCCCTTATTCATTAACTAACCATTTACAATATATAATCTCTTGCAGATTATTCTATGTAGGATCATACATATTATGTTGTTTGATGATTCGGGTGGTATAGGATGGTGATAGTATATGAATGCCATGTTTAGAGAGATGAAGAGAGGAGAGGGGGTTCTTGAGAGAGAGTTAAAACAAAAAAGAAAATGTTTGATTCAAAGAAGCTCCACCCCTTCCAAGGATGGAAGGGGTATTTATACTTACAACAAATACGTCCTCCTGTCGGACTGTAGATCAGGCATACAGTGGGTAAAGACCCGTCCATCCTCCACTGTGTTACTCTAAACTAAACTAAGCTAACAACTACGCTAATAAACACGTAAATAACAATATGTCTACGAGCTAACTTATGCTAGTTTATATTTGGGGTGACCGACTCTTCACTGTGAAATTTCTAATTCCTAACAATCTCCCCCTAAGGGAGGTCACCCCATGTTTTACATTTTAAGTCCTAGCATTCAATTTTATCTTCAATCTTGAGCTCGTAGACTTCAATTCTTCACTTCCGTAATCTTTGTGCTTTAGCAGTGACTCTTCGTAGTCCGATTATTTTGTACTTTCAGTGGAGGTCTTTGAACTGATCCACATCTTAATGATTTTTGAGCTTACTTTGAGATCATCAGCAGCAGTAAATCTCTGGATCACCCTTTGTTGTGTTGCCTTCATGTGATGTTGTGACTTTTGGATCGACATGCTCACACTTTCTGGATCATGACATCTTTCCATCAGAGTAGCGGAAGCTTTACTGGTTCATGATATTTGCAGCAGCATAGCGGAAGCAAAGTATAAAAATATCAGAGCCAGGTTATGTAGATAAGAACTTGTTATGATTTCTTTCCATCAGAGTAGCGGAAACTTTCATTGAATTGAGGTACACGGCCCACGGTTCCCCATTGATCAGTACAAGTACTGCCTGTGATCAGGTATAATTCTGAAGAATCTCCTTGACAGGGTTTCGCAGCTGCTTTAGCCGTTCTCAAACCGGAACGTCTCAAAGAAGACAACATGGAGTGAGTGAACCAACAAATTGAGATTTACTGATTGATTCAAAATGATTTGAAAACAATCGCGTATTGCTTGAAGAAAGAGTTTTGCAATACAACGAAGGTTTTATAAGAAAAATCAATTTTCAATCATAAATATCCTTTTAATTTTGAAAGATTGATACACAGTCGATGTGCTAGAGAAAAGAATTGTTGAGCACAACGACTGGTTTTTCAAAGGTATCCGTCAATCCATTTCTTGGACCAAGGCTGATTTAAGAATGAATTGCCCCATCGTTTCTATCCAGATTTCAAAAGTTTGATCTTTAGAAAAGATCTCACATGTCACCCACCAAGAGCTTGTTTGATGTTGGCTCTAGAAGGATTTCCATATTCATTGTGAATATTTTACATATCACTCGGATGTTCTGGCTATACCACAAGGATAATGCGTAGGACTCTCAATATATACTTACTTTCCACATTGTGTGAAACAGCAAGTCTTCATTAATTTTGTGTCCTAATGAGATTGCTTGTGGATGATCTCTTGGCTCTAGACTCAATTGTGCACTTTGGTTTCCTATGCCGGAGACTAGGGAGAGGGTCTCCTTCTTCAATATCAACAATCTCTAAGAGAAAGTCGATAGTTTATGTAGGTTCCTCGTGAGAATGAAGCAAGTCCTTTTAAGAGGAACTTGAGTAGCTTGGGAAGTTTAGTGCAGTGCGTCACTGGGTCCATGATGTCTTGTCTTCAATACCAGTGTTACCTTGGTAACCACCAGTAGCATATGTATTGAACCCGGTTTCTGCCCTAAGGTTGAATTAACGGAGGGCTATTTCTTTTCACCCTTTTCACATTGAATTATTTTTCATTCTTCAACCCCTTCAGTGCTTACCGAGACTTCATAACTAGAACCTTGTTGGGTTTATTCCAGTACTGGCTCTGTCTCAGTCCGCACTCTTCCCGTATTCTCATTTTTATCCTTTTTTTCATCATACCTAAGGACTTCTACACTATATAGTGGATTGTCCCTGGGTAGATCCCTCCGGCTCTGGCGGGATCGTGGGAACGAATACCTAACCTTAACATCCTTATAACACCATGCATAAAGTAAATTGGTCGGTCTTTTGGTATTGTTCTTTCCTTCTTGAAACCAATTGAAAAATCATTTGGAAAATCAATCAATGTACTTGTGATATAAAATCAAAACATTTTCTACCTTAATTGTTTTGATCATTTAGAAATGCTCCCCCTCAACATGTGCATATGATTTTGAAATTGTTTTGTACATGGAGGCAAGAGTTCTTTGAAATATATTCTTGATCACAATTTCCGTGGAAAAAGCCATTTGATATTCTTAGTAAATTCTCCCCCTCAAAATGTGCGATGGATATTTGAAATCATTTAACACATAGAGGAAAGAGTTATTTGAAGTACTTTCACGATCACATTGCCATACATAAAACATTAGAAAATCAATCAAGGTACTTATATTGAAACATAGAAATCTTAGTACCTTGAAAGTTAATTTTCTTTTGAAATGCTCCCCCTCAATATGTGCTTCGAGATTCGAAAGCGTTTAGCACATATGGGAGAGCAGTCTGCACTTTGACTCAAAACGATCACATGTAATCAGATTTCATATTTAAATCACATTTCTTCCCCCAATCAAAAATATTAAATCCTTTGAGATTTTAGATCCCAAGTGATTTAAATAGTTTTAGAAAACTTGGGAGAAAATATGCATGGTTTAAATTCTCTTCTGGTTTTTGGTTAAATGCTCCTCCTCAATCATGTGCATCATGTATTTGAAATCGTTTGGCACATGAAGGAAGGAGTGCTTTTGAAACAATTACCCTTTAAACAGATTTGAGATTTAAATCACAATCTCTCCCCCGATCAAAATTTTCAAATCTTTTGAGATTTGTGATCCCAATTGATTTAAATCATTTAAAAGATTTTGGGGAAAGACGTGGCCTGATTTAATTTTGAAAATTGACTGATAAGGATCAATTTTAGACAATAAAGATTGTTAGTGTCAGGTATGATAGTTTTAAGAGATCTTTAAGTAAAATAAAACAATTTCACAATCAAACAAGAACAGAAAAAATTTCATTTTGAAAGATCTTTGAGTTTTAAAGAAAATCATACCATGACATAACATTAAATCTTTAGATCACCACTTATTTTGTACAAACGGACTTGATAGATGAAATATCGTTTGAAAATATTAAATTGAAATCACTCTCCCCCTCAATCCATGACCGTAGTCGTTGATTGAGTGACTTATATTTTAAACAAAATGAAGTATGGTTGATTTTCAAAAATTAAGTTCGATTTATTTTCAAAACAATATTTTTTCATTTTCAAAACAATATTTAAAATTGTTGAAAAAAAAATGGTATCATCCACTACTTTTCCTGCACAAAGATACGTTAGGTGGTTAAGTTGCTTCTGTTGTTGCTGTAAGGCTGGAAGAAACCATCTGCAGATGCAGTGATACCTCTGACGTTGCATTTGTCATGCCAACTCTCCATAGAGATCCAATTAAGCTCCGTTTATTCTTTTGTCGACCCAAGAAATAGTTGCCATTTCCTTTCGGCATCCAATCATCATCTTTTGTGGGATCAGGATCGGGAACATTCTTTTATACCATGATATCTGCATACGTTAGTGGACATACATACAGATATATGGTGGTCGACATCACCCAAATAGCAATCGACTAATAAAAGTCAATCCAACATATCAATCAGATCACACAAAGGCATGGGAATTATATGTTTATCAATCTCTAATCATCTAATCCTAATAATCACATCCTAGATTCATAGTCCTTCAACATAGGCAAACATATTTTTCTTTTAAGCACATAGGATGATTATATAAGCCCGTTAGATGATATATATTTGAAAAACATTCTCCCCCACAATCAATGACTCTTTCTATGAAAAGTTTTAAATAAGCTGAAGTCATTGATTGGGTTTTGCAAATTTATGAAAATTCTGATTCTGATTGATTTTCAAGCAACTCAATTTCCACCATTTAGAAACAACAAATATTTTTCTGAAGAATCTTAGAAGGAAAAACATTTGTGTAGGAACAACATTCTTTTAAGACGACATGATTTCCTTGTTTTGTTTTAGGATAAGTGCTTGATAATTTTGAAAATTGGTTTAGCGCAGCACTTTCCTTCTTTTGAAGAGCGGGTTGCTATCTGAAATAATAGCAAACCATAGATAAGCACAGGTCATAGTCTGAAATAACTGCAAGCCAAGGTTTCAGACATGTTTTGAAAAGAATATTTACACCTCCTGCTCGAACTTCATCAATGGTCCCGTGCCATTTTTGAATGACATTTCTAAGACCGTATATTTTATCGATACCAGAAGACATGTCTTTGAAAAACAATATTTTTTGTCTTTTCCAAATTTTCTGATTTTTATGGATTTTTGTAGGTTATATTTTTTTCTATTTTCTTTTAGTTGGTTTTATATTTTTGTATTTTGGTTTTTGATAAATATATACAAAGATAGATTAGATGATATGGTTTAAAAGAATGATGATACGAGTACCAAGATAAGGATATCAAACAGCCCTATTGCAGAAGATAGAAGTCATCATCTCTTAAACTTTCACCACCAAAGCTTCTGAGGCTCTTGTATTGAAGAAAGAAATTGAACCATCTCAAAGTGAGACTTTGGTAGCTTGCCCCAAAACCGAAAATCCTTATGTTGAGCATATTCGAAGCTCTATTTCAAGCTTTCCTTAGCCAGGTTTACAATGAAGCACACCATTATCATCGATCTTGCTGCTCCTTTTAAGAATGATCTTAGTGATTCTTCATTCGGAGTTATATCATCAAGAAGAACAACAACGTATCATCCCACATATGAATAACTCTTCTCAAATTCCTCTTCCATTGAAGTTTGAAGCGATTCGTTCCAAAAGGTGCCAAGAGAACAACTTCCCCCAAGTAGATGAATTGATGCAGTCAATCTCTTAGAATAGAGCTCACGAACCCGAATACACATATACCCAAAGACAGAGAAACTTATAACATCGAAGTAGTAGATTAAGTCTGATAGCCAAGGATAACCCCGATGTATACTTTTCTCTCCCCTGATGATAGTGTATGAAGCTCAAGAACCCGAAGTACCCGAATGCCCAAAGAGAGAATAACCGATAACATTGAAGTAGCAGGCCGAATCACTGATTATCTCTGCGGATGTCAACTCCGGACTAAGTGATCGATCACTGAATCACTGATTAAGCTCTCAAGTGAAACAGCTGAGCATCCCCAATATACACAATCTCTTTCCCCTGATGATTGCGATATCATCGAAATCATCACACACTTGTGTACCTCTTTTATCACCAGAAACTAATTCTTCCATCTCTTCCCCCACATAGTTGGAATAAGAACACTAAACGCCATGAGTCAAAGCTTGAGTTTCTCTGCGGTAATGACATTCGTCTTCTCGGGATTTCTTCAATCACTTAGAAGTATTAAGTTCATCAAGTTTACTCGCGTTTAGATACGTGTCTCCTTCCCCCTTGCTGGTTTTGATGCTTCAGAATCAGCAACACATTATACGCCCATTTACTAGAAATCTTTTGAGAAGACCATTAGAAATCTTGTGAGAATCAACTTGCTACGGAAGAATGTGAGCAAGTCTAATTGGGGATTAAATCTGGCTTTTCTCTCTCCCCCAATTAGTGCTCTCCCCTAAACCGACAATCTTTTAATAAATGCCCAGAATAAGAAGAAGTCTTTTGATAATCAAATGCAACTCGTCTTTTAGTCTTCTAACATACAGCAGAAAATGTAGAACCGATCAGACTCGACCTTCTTCTAGATTGTTCGTTTGGGGAATAGAGAGTTAACATCTTCATCTCACCAAATGCGTTCCAATTAACTTATATGTACCAAATCTCCTTAACTAAAATCCCTCCCAATCAAACAAGAATAGATAGATGTTCATCAAAGAAATCAGCCCAGCAACTAGAAGCACTTTGTCATTAATCATCAGTCCGTGAGAAGATGTCAACCAGCGGCTCTTAGAAGAAACTCCATGCAAAGGCGACCCGATAAGAAGAAGCTCGGTTGTTACATGAGTTAGGAGCCATATGACCATTTATACTCTGAAGTCAATCAATCATGCTGTAAATTCACACTTCTTCTCCCCCTCAAGAATTGCATACGGAGTTGGCATTCTTGATTAAACAAGTGACTATCTTCAACAAATGTAGTCTATTCACACTTCTCCCCCTCAAAGGTAGCATATGATGTCGCCATCGTCATTATAATTGAGCCAAGTGGAATAAGAAAATAATCAACAGTAGTCCAGTTCACTTGATAATTGAAAGCGCATGGAAAAAGCATGAAGCATGTTGACGAGAATGGTCATAAATAAGAAGATTTCTCTTCTTCCAAAGATAATGCGCACTGAAGCGTACACATTTCTTTTCTTTAGAGTACGAGGCTTGAACTATTGTGTTCAAACGTCATAATCTCTCTCTTTTCATCTACTCTTGGCAAACTTATAATCAACCCCATTATCATTCAGTAGGCTCTTTGTCGTGACAGCTGATGGAGAAAACCCAATATGATGAATTTGACCTTGAAGTAAACTAGCCCGAACTCGTGGCTTAAACTTGCACATATGTAACAAAGAGCGGTGTCGAGAATTCATGCCCTTTTGAATCTCTAAGTACTCTATACTCTTCAACCAACCAACCATCAAGTATTAGACGTACATCACCTCTTGAAAATACACAATTCAATGTGACACTGAGCACTACAACGTAACTCCTTAAAGTGATAGTTATTTTTTGGTGGTAAGAGCCCAATTCCCCCAAGTGGTAAAAAGAAAAGGAAAAATCACCCAAAAATAACTAGATTTCCATGTCTTCGTTTAAAAATATTAAAAGCTCGAACAAGGATCTCGAAAAATCTTCAACCAACCATCCCCGATACCTTCAGATACTAAGTACACTCGCCCGTGATATTTCACTTCAACGTCAATAAACAATACTGAATTAACGCCGTTGTCACATCTTGTGGTTAAAAGCTTAAATCTAGCCTCCTTTTACGTTTTAAGTGAACTATGATAATGGTTTCATCCCAACCATGGTTAAATGAGCATAACCCCGTAAACTTTGAAATAACCAAACTGCCATGAAGAATATCCAAACAATCATCCAATTCATGAAGTACACCCTTTATCCCTTCTTCGAAGTAGAAAACATAGCACCAGCATCAGATAAGATCCCGAAATACACTTTCCTTTCTCCAGGATGGTTCCATCATTACGGGATTTTACAATTCTATGGTTTAAACTGAGAAATAGTTTCTTTTGCGGGATTTTACAAAACCAAGAATAAACCGTAAGATAGATCCGGAAATGCACTTTACTATTACCAGGATGTTTCCATTTTCACGAGATTTTACAAATCTATGATTTAAACCGAGAAATAGTTTCTTTCGCGGGATTTTACACAATCAAGACTAAACCGTAAACAATGCCATAATGAATATGTAATGACAAATTTGGTTTCGGTGAATTACTGTTTCAGGGGAACATGCAGCGATTCATCAACGATTCTTCTCCATCATCAACAATTCTTCACCCATACGTAGACAACTTCACAAACCATACTAAGTCAAGTAGTATAAACTACTTCCCCCTGGAGGTTGTCCGTAAACCAAAGTACACGTTTCTCCCCCATGATGGTTTCGAACTTTCGGAAGCATCATAACGTGTACAACCATTTGCACGAAAAGTTCTTGTCATAAGCAAGCATCTTGAGAAGTCATGAAAGACACTAAGGATTCTTGAGAAAATTTGCTTATCTTAAACATTCTAAATATCTCATGGGAATTACTAATCACATCTCATCCATTCAACACTTTGGTAAACACATCTTCGACATATTCTGTCGGCTATTGTTGTGACCACTTGGAGAAATAAACTCGATATCCCAAACTTGATCTTGAAGTATAATTCCCCAGATTTGTTACTTAAACTTGTACTAATTCTCGTGAAAAAGAAACGGTGTACCCAATGTACAAAACCTCTTGACGTATCCTCAACTGCGTGAGACACCGAAGTGATAGCTACGTTGTGGGTTAAGTGAGAAAGAATCACAACAGTAACTAAATAGCCAAGTCTTTATCATACTCTATAAATTCCCAAACAAGTTATCTTCGCAGAAGAGTAGAAAGAAAGAAGACAAAATAAGTAAACGCGCCCGGAAAACCTCACTTCAAAGCCAAATAAGAATACCATACAAAAACAACCCCGTAGTCAACTTTGTTCAACTTTCAGATCAAGCCGTGAAATAATAATATCCGTGAAAACGTATCACCAAAGTATCACATTGCATAACACAATGAATCTCATCATCACACCAAATATCATACTCCAAATCTCATAATCAAATGTCATCATCAAGTCTCATGAAGTTGAAATCTCATAAACCTCATAGGCTCATACTATAATTCACATTGTCATACAAGACTTTATACTCGAATTAAAAGCCCACCCGAAATAAATATCTCTTAAAATTCAGGTATTCTTAAAATCCAAAGATATGGCACCAACTCATGTAGTATGTTCGAATTATAAAGCCCATTTCACAACATTAATTATCATTAATAGTATGAGTCAGCGAATATCCGATTCAAATGATTAGCACCGAGGCCCAAATGTTACCACATAACCCGTTCCACAATTAGTACCATTTATCACATGGTCGATTGAAATCATTTATCCCATCCGATCACTTTAGGCTTTAGAAGTCCCATGTCCAGTTATGTTCATATTCCGGTCAGCAACCCATGATCATTATAAACACACGATCAAAGTGAAACTCACATCAACTCAAACCACACGATAACTGGCATACGATTAATATCATATTAATTCACATGACCAAGTCCAACTACAAACTGATTTCATCATAATTATCCAAAGCCCAAGTATCATGCATACCAAGTAAATAATCACAACAAGGCCCATGATCTATCCAACATCAATGTCCGGCCCACCCATACTTTATACTTGATCCAATTAGATGCAGCCCTAATATTCGGGTATAAATCACACACATCTAACATGTAATCTAACCCTAATGTTAATAACATCCGCCCCCTATTTTACTTAACCCCTAAAACACATTTCAGTCAACCCTAAACGCTCCTGCCTCCACTAATCAAACCCTAAACGCTCCTACCTTGGACAGCCCCTATACGCATCAAAAAAATATCCATCACCTCATATACCTACGAGTAGATTTAAGGTATCAAACCTCATAAAAAACACATGAGAGCCCTCCTTCCTTAGATATCCAGAACGTATGTGGTCGCCACAGGGATGGCTTGATCCTTGGTTTCATGAATTAAACCAATCCACAGGTAGGTTTTTATCTTGACTCTTTCACTGAATTTCATTTTGTTTGTAACTTACTTTTCATGAATGACATCAAAGAAGGAAAATAACTTTCTAGTTATGTTTCTTCTTATTATGTTCGAATAATACCAATGAAGCAAGTCTTCTTAAGAAATTGATCAGTGAAGAGAATCCCCTTGGTTCTTTGATTTTTAAGCAAGAATGGGGTGTACCGAGATCAAAAAGATTTCGAATCTTGTACAAGTGTTTAGATAAAACCGAACCAAGAAATAGAAATAACATTATTGTTAATTTCTTTTTCTTATTAGGTTTCGGATATTAAGGAATGATAAGATCTTTTGATAGAAGACTTCAAGTTATCTCGAAGAGTCTTTGGTTTGAGTGAAAAAAAATGGCTTAGATCTTTAATCTTGTTTCATTTTCAGTAATGATTGATCTATGATGATGGTTGTCATGGGATTTTGAACTTTTATAGACTTGATGAATCTTGATTAACCCCGACAACTAATTTTGAGATATTGTTGTTGAATAGCAAAGATGGTATTATAAGGGGCATATGATGTTTGTTGTAACTTCTTGTTGAATGCTTGTTGATGATGGTTGAATAAGTTGTGTTTGTCTTGGTAAGTTCTAATCATGATTAGTGACTGAGGTAGTCTTGAAACTTGTATGTACTGAGTTTGTTTGTTCTGGTCATGAAACTTGATAATAGTTGGTATTGGTTGGAGATCTTGATACTAGATTCTTGTGGTCTTTGGAAGTCAACAAAACGCATCTTTAATCATTCAAAACGAATTCTTGATGACAAACCGCACCCTAGTCAAAACCTGATATCAAACCTCTGTTGTTATCAAATCGCTTTATAGACACAAATCGCATCCATAATGATCTTCAAACCGCATCTGTGATAAACTGTTTTAAAAACTTACAAACCACATTATTAACTTCCAAATCGCGTCATTAATCATGGTCAAAACGCATGATTTTTTCACTCAAACCGCATACCCATTTATCATTTTGACAAACCGCATACAGATTAACGTCAAAACGCATATGACTTTAGTTGACAAACCGCATAGAGGTAAACCTCTTTCTAAACATCGAATTTGGACAAGCATTAGTCAAAAACAGACAAACCGCACATAAGAGATTGATCAAAACGCACTGACGAACATTCAAACCGCATTGAAGCATCACGTTCAATCAACTTAATAAAAACAATTTAAAGACCAAGACCAGTTTCAACAATCTGTTTCAAACCATTAATGACACATGAAAAAACAGTTTTGACTATGACAAGTGAAACCAATAACCATCTAAAACAATCATACAAACCAGTAACAAACACCACTAAATTAACACAACATCAAACCCATTTGTATTCAAAAGCCATACGACTCAAGAACCAACAAACCGCATCACACAAGTCATACAAACCGCATCAAGGAATCGCATGAGAAACTGCATAAAACCATGAATCGAACACGAGAATCACCACAAACAACAAAACCTGGCTCTGATACCAATTGTAAGATCATACATATTATGTTGTTTGATGATTCGGGTGGTATAGGATGGTGATAGTATATGAATGCCATGTTTAGAGAGATGAAGAGAGGAGAGGGGGTTCTTGAGAGAGAGTTAAAACAAAAAAGAAAATGTTTGATTCAAAGAAGCTCCATGATTCGGGTTAAAAAATCAATAATAAGAAGATGTAGTATACGGGTAACTCAAACGTGTTAGGTTTGAGCACCGAGATCGTTCCGAACGAGGGTTGAATGGAATTTCCAACTCACGTCTCAATAATCGGGATTTGAATGAGAAAAGGGGATAATATGATATATTCTAAACTACGGGATAAGGAAAGCATAAGGGAACTAAAATCTATGGGAAATCCTAAGAATAAAAGCAAACTACGCGATTCTACACTAAAACGCAAATACGAAATTAAACGAAACGCGAATAAAAAGCAAGTACGTCTAATCTAGATCCTAAAAATAACCTAAAACTACTTATACGCTAAAAATGATATTAGAAAACTATTTTAGAATTAAAACTATTTTTTTTGGATTTTTCTAGAATTTATTCTAATTAAAAACTAATTATTAACTTTAAAAATAAAACTAATTATCTAGAAATTATGAAAGAGAGAGGGAAAATTATGAAATTACTTTCTAAAAATCTCAAATAACTCAAAAGACTTTTTAAAACTATTTTTGTAATTTTCTGATTAATTTCCTATTTTCTATGAATTTAATTCTATTTAAATCTAATTAAAATTATGAAAAATACCAAATAAAAGGAGAAAAATATGGAAAAATCTTTTTTATGCTTTTTATATTTATCTTAAACTATTAAAATTGAAAAATTATTTTTTGGAACTTTTTCTCAATTAAATGCAATTAAAGCTATTTAAAAATGAATAAAAACTGATTCTAATCTAGAAAAATAGTGAACAGTGACCAAAATTAATGAAAAATTCAGGGAAATCCTAAAATGCTATTCTAGTTCTAGGAAAAATAGAAAACACTGGGCTTATGTGTATTAAACTGAAGCTGTAGTGTAAACTAGATGAAATAAGCTACTTTTTAATAAGCTAATAAGCAAAAGAGTGAACCAAATGATACCGTAAAAATGACACTAAGTCTACTCTACAGAAACTTATGGCATTTACTCCTAACACCTAATGAGTAGTCTACCAAGGATTAAGGCCAACTGCTACAATAAGCAAATAAGCAACTACCCCTACTGTTTAAGCTATCCTAACTGCTTATCTAATAAGCTACAGGGAAATCTAAAAGCATGGTTCTAAAGCTCACCAACCAGAGATCAATGACCCAAATTTTCAGCTTATGATGACTAGTAATGAGCAGTTACAGATCAAAACAAAAACTGCATAAATTGTGACAGAGGTCTGCTGAGCAGAAACAGCAAGACAGGTTCCTATTTGGAGCTTATTTAAAAGCTTATCAGAAAAGCTAAAAGGAAAAGCAGATATATGGTCTTGAAGACCACCTAGCCTACTGCAATATGACCAAATTTTAGACCCTATCTCTTTGTATTGAACACTGTGCATTAATTGCAAGATCTGCAAAATACCTATAAATGACACAATTTGACTTTTGAAAATCAAGAGCTAGTTTGACTAAAATGAGACTTAGAAGCAAATCTTTGATTGATTTGATGAAATGGGATGTAAAAGACTAAAGCAAGCTAGTTTTACTAACTCTAAACCTAGATTTGAGTTACCGGTTTTCAAAGCTTTGGAGAGTAATGGCAGTTTCAAACAAGTTTTGACTAAGAGCTCAAATAACAAATGAACAAAGATGATATGATATTAATAGACTATAACAAGAATAATGCAACTGATCTGATGCAAAAATATGACCTCTAAAACAGTTTTTAAACCTAAACCAAACACTTAAAAAGATTAGAATTACAAGAGAAATCAATAATCAAGCAAATTTTGATAAAACTGAATCAAAACTCATTCACAAAACATCTTAAGAACACTTCATGACCCATAACTGATTTTGACTTCCAAATTAACCCGTTTGACTATCATTGACTTTTGTTGACCGAGCTTAAGGAAATGCAATTAAGTGGACAAGAGTAAGAAGTAATGACTCACAAAAGCTCATACAAGCTCTTGTGAGCTTCTAATAACAGTAAAGAGAAGCTGAAACAAGTGAGCTCAAAAGATTAAATACCAAGTAAATTCACTAAACTCTTTAACTTTAGTTTATAAAAACTGAGATTACAATTAAAAAGAGGATTACAAATTTAAATAACTATGCTAATTAGACAATTAAAACAGTAAATAAAATGTCAAAATTTCTCTAAGACATGAGAAATTGGACAATTGCAAATGTGAGCAAAGGGGTCGTTTTATAGCCACAATGAGGTCATGGGATCCTCTGAGGAAGGTCCTAGATGTCTAATCACAGCCACAAATTCATTTCTTGTCACTTCATCCAATCACAAAGCTCCATTATCCTTGATGATGTGTCACGGCCAATCATGGAGCTTCAAAATGCCAGCTGGGAAATCTTATCTTGCCAAGTCATCCTTCTAGAAGCTGTCACAGATTCTTAGTACGATGTTTTGATGAGTGGCTAATCATTGGTCAGAGGTAAATGGTGGGAGGTGGTAACTTTGGGCGCGTTTGGTTTATAAAATAATATCTCAAAAGGTTTTGACGGGTTGGGTGGATCCGGTAATAAGTGGATTCGCTGTGGTTTATGTAGCCGGTTTTGTGTTGTTTAGATTGGGCCAAGTATAGTGATGTTGGGCCATGGCAGCTAGAAATGGATATTGGATAAATGGGTGTTAAATTGACTAGGATTGATATTAAACCCACTAGTAATCATAGGGACCAAACATGTAAAACCTAAACTCCAAGGTTCAAACATGTAGCTTCCAAATTATCTTCAAGGACCACTCTTGTCAACCATAAATAATCCGTGGACTGAATTGCAAATTTCAAAACTCAAGGGCCATTTCGCCAATTCTCAAAGTCAGGGCCATTTCGACATTTCTTCAAACTTTGATCAAATCTCCACAAATCATCCTCAGAGATTAGAAATCATCATAAATGTCAATTCGACCCTCCTAGCCAGCTTAAGCTCTTAATCTCTCGTACTTCTGATTTACGCCCGATTGAGTCCTTATGTGTTTTTACATATCCGTACCTGCTCAAGCACAAACTCAAGAAAACCACAAATATTAGCAATAAACGGTTTTTCCTTGGTTGTTTTGGGTCTATTTTGATAAAGAAAAGGTATGTGTTTTAGCACATACCAAAAATACCCTGCATCTAAACTATTGCCGTGTCCTCACGTAATGCAATCAACTCACGCTTCTAAAACCAAGGATCTCAATCTCTTTCTACTAAACCTATGTAGAAGTAGCAAAGATTCCTCAAAGAGATTTTAAGAAGCCCTAATTCTAAAAACGCCCGCTTACCTTTTTAATTCTCATAAATAGATATTACAATTAAGCACATTCCGATTATGAATGACGGTTTGTTGAACTTTCATGTCGATCAATAACTCAAACATTTTTCAAACGACACGCTAGGATCACGGAGTAGAAAACACAACACGTCATGAAGTGACCATAACTGGATAGAATACATCGCCTCGATTTTTCACAAGTCCCAAACTAAGCGTGAAACCGAAATCATTGTTACATACGACTCTAGATGCTAACACTACCCATGGAAGTTACTTGTGTACTTACCTTTTGTTCCCATTTTCCTATTTCCTCTAGAATTTTTATTTTTGTGAGAAATGAATTTCTTCAAATTCTCGTTTCGATAATTTTTATTCAGATAAAGATATAAAGCTAAGTCGATAATTAGTTATCCGTCTTCTCTCAAGAACCATTGTCGTAAAAATGAGGTCCACATCAAGGATTTTTTTATTCACTAACTTTTGACTTTTTCATTTTTCAACATTTTTTTTTTTAGCTTATACCTTTACTTATATGAGCCGTGGAACCACTTGAGCTCACTTCGGTAATTCCAAGACTATAGGCTTCATGAAATGAGGATCCCTACCGGCTAGGCTAAGACCTCACTCAATCCCTACTAAAGATCCAAGGGTCCGATCTCTCATTAATCGCAGCTCACAACTTTACTTTATTACATTTCACATATCATCGATACTCATTTATTTATTACCTGACCATGTGTACCCAATTTATAAAACAAAGATTCTTTTAAGAAGATAAAGAACTAACTATCGCCAAAAACTCATAATTCTAATTATTTAGACAAGATATGGGGTGAAACAATTTTGTGGAACAAAAGCCATGTACCTCTCATGGGCTCTAAAGAGAACCAACTACTCCACGCATAGCATCTAAACTCATAAGTAACTCTATCATTTCTCGATCTCCGCAAATTTAAAATCCCAATTAATGAGATCCGCGGATGCTTAGCCGATAATTTTAGATTATCTATGGTTAAGGGAACAAGCTAGGGCTCAACACTCTGGCCAAGTCAGAATTCTATTCTACTCACCAAATGAAAAGTCAATCAGGTGTCAAACATATATTAACTTAGCAGATGCTTCGTCTAATGAAATCAAGTCATGCATATTTAAAGTCACTCAGGAAACTTGCAAAATCTTGGCCTTGTGAGCTAGAATTCAAGATTTTATAGCTTCTAATCTAAGAGACTAGCAAAACTTTTCAATCAAAAAGACTTAACAAAAGCTTACAAAAATTTTAAATTTGCTATTTTGCACAATTTTTCATTTTCTAAGGAAAAACGGGTTACGAGTACACGACAAAAAACAAGCAAGTGCGTCAAATCAAATCGATTTACCCTACCCCAGACTAGAACAAACATTGTCCTCATGTTTAAAACAAGGGTATCACAAAAATCTAAAAGCCGTTTATTAAGAATGCTCAAAGATAAACGTTAGTCGACAAGATTAAGGATATTGATTTTAACAAGATCTATCATGAAACTCGAGTGGAGAAATGACAAACTTCGAGCACGAGTCTCTTTCATTCGGAACATCCTAAACACAACATCACAAACAACCAAACATCGAAATCAGAGCAAACCCTTCAAGGCCACTTATTAGAAAATAGAAAGAAGATAGATAAGCATGGGGTGCCTCCCATCTAAGCGCCATCGTTTGATCACCGAAGTCGCTTAGCCCGACTCGCCCCCCAATTCATTTGTCCTCGGGGAAGAAAGTGGTAGAGATACCGTGGTCAAAATTGCTGTCCTCATCCCCAAAGAATGAGACTGGGTAGGTTGGGTGAGAAAGAAGTGCTCGCACGCGATACAAGGGATAATATGAAAGAATGATCCATCATCCGTGGTTTTAGCGGGTGGACGAAAAGGATGACTGGATCAACATGAGAAAACTCCAAGAAATATGGGAGCTCATGGTAAGGAGGTGTAGGCTCACAAATGAAGGCATCCATCGAGGATCCTTATCACGAATAACGGTTTTAGCATAGAACTCATCAATGAATATCCCGGGTTTAAAGATCTTGTCTTCACATGTCGGCTCAACGGGATAAAGGATGGTGGACTCAATGTAAGAAGGAGAGTCAAGAGAACCATCAAGAACAACCTTATAACATCCTCAATACCCTGGTATTGGGTCATCAATAGGTAAGTCCATTTCTTCCATATGTAATCACGTATGTTTATCAAGAATATCGCCTTCAACCATTTCAAAATCAATCTCCATAATAACCTCGCACCGGATTCAATACTTTCATCAACATCACATGACGGAGAGAAAGGTCGGAACACGAAAGGGACAAGTGGTGTGCTCGAGAGCTAGCAATATCCACCACTGTGGTCTCGACCGACTCAAAATCTTGGTCAAAAAGAGGATTAACTTCACAAAAAGGTGTAGTCATAATGAACTTGAAAACTGGATTTGAGAAAATCCTAAGTAACCTCTAGATGTCAAGAGAATCACATAAAAGCGTAATCACAATCACTATCGATATATCCTGACTACTTGGGATTGGGTCAAGGCTCAACACAAGACGATTCCGCTTCCAATAGTGCTAAGAGGCTCGCCCCCATTATGAGAGAGTCAATCGGATCAACAATGTTTGAAGAAATAGAATCATCGACTTTCCAATACGATACGCTTCCTTACCGCGAGGAAGGAAAGGGTCGGAAATGAAAGGCTCTTAAACGGGAGGAGATTCATCCGACAAACTTGCATAGTATTCTTTCATTTGGATGGAATCCCCATCATCATCATCGCCGATAAGTCAAGAAATCGGGCACGCCTTGCAAGTGCTTGCTCCTCAATTCAGATTTTCAAGGCATTTTCAACTGAGCTGCTCGCTCTTCTTCTTCGACAGTTCTAACATAGATATTTCGCTAAGAGATGCTCGATCTTCGCAAGTAATTCAATTACACGCTTTTCTCGATGAGGATCTTTTCATACCATGTTTATCCATAAAATTCTTCGAAAGTGTATTAATACATCTTTGGAAACTATCTTGAGGAATTTGCGGAGGTTGTGGTTGAATCTCTTGGTATTGTGGAGGGTGGTTATAAGCATAGTCGAATTATCACAAGAACTTGCTCGTAGTTAAATCGGGTTCTCGCGATCCACAATCTAATTAAAGTGCGGACTCCACAATACTCATCACAAGATGTTTGTTGTGACGGGTTTGGTGAAGTATATGGATAAGGTTCATAACCAAAGGTTGAATTGTTATATTGAGCTTGACATTGAAAACCTTGGTGAGGACCTCCACAAGATTACACTAGTATGACTCCGCCTCATGGTATGGGATTGGTTAAGGAAATCAGCTTGTATCATTGTAGGATATTGGTCGTAGACAAACTCGCCTCCGTGATTCACAATGCTACAACCGACAATTCCCACCATTTGGGTCCCCACACCATTGACAAACTATAATGGTAAGATCTAAGACATCGGTGAGAATTATACAAATGAGAGGGTAAAGAGATAAAGAATTTACTACCGTAGGTAAAGAAGAATATTTTTGGGTTTTAAAACAAATTTTGAAAAGGAAAATCTTTTTGGGTTTTTATAAAAGGAATATGTACAAATATCAACGATAACTTCATGCAGGAAGGATCTTCAAATGCACAATTATTCGAGACGGAATACGCAAAAAACTCGCTACAAGCCTGCTAGCCAAAAATTGATTCGTTAAAAATCAATAATAAGAAGATGTAGTATACGGTAACTCAAACGTTAGGTTTGAGCAATCGAGATCGTTCAACGAGGGTTGAATGGAATTTCCAACTCACGCCCTCAATAATCGGATTTGAATGAGAAAAAAGGGATAATATGATATATTCTAAAACTACGGATAAGGAAAGCATAAGGAACTAAAATCTATGGGAAATCCTAAGAATAAAAGCAAACTAATACGTATTCTACACTAAAACGTAAAAACGGGAATTTAAAACTAAACGCTTAATAAAAAGCAAGTACGCCTAATCTAGATCCTAAAATAACCTAAAACTACTTATAACGCTTAAAATGATATTAGAAAACTATTTTAGAATTAAAACTATTTTTTTGGATTTTTCTAGAATTTATTCTAATTAAAAACTAATTATTAACTTTAAAAATAAAACTAATTATCTAGAAATTATGAAAAGAGAGAGGAAAATTATGAAATTACTTTCTAAAAAATCTCAAATAACTCAAAAGACTTTTTAAAACTATTTTTGTATTTTTCTGATTAATTTCCTATTTTCTATGAATTTAATTCTATTTAAATCTAATTAAAATTATGAAAAATACCAAATAAAAGGAGAAAATATGGAAAATATTTTTTTATGCTTTTTATATTTATCTTAAACTATTAAAATTGAAAAATTAATTTTTGGAACTTTTTCTCAATTAAATGCAATTAAAGCTATTTAAAAATGAATAAAACTGATTCTAATCTAGAAAAATAGTGAACAAAGGACTAAAATTAATGAAAAAATTCAGGGAAATCCTAAAATGCTATTCTAGTTCTAGAAAAATAGAAAAACACCGGGCTTATGTGTATTAAACTCAAGTCGTGAGTGTAAACTGATGAAATAAGCTACTTTTAATAAGCTAATAAGCAAAAGAGGAACTAAATGATACCAGAAGCTAAATGACACTAAGTCTACTTACAGCAACTTATGGCATTTCTCTTAACACCTAATGAGTAGTCTACCAAGATTAAGGCCAACCGCCACAATACAAATAAGCAACTACCCCTACCGCTTAAGCTATCCTAATCGCTATCTAATAAGCTACAGGAAATCTAAAGCATGGTTCTAAAGCTCACCAACCAGAGATCAATGACCCAAAATTTCAGCTTATGATGACTAGTAATGAGCAAGCATGTGATCAAAAACAAAATCGCATAAATTAAGCATAGAGGTCTGGCTGAAAGTAAAACAAAGAAGACAAAAGTTCCTATTTGGAGCTTATTTAAAGCTTACTAAAAGCTAAAAGGAAAAGCAGATATATGGTATTGAAGACCACCTAGCCTACTGCAATATGACCAAATTTTAGACCCTATCTCTTTGTATTGAACATCAGGCATTAATTGCAAGATCTGCAAAATAATTGATAAATGACACAATTTGACTTTGAAAATCAGTAGCTAGTTTGACTAAAATGAGACTTGAAGCAAATCTTGGATTGATTTAGATGAAATGGGATGTAAGAAGACTAAAGCAAGCTAGTTTTACTAACTCTAAACCTATAAGACAGATTTAAGTTAATGGGTTTTCAAACACTTTGGAGAGTAATGGCAGCTTCTAAAACAAGTTTTGACTAAGAGCTCAAATAACAAATGAACAAAGACAGATATGATATTAATAGACTATAACAAGAATAATGCAATCGCATCTAATGCAAAAATATGACCTCTAAAATGCTTTTAAACCTAAACCAAACACTCTAAAAAGATTAGAATTACAAGAGAAATCAATAATCAAGCAATTCTTGGATAAAAACTGAATCAAAACTCATTCACAAAACATCTTAAGAACACTTCATGACCCATAACCATTTTGACTTCCAAATTAACCCGCTTGGACTATCATTGACTTTTGTTGACCGAGCTTAAGGAAATGCAATTAAGGGACAAGAGTAAGCAAGTAATGACTCACAAAAGCTCATACAAGCTCTTTTGTGAGCTTCTAATAAATGTAAAGAGAAGCCAAAACAAGTTGAGCTCAAAAGATTAAATACCAAGTAAATTCACTAAACTCTTTAACTTTAGTTTATAAAACCGAGATTACAATTAAAAAAGAGGATTACAAATTTAAATAACTATGCTAATTAAAACAATTAAAAAACAGTAAATAAAATGTCAAAATTTCTCTAAGACATGAGAAATTGGACAATTGCAAATGTGAGCAAAGGGGTCGTTTTATAGCCACAATGAGGTCATGGGATCCTCTGAGGAAGGTCCTAGATGTCTAATCACAGCCACAAATTCATTTCTTGTCACTTCATCCAATCACAAAGCTCCATTATCCTTGATGATGTGTCACGGCCAATCATGGAGCTTCAAAATGCCAGCTGGGAAATCTTATCTTGCCAAGTCATCCTTCTAGAAGTCAGCTACGCATTCTAGTACGATGTTTTGATGAGTGCTAATCATTGGTCGAGGTAAATGGTGGAGGTGGTAACTTTGGGCCGCTTGGTTTATAAAATAATATCTCAAAAAGGTTTGACTGGTGGGGTGGACTGCACATAAGTGATCTCGGGTTGGGGTGGTTTATGTAGCCTGTTTGTGTTGTTTAGATTGGGCCAAGTATAGATGTTGGGCCATGGCAGCTTGAAAATGGATATTGATAAATGGGTTTGTTAAATTGGACTAGGATTGATATTAAATCCACTAGTAATCATAGGGACCAAACATGTAAAAACCGAACTCCAAGGTCAAACATGTAGCTTCTGAAAATTATCTTCAAGGACCACTTTTGTCAACCATAAATAATCCAAAATTGAATTGCAAATTTCTCAAAACTCAAGGGCCATTTCCTCCAATTCTCAAAGTCAGAGGGCCATATTTCTCGACATTTCTTCAAACTTTGATCAAATCTTCACAAATCATCCTCAGAGATTAGAAATCATCATAAATGCTCAATTCTGACCGCTCAGCTTAAGCTCTTAATCTCTCGTGTCGGATTTACGCCTCGACGGAGTCCTTTTGCTGTTTTTACATATCCATACCGCATTAAGCACAAACTCAAGAAAAACACAAATATTAGCAATAAACGGCTTTTCCTTGGTTGTTTTGGGTCTATTTTGATAAAGAAAATGTATGTGTTTTAGCACATACCACTCCACCCCTTCCAAGGATGGAAGGGGTATTTATACTTACAACAAATACGTCCTCCGCTCTGACCAGATCGTGCATACAAAGGGTAAAGACCCGCCCATCCTCCAATCGCGGTTACTCTAAAACTAAACTAAGCTAACAACTACGCTTAGTAATAAACACGAAATAATAATATGTCTACGAGCTAACTTATGCTAGTTTATATTTGGGGTGACCGACTTTCATCAAGGAAATTTCTAATTCCTAACATTCTAGATATTACATTAGTGACTAGGCCTAACAAACTTAACAAAGCCAATAATTGATAATAAAACTAATGTCTAACACTCCCCCGCAGTTGGAGTGGAAGATGACCGAATGCTTAAACTAGTATGAAATTCTTCAAATAAAGCGGATAGCAATCCCTTGGTGAATATATTAGCATATTGGTAACGCGATGGCACATGAAGAACATGAAAATGAGCAACCGCATCACGAAAAATGTATGTCAATCTCAATGTGTTTGCTTCAACATACGTAACAAGATTACGTTAAATAAATACCGCGACGCTTGTCACAATAAACAAGAGTAGCGTATTTACAAAGCGGCATATGAAGTTCAAAAAGAAGATTACGAAGCCATGCAGTTTTAGCCATTGCATTAGCAACATCCCGATACTCAGCCTTGGCGCTAGATCTAGAGAGAGTAAGTTGCTGCTTGGATGACCATGAAAGTAAATTATCCCACAAGAAGATACAATAACCTGAAGTAGAATGCCAAGTAGTAGGGCAACCCGCCCAATATGCATCAGAATAAGCCACAAGAGAGCCAATGGATGATGAATATAGTTGAAGCCCAAATTTCAATGTAACACGAACATATCAGAGAATACGATTAAGAGCCAAAAAATAAGAATCTCAAGGATCATGAGTATGGAGCAAACCAGTTGTACAACATAAGAACATAAGAAATGTCAGGATGAATAAACGTCAGATATTGTAAACCACCATCACTAAGGTTGGATTTCGTGTCAACAGGAGTCTGAGTAGGATTGAAAGAAGCCATATGTGCTCGATTCAGAAGCTCAATTGCATACTTCTTTTAAGAAAGAAACATACCTTTAGTGTCACGAGTAACCAAAATACCTAAAAAGTAATTAAGAGCCCCCAAATCAGTCATATCAAACTCTGTATGCATAGAAGAGATAGATGTTGAAGTAAATCTGCAGATGAAGTTGTTAGTACAATATCATCGACGTATATAAATAAATATGCAGCCTTAGAACCATGCTGATATATAAATAATGACGAGTCACATCGACTCAAAGAAAACTCAACTCGTAGTACATATCCTAAAAACCATTGAAACCAAGTACAAGGCGGCAAATCATTTTTGGGGGTGTTACATGATGCGGCTTCATGTTGGGCCAAAATAGGATAAGTCGGTTCTTGTTGGGCTGAAGGGGTATCTTGTGTCATTGTGTTTGGGTCTGGGTTAAATATAGCATAATGAGTAAGAGGGAAAGGTAGAGGGTCTAGGAAAGTATAGGATGGGGGATTAAGTGATGTGATTGAGGCATGTGGAAATTGTTAATACAAATAAACCGTAAAAATGTTTATTTATATTTTACGATCTTCAAACGTTTTGTCGATAACAAAAGTAAAATCATTTTAATCTAAAACAAATAAAATACGTATATGGTTTGAACTAATAGTTTCTAACATATTCACATTTTCACATAAAACACTCAAAACAAGTATAAGTGATTTTATGATTTAGTATTACATATGTACAACAACTATGTTTACATATTTGGGTAAAATATACACATAACTAGTATGTAATATATTGGGTAATACAAATGGGTAGAAACTTAAGTATCATAACCCATTGGGCAAATACATTGAATGTGGTTGGGTACAACCCAAAGCCCATGACCCATGGAGCTTGACCCATAACCCATTGCATGACATCATGCTTATATCATATATGGATAATATCCATAACCCATGGTATTGACCCATACCCAATGTCTAGATACACTGAACCCTTGGTGAGAACTCAAGAGATACATTAGCTAAAGACCCATAACCCATGACCCATAACCCATAACCAAAAATACCCATGGGCAAAGAGGAGCGTTCCACGGATCCCTGGCTTTGTGCTAGCCGGATATCTTGTGGAAGGGATCCGTGGATCCGGGAACAAGAGAGAATTTCCTCTATAAATAGAGAGCCATATTTTCCTCTTTCTCTCAACATAACTTACAAAACATACTTCCCCAAGTATTCTAACCTCTAACCTCAGATCCAAGTGATCTATGTAGTTTGTCTTTTGTTTTTGTGTGATCTTCTAGGTTCCTCTTAAAGGCTTAGATCACCACTTTTGAAGACGAAAGCAAGCTCAAGTCCATGAGTTGCCATGCTTCTCACATCATCAAGACAACTGATGTTCTCTTGTTGATAGTTCTTTCTTTCTCCATAGATGTTGGGTTGAAGGCATTAGTGAAGGATGCCGAAAGTGTCAAGACGAAAGCATTAGTGGAAGGTGCTTATCGTTCATGTCAAAAGCATTAGTGAAGAAAGCTAAAGGTGTCAAGACAAAGACATTAGTGAAGGGTGCCAAGCGTTGTGTCAAAGGCATTAGTGAAGGATGCCTAACTATCAAATCAAGTGGCATTTGGGAAGAATGCCTAGGTCATATAATCGATGAGGTGCATTGTTATACATATAAGAATATGTTTATTTCCAAGGATGGTGATATCCTTGATGGTGTTGTAACAAGGAGTAGATCTCCTCAGATTAGGTAAGCGTCGTGAAGGGTAGTTGTTCTTCCATAGTAATGGAACTAGGTGCTTAGCCTAGTACCTAATAAAGGGTAGGCGACGCTGTGTTGGATTAGTTCTCCTGGTGGAAAGAACCTCGTGGTTAGCCTAGCACAAAGATAAAAGGATAGGCTAATGCTTGTGTAGGTGGGTCACCTTGGTTTGAAAGAACTCAAGATTTAGCTTTGTACCGTAAAAGGTGTGTTTAATGCTTGTGAAGGCCCGGCCATAAGGAGTTGGTGTAGTGTTTACTTAACTCTCGAAAGTAGGTGACTCTGGAGTGGAGTAGGGCAAGGAAGGTGTCCTTGTAGCCAACCACTATAAATACTTGTACGTGGTGATGTGCTTCTTTACTCTTTATCTTTCATTCACGCTTATATATCTATCTATCAATGTCCAAAGATAAACAACCAAATAGATTTGACATAAGCTTCCATCTAAATATTTAAAAGGAAGTTTTAAATTGGTAAAACTATTCAACCCCCTTCTAAAGTTTCCACAATTGGTAATGAGTTTCTCGTTACCAAGTATTTTAAAAGTATATTGTACTTTGAAAAACTACGCATCCGTGTATGTTTGAAAACTACAAAGAAGGGAATTTCTTAAAACAAAAAGTCATGTTTTAGAAATTATCGTTTTTTAAATGTTGGATAGTGATAGATTATTCTAACATTTTCTTTGAGAAATCTTCATACTAGAATTCTTCCAATGACTTCGTTCTATCCAAAGAAAAAGAAGTCAACACCCAAAGAAGAATACAAAGTGCTAATAACTTGCTTTTCCAAAAATAATGCATTAAGTATTTTTAAAGCTTATGAAGTTTTCAAGGCCCATGGTTTCTGTAAAACCATACAAAGGAATATGGTAAAGGTATGTTATCTTAGTTATAATTAGTTGGTAAAAACGTAAGCATTGCTTGTGGATAAATGGTGATATATGCTTATCTCTTTATAATAAGCATAATATGATAAGTATTTTGTTGATTTTTTAAAGTTTTGTTGTTAGATATCTTGTTAGTTGCTTGAATAAAAGTAAAATGGGCAATATAACTTCACTAAAAGTCTACAAAGGTTAAACCTTTTCGCTTCAGTCAAAAATATACATTTTGTATTTCTGCAGTCGATCCGCTGATCCTCAGCTTACACTGGACGGATCCCTAAAGCAAGGGATCCGCGGGATCCGCAAGGTACGTAAGACAGCTTTGTCTCAATTTCTAAATTCATAACTAATTAACCGTAAGTCGTTGTAAGTAGTGCCACCTATCATTTAAAGGTATTTGAGTCTACTTTCATTTAAAAATGATGTCATAAACCGATTCAAAAACAAAAAATTTTACATAATCATTGATTTATAATAGAAAGTTATTTTTCTACTATAACTTTTGCACAAACTTTTGATCAATGGAGACGGATGTTTTCATCTTTGAATAACAACGCGGACTCTTTTGAAATTAAAGTTTTGATCATATTTATAAAAGAAACTAATCAAGCTTGGTATACATGTTTATATTTAAATACATAGCTTATGAAAAAAAACTTTCGTATGTTATGATAAATGATAAATTGTCTTCCTTGCATTACTTGATTATTTGCTTATCGCAAAAGCTTTTGTGCTTATCTAATTGAATAACATATGTGGTTTCCTTAACTTGATATTCATTCTCTTGCTTATCGATTTAGTAATATTCTACTAATCAATGTGCTATTTGAAAGAGTGTTTGGGATAACATCTAGTTGTGTTTTAAAATGTTAGTTTAAATACTTAGATAAGTCATATAAGTTGAAAATGTTTAAAACATGTAATACACTAAATGGCTTTTTGATTGAGTTTGTCAGTGTGCAAATATAAATGTTTTATGTGCTATATATGATTTCTTTTTGTTTTGTATCGTCTTCTAAGAACAACAAGAATGTAGATCGGATCATAACATACACTTGTGCTGATGATGCACTTCCTCGCTTTCTTTTCATGATCGCTTTACAGGCTTCATAGTAGGATTGACAACTTGATTATTTCATCCGATATACTCAAGTAAATTATTTTGCAACGAAAATATAATTGTTCATATCCAAAGTCCAAACTCGAAGCTTAACAACATATATGTTGAACTAGCTCATCCTTAACCTTTTTTTGTTCATCATATGGACAACTTTTAATACTTTCTTTAAACATGACACCTTCATTCAATTAGTAGTTTCCAAGAATAATATTAATAAAAACTAAGCTTCGATAGGCCATTATAGGAATATAAATTTTCCTAACTTGAGAATGAATAATGGAGAACTTATTGCACTAGAAACTCAATTTGACCTAACGGTTGAATTGCTTCCTTGATAGAAGTTGGGTATGTGGAATCACCCGTAAAATGGTCGTGGTTTAGCAGAATTGAGCAATCATAGTATAGTATCATATTCATTCTCTCATTTGAGAAATCTATACTCCCATGTTTTCCTAAAGTAAGTTTACAATGGAAATACTTTTGCGCTTTAGATTACTAATCAACCAAGTTGTAAAATTGATTTTTCTTTTAGTTAATGACAACCACTTTCCTCATCGTTTATTATCTTGCTTTGTTCGAGAAGAGCTACATGACTTCATGGACGAAGTTCATTGTATGCTAATCACCATCCGTAATGACTATACATAGTTCATTGCTTCCATACAAAAACAACCCAATCGCCTTGAACACCATCATCTAATTTGCACGCCAGTTAATACAAACGATTTACTAATCTAGATCAGAAATCTAGTTTGAGCTTCTTGGATAGAGCTTGTTAAGTTTGACAAACCTCTGTGTTACTTGTGAGCTAGATCTCATTTAATTGCTTTATGTGCTATTTCTAGCTACTTAGTATGTTTTACTTGTATACATGTATGCTTTCATCAGAGATCATTAGTTTCTAATTTCATACTTAGAACAAACGCCACAGCTAAGTAAAACTATCCCATGCCGGATCCCTAGTTTAGTAACTAGCCGATCCCTCAAGTGAAGGATTCAGGATCCGCAAATAGAAGTGGAATTTTAATCCTTTACACCTCAAACCATGTTCCTAGACTACTTCACACTAGCTGAACTTAATACCTTAGGATCTCTAAAGTCCTTCTCAAGCTTAGTAAGCTTCACACTCACTCATAGCTCATTAAGGATCAAACTCAAAGTGCTTTCATCTATCGCTTCACCTAAACTCATTACTCTTCCGCTCTCTAAGATCACTCATTATTTCTCACATGATCCCTCACATCTAGACTTAGAAATCTTTCGATTATGGCAAAATTGATCATAATCATCCTTACCTCAAAATTGGCCTAAATGGATCAAATTCTAGTTCTTCCACCTTAAAACCTTTAGATCTTCCAAGACATTATCCTAAGTCACTATCTGATCACTAGATTATGAAGCCCATTTGACACTCTCAAGATTTTAGTGTCATTTTTGTTCATTCATGGTACTCACGAAAAGTTCCAATTTCTTCCATATAAGGCAATCATTAGCTACATCACTCATTTCCCTTGAACATTTAAGTACCCTTCCATTTAAAGACACTTAGAGAACTCAACACTCAAAAAGGTTATAGGCTTTAGACCTTTCAAACATCACTTCTATCCTTTCCTAGCTGCTGAGAGCCTGATCCCTAGATTAGCCTAGACGGATCCCCATTGGTGGGAACGTTGGATCCTGTGACAACATTTATGTCAACTCTTGCTCAACAATCATTTCAAGCTCATCTTGCTAACTTGAACACTCCAACCTCATCCTAATTAAATCCTAGATTAGTAAAACTCTGAAGTTGACTCTCAGGCATGCTAATCATCACATTACAAAAGATATTAGAGACTTAAGTCTTGAATGCACTTGCCAAATCCTTCCCTTTATAAGTCATCTTGCTAGAATCCCTTAGTCATCAAACACAACATAATTCTCAAAGATTTAGAAACCTTTTCCCTTTTGAAATTTCATCATGAGGAAAGCTCCTAGTGCTAACTCATCCAACTAGGAACCACAAGAGAACCTAATACTTAGATTAAACCTTTTTAGGTTAGAAAAGGGATCATCGAGCTCTAAAACCAAACGTATCTAGTTCAGCAAAACGCCTAAACCTTCATTCCTAGAGCATGGACTACACCTCTTCACCGAAATTCTCTCACCTAAATTTATTCATTAGATCATTCACCACTCTGAACTTCCCATTCACCAACCTTTTCAAGTAAAATGGGAACCACCTACATCACCAACTAGTCCATCGCTGGAGACAAGGAACCACCAAGGACTTGATCATATGGAGGAATTTCCATTACCACCACTCTCATTCCTAGTAGAACCTCATCCTAAATCACTCAATGTACCTCCACCATCATTTGTAGAACTGATATGTGTCTAAAAACACATATATCTTACCTTGTTTAAACCCACAAAAACGACCAAAAACACACAAATGACCATATAAATGTTACAAATATCATTGAAATGTGTTTTTATGTGTTAAAAGTGCAAAAGGATTGAAAACTCCATGAAAAATAAATAAAGTTTACATAGCATTTACAGCTACCCCTAAACTTTCATAAATTGGGCAAATCTAGTCCCCGTAATTCAAACTTGTAAAAAATATCATTAAAGGTCCTTGGGGATCACTGTTGTTAGAAATAGTCCTTGAAGTTAAATTCATATTTACAACTTTGGTCCCTCAACTTTCAAAAGTGTCAAAATGGTCCCTTTAGGTTATTTTAAAATGGAAAATTAATAAATATAACCCTTGTACTATTTATAAATGGCATAATCGGTCCTTGTGTTAACTTTAGAAAAAATTATGTGTTTAACCCTTCAAGAATTCAGAAATTACACAATTAGTCCTTGTGATAAACTACAAACCAAATGGACCCTTTTTATTGCCATTTCTAATCCAAATACAAATGCCCAAACCCGATCCTAAAACTATAGCCCAATCCAACCCTTAATAATATCTGGAAGTCGACATCTCCTTCCACCTCACTACCCTCTTCTTCACACCTCACCCAACCTTTCACCACATTCACCTATCTACTTCCCCACTGCCTACCCACCTCTACACCTCCAATCTCCCAAGAAGCATTAAATGCTTTAAACCTCGCTTGATATTTTACCAAAAAGTCCAAATGGACGTGTATGATGAAATTGATGAAATCAAGGGCCAAGATCAAGTGAGAGTGTTTAGAGAAGCTTTTTGATGACTATATAAAGACCAGAAGACGGAAGAAAAGATTGTCACTTGTTTTAGACCTTTTTATTAATTTTAATGTAATCGTTTTTAGTTCAAGTAACGCTTAAATCTTTCCTCGGTTTTGTTATTTGTCTTGTATGAAAGTTAATTTAAGTGTAATTTAAGGTTCCTTTTGCAATTAATTCTACGCTTGCCCACTTTCGCTTTCCTCCTCCCCGCCAAAATCTAATCTTGTTAAAATTCTAGTTTTAAGTTGTTAAGGTTGTTTTAATCAGTTGTTTAAGTTGTTTTTGATTAATCAAGAGAATTGGAGCAAAGCCTCAGTCTCCGAATTTCATTTTCCAAAGAAAATAACGAAAGTCAAACTGAGTCAATAAAAGCCGTACCTGCATATAAGGTTCCGATTGCCGGAATGATATTAGATATGGGTTGTTTGTGATAGAAATTGGGTTGAGATCAGAATAGGATAGTGATTCTTTGATTTTGAGTGGCAAGCCATTTTCAGGACATCCTCGTAGTACCCCATCATTTTGAATGTTATCTCATTTCCGCCAATTGCATCAGAGATTTAGTTAGTATTAGTGTTTAGTTACCATTTATCTACATCATTTAGTACTATAAACTGCCATAGTAGTAACTATGTTTAGAACTTAGTTTTAGTTGTTAAAATTTGCACTTTTGTTTATTCACCGCTGTTTGCATAAGCATCTTTAATGGTGATATAGGTTCTAGTAGAGATCAAGTTAGGGTTGCACCTTCCCATATAGCATCATTAAGTCATATCCTATCATTATTTTGCATCCTAGTTTAGCTTAAGTCAAAATTTAGTTTAAATCAGCCTCGGTGATTCAAATCAGCTAGTATCAACTCAGTGAGATTTTGTATTTAGGTTTAGAATCGTGAGAACAAGCTTGCATTAGGTTCATTTATAGCATTTAGTGTTAATTTCAATCCATTTCAAGAGAGATCAAAATCTCATAAAAAGTCAAATCGCATGTTTTCTTAAAAGTCAAAATTTCATAGAAACCTCGCTTGAATAAACTTGTGAATTTCATGTAGGACTTAATATTAGGAGTGAAGAATGTGTTTTGGATATTTGTCATTCAAGGTTTGTCTTCATCATAGTATTTTTATAATTTTAGTTAGTGTTGTAACCGCTTATTTGCTAGCTTCTTTTAAGCTCTTTTTCAAAAACCTTCCTTTTTGCTTATTTCTTATTTCGCTATTTAGTGTGTTTTTCTTGTTGTTGTTGCCATTCTAAGTTCCATAACTTGTTTATAGCTTATTCAACCTTTGGTTCAGTAGTGGTAGCTTTTTATTAGCTTATGCAAGCTTAATACCTCATTTTGACCCATTTCCATTAAAAGTACAAATAGCTTCCACTTTTTCATTTTTTTAGTTTCCTCAATTTTAGTTCTTATTAGCTGAAATTCTGGATTTAGACACTTTGGTTGGTAGTGGTTTCATGAAGATTTTTAGTTTATTTTTGTGATTTCATAAGCTGTGGGCTTAACAAGGCTTAAAGTAGATAGGTTAGTATCGCTTGGCACTAGTGCTTAACTAGAATCAAATCATTATAGTTTGAATATTAGAGGTTTAGACTAGTTGAAGTAGGTTAGTATTAAGTATATTTTGCATACTCTAGCTGCTGTGATCATTTGGTACTTATATCTTATTTTAGTGCTTATTTATAAGCACTTTTCACTACATAACCTAATTCTTGCACACCTGCACCACTTTTATTATTTTTCCTATATTTAGAATAATATTTTAGAATTTTCCTGAATTTTTCATAATTTTTCATCAATGCTTTGCTATTTTTCTCAAGATTAATTTCTCACTTTAGCATTTTTAATTAGCTTTTTATTCAAAATAAATAGAAAAAGCCTTAAAAATACAATTTCAATTTTATTAGTTTTATAATATTTAAAAAGTCATAAAAAGTATTTTTCCTGAATTTTCTTAGTTAAAATAGATTTTCTAGCATTTTAATTAATTTTAAATAGTATTAAATTAATAATTTCACTTTTCTTGCTTTATTTCATATTTTCTTATATTTTAGGGTATTATTAAATAGTTAAAAATAGTTTTTAATTAATAATAATTAGATAAATAGTTTTAAAAAGTAATTTTCTTTCCAATAATTTTTATAGTATAATTAGGATTGTAAAAACATTATTTTCATACCCGTAGGTGTTTCATTTTACTTAATTTCACGCTTTGTTTCGCATCGCCATTTAGAATTTTAATTAAACATACGCTGCTTTTAGATTTTGACGCTACTAAGTATTTCCTTTTGCTTTCACGCATTTGTTCTTATAGCTTGTTTGCTTATTTTCATTCCTTAGAATAAATCTTCAAAACCCCTTTTCCTGCTCAATATTCACCCGATCACAGATTCATTCTATTACAAAGTTGTTCACACCTCATGACTTAACTAATCTCTGGATAACTAAACTCTCCCCGACTTAATTGCATTACGCTCAGACTGCTTGACTTTATGGTTGACCATTCAAGTGGTTGACTTGTGTATTAAACTTGATGCAGCTTGAAGGGTTGGAATCACTCCTAAACAGGATTTCAAGTATTTATATTTCATATGTAATAGGTAGCTTTATTATGGCCTTTATGTTTGTTTAAGGTCAAGCTTATGTAGAAGGCCCATAAGCTTGACCCAAGCCCAATAAGGATAGGAAGGGAACTAGGAGTGTTGCCCTAGCTTCCCTCCTATAAATACCTCTTGTAAACCTTCATTTGAAGGTTGGTTGTTCAAGTTTTTCTCTCATTCATACTCTTGCATAACCGTCTTACTATATCGTGTGTGTGTGTGTGTGATTTACTTGTTCAATCGCCTCATCTCCTTTCTTATATGCTTGTGTTGTAAAACTAGTGACCTAACAAAGGGTATCAATCGCCAAATAGTTGGGTGTACACTTTGTTTTTGAAGTTTTGGTTTTGGGTCTTACGCGTAAAGATAACACAATCTTTGGTTCGCTTAAAAACTGATTTTTACACTTTTGAATCCAAGATTCTTGTACTTTCAACGTTATTAGGTGTTAAACTATTGGTTTTTGGCAAAAAGTTTCAAACTTTACGTGTTTTTCCTTGTTTTTAAGCTTGTTTTTGTTCGTGTGTTATCCTACGCAGAATCGCTTTAAGTGCTTTGGATCATCAAGTCTCACACTTTTGTGTTATTTTGGTGTTATTGAAGCTATTTCATCACACAAAACTGGTTTAGAAACATATTTGGGCAAAATCATTTACGAGTAATTACGCGTATCAAAACCCTAAAAGTTACGCGTAACTTTTTCCTTGGTTTGATCTTCATTTTCCTGGTTTATTCCGTGTTTTCTTACTTGGATAAGTCCGAAAATACGTCGACTTTGGATATCTTTTGCACTGTGAAGTGTAAAAGATCATTTGGGCAAAACCCTAAAATTACGCATAAGTTAAGCTTACGCGAGAAATCCTACGCATAAGATTTTCTTACTTAAGCCTTGTCTTACGCCTAAGATAATCCTACGCCTAACTTTCTACGCCTAACTTTTTGTCTACGCATAACTTTAGATTTTTTCCTACTTACGCGTAAGCTAAAACCTACGCGTAACTCCTCATTGTTACGCGTAACTTTTGGTGTTTTTACGCATAAGTGCTACTTGGTTCTTGTCTTTTCTACTCCTAAGGACACTTCATCAACAAAGGTTCATTCGACTACAAAGATCCATTTTACCACACAAGTTTATCAACATGTCACAACCACCATACTCTAACTATTTCCCTTACACTTATCCTCAACGACAACAACAACTAAGTCCACAACATCAAGAATGGAATCAACAACAAGCAATTTATCAACAACAATTTAATCAACAACATACTCCACAACTTGCCGCAAATCCACAACCTCAAATGGTTCAACCACCACCAAGTCCTCAAGTTCAACCGCACACAAATGAATTCAATCAACATCCATCAAGGAACACTATGAAGGAACCCACTTGGTTTGCAAAGATGTGTGAAGCTTTAAGCACCCAACAATCAATTCATGAGGCCGGATCACTTGATAGACCTCCAATGCTCACTCCAGGAAACTACGATCAATGGGTGATAAGGTTCTTTAGGTTTTGTGATCTAAGAAGCCACATGGAAAGTTCTTAAAGAAGGTTATCTTAGAAGGTCCATTTGAGATGCCTACTATCATTGTACCCGGAGATCCAAATGCCATTCCACCAAGAGATGAACAAACCAACATTGCTATTATTGCAGATTTAAATCCCACAGAACTTCTACACTATGAAGCTGATGAACTTGCAATGGAATACATCCTCTTAGGATTACCAAACCCAATTCTTCGTAGTGTTGATGCTCAAAAGACGGCACAAAAAATGTGGGATCATATTCGTCTTCTTATGGAAGGATCTCAGACTCAATCAGAGGATTTGGAATCCAAAATTTACTTGGCTTATGAACACTTCATGATTGAACCTCGAGAGACACTAGAGTCCTATCATCATAGATTTTCAGACATCATCAATGATTTGGATAAACACAACATCATCATGCCAAGAATTGCAGTGAATACTAAGTTCCTAAGTAGTCTTGGTCCCGAATGGGAGAAGTATGTCATTTTTCTCCGTCAAGCGAAGAACATGCATCATTCTACCTACGGATTGTTGTATGATTACTTGAAACCTCATGAAAAGGAAGTTGATCGGGAAAGGATTCTCCGTGCTCAAATTGCTCCACCAACACATCCGAAAAATCAACAACAACTTGCCTTATATGCTCAAAACAGTTATTCTCCTCAACCAAAGAACTCAACCAAATGCTTCAAACACACCTTCACAACAACCTCAACAAAATCAATTGGTTCCATACAACAACAATGCTCAAGCATATGTCGCTGAAGCTACCGAGGAAATCGATCCGTTCAAGCATTGCAACAAGGATTTGTTATGATTGCTAATGCTTTTGGCCGTTATACCAACAAATCCAACAATCGTATTCGCTCCTCATCTAACACACGGACTCAAGCTGTTGTGAACAATGGACGGTTGAAGTTCGAATCGTGATTATGGTCGCCGATGGGCGGTGGTCAAGGGTTTAATGCTAGGGGTAGGAATAACAACAGAGCTCAAGTGGTGGAACAGGGAAATGCTCAAAATGGGTTGAATGGTCTTCGATGCTACAACCGCAATGAGAAGGGACACTGCTAATGCATGCCCAAAGCCAAGGACTAAGGGCGCGCTTATTTCAAAGAGGCTCTTCTTTGGCTCTTAAGGATGAAGCGGTGGAACTCTCACGCACAAAGAACAGAGCTTTATGGCAAATGCCGACTGATGATGATATGGAGGACTTGCAGTGCCAATGCACCTGTTATGTTGATGGCTAATATGCATGAGCTTACACATGAGTGACACAGCCCAAGTATGACATCGATGGCTTGTCTCGTGCACCGAACAAACCATATTCATATCTCGATCTCATATCTCCGCCAACATCCGAATCCGCAAGGCTCGAATGTTCAAAATGAGTCATCCACATCTCATTCTCGAGATTTTCAACTAGACTCCGTAGTTATATTTGACGATCAAGATGACCAAATGGTTTCCCTTGATAATCAAATTGACTCCGTGGTATACTTGAGGATCTAAAGAATGATCATGTTGTGACTCACGTTGAACAAGATGAACTTTGCCTCATCCGATTTTGCTCGCTTACTTCAAGACCAAAAATCAAAATGGAGGAATGTTATGCATTAAATCAGGACTTAAAAAAATGCACTGTTAACAAAGGATTTTGAATGTTTACAAAAGCAACTCAACTTTTTCAAAACTCAAGAAAAACGTGAAAACGGTTTTGAAGCGGCCTTTGCCAAATCTTATCAAAACGAAAAATATTTAGAACGACAGATGCGTGATCTAGCCGCCTCGAAGAATGCTTTGTTGTCTGAAATAGAACAACTGAAACATGAACATAAAAAGCAAATTAACGCCTCACCTTGGAAAATCAAAAAGCTAAGGCCGAGTTGTTAAATTGTCAAAAACAGCTTCTCGCATACAAAAAGCATTCATTGAAACGAATAGATGATCATCTTGAAGAAATCATCGGCTTGCAAAACAAACTTAAAGAGTTTAAAACTGTTGTTTACAAACATGGCGAGTCGGTCACAACCATTGAAAAGTTTACTTTAAAACCAAATCCAAATGGATATGGACCGAATCTTGCCGATTACAAACCTAAGCTTTCAACCAAAACATTCAAACCAAATCCTGAAGTTTCCAAAGGCACAATATAAAATTAATAATTCTGTTATGAGTGTTGTTGAATATCATCATCAAGAGGAATTAGATGCGGAAGACGAGAGTCGATCAAAATTAGAAACTGTTGTTTACAACAAACCTTTTAATTATTCTAAACCGGTCACTTTCGTCACACCAACGGATTCTTCCAACACACCAAGAGTTATCATCATAACACCTGAGTCTTCTATTGTTAATCCCAAAACAGACTTTGCACAAACTTATGGTCCTTTACCTTCCATTAGTGAAGTAAACTCACAACCTGAAAATCGAAAAATTCTTCGATATTTTGACATTTTCATGGTTGACCTCAAAATTTTACAACATGAGATAGAATATCGATCTGAAATCAAAGTTGAACATTTTCAATCGCTCTGGCGCGAGAACAAAGAGACATTTTTCAGAAAAATCTTTTACCTAATGTTAAAAACTTGAAAAGTTGTGCAATTGCCTGGGAAAAGGATTTTCATAAGGAACTTGGGTCATGAAAACGCTTTCGAGAAAACAGAAACATCTATTTCAAACACTAAACGTAAAAAGAAAATGTTAAGAAAAGATGTTGATCGACTCTTGGAAGATGTTATCTCTGCGGATGTTCAAAATGTTGTGTTATTGAATTCGTTGTCATATGCATTTGATAATATCTCTGCCGACATCGTTGTTTCGTGGTAAATGTTGAGAACACTGATAATGTGCTTCAGATCGAGTCCTTAACAGTTGAAAACAAACGATTGTCAAACTAACTTTCAAATGCAATACGTCGCCTTAATTGGTGTCAAAAAGATATTCACGATCAACAACTTGCTTTTCAACACAAAATCAACCAGCTGCAAAACCTTCTCGATTCTAAAATTGAGCAACTGGATGATCAAAACGTGTCTTTCAAGTGTCAAATCTCAAAATATGAACAAGAACTTGTAAAAGTTAAAAAGGAATATGGTGTCATATTTGATTTACTCAAAAAGACTCGTGATGAAGCATCAAATGAACTTGATCATTATCTTGCACACACTAAAGAAGTTATGCATTTTGCCGAAATGTTCGGTCCGAAAATCAAGATCTGATTCACACTATCATCAAGTTAAGAGAAATGTTAGGAAAGTATGAACAACTTCCACCAACAATCATTAAGAGATTAGCCCCCGTAACACTTAGTACTCATGCACCTAGAATCTCTATTGCCAAATCACAAGTAGCTAACGTGCTTCCTTCTATCAAACAGAATAGTTGAGCCTTTTCCAAACGCCGCACTTCACGCCTAAGAGCACTCAATCAATGAATAGGAAGTTGCGACCTAAGAAAAGATCAATCAAGAATGCTAAAGTAGAAGAACACCCTAGGACTCTGAATAAGACACACGCTGCCTCCACTATAGATATTGGCGTCGCAAATGTAATAGAAATAGTGATGTAACGAATGCTAAACCGTTAAGTACTTTTGATATTCACCGATGCACCTTGTGTTTTTTGTGGTAAAAGTATGAATTCTGATTGCCATGATAAATGTGTTGCTAAAGCTATAATCTCTCGCTTAAGGAATCCTAAGAACCGGAATACCTCTAGGCCAACTAATCTTTCTAAGTCTGGGCTTGGTAGACCGCCATCTTTAGATTCTAAGAAACGCATTGCTGTCCCTCTAGCTCCAGTTTCACCTCCTAGGAATGTAGTACCACCTAGTGAATTCACTAAGACTAAAGCAAAGAGTAGTTATAGATGGCGGAAATGGATATATAACACACTAGGATTTAAGTGGATACCTAAAGCTATTGATGTGTGTATATCTACTATAATTGCTATGGAACCCTCTAACATTTCGGGTTCCACATCTACTTCTATTCCATCCGTGTCGCCTGTGTGTAATGCAGTGTGATACGATCATTCTCTCGATTGTTGATAGCGGATGTTCCCGACACATGACAGAAATCTTAAATGTTATCAAACTTTATTGCAAAGTTCATTGGCACCGCCGTTCGGGAATGATCACTTCGCACCTATCATGGGCTACGGAGATTATGTCAATGGGAACATCGAAATTAGCAGGGTTTACTATGTGGAAGGCCTCGGTCACAACTGCTTTCAGAGGTCAATTTTGTGATGGAGATTTGGAGGTTGCTTTCAGGAGAAAACTTGTTTCATTCGTGATCTACAAGGAAATGACCTTATGTCTCGCTCGCGTAATTCTAGTCTCTACACTATCTCTATGCAAGACATGGTTGCTTCCTCTCCCATTTGCTTACTTTCTAAGGCAACATCAACAAAATCCTGGCTATGGCACCGCCGTCTCTCACATCTAAACTTTCAAACCATCACCAACCTTGCTCGACACAAACTAGTTGAAGGACTCCCACGATTCCGGTATTCAAAAGATCACCTTTGCTCACCTTGTGAACAAGGGAAAAGCACTCGTGCTCATTTTCCTTCAAAGGTGGAACACGCTCTCAAGATGTGCTTCATCTTCTTCACATGGATTTGTGTGGCCCGATGCGCGTGCAAACGATCAATGGCAAACGCTACATCTTAGTAATTGTTGATGACTACTCGATGGACTTAGGTCTACTTTCTTCGTAGCAAAGACCAAGCTCCACAAATGATCATCACCTTTCTCACAAAAATACAGTGTTCAGCCAAACACCGCCGTAATCATCGTAATGCATAAAGGAACTGAATTTGTTAACAAAACCCTTCGTGAATTCTATGAGAAAGTGGGAATTCAAAGATCAAACATCTATTGCACGCATACACCGAACAAAACGGAGTTGTTGAAAGATCTAAACCGAACGTTAGTGGAAGCAGCAAGAACAATGTTAATAAATGCTAAACTTCCAGATTACTTATGGGCGTAAGTCTGTATCATCTGATGCTATACTCAAAACCGTACTATGATCACCAAACGCCACAACAAAACACCTTTCGAGCTTGTCCATAACAGAAAACCGAATCTAAAACACTTTCATGTATTTGGATCTCTGTGCTATCCGAATAATGATCGTGATGATTTTGGAAAGCTCAAAGCCAAAGCTGACATTGGAGTCTTTATCGGATAATGTGATAATTCCAAAGGTTTCCGAACTGAATCGTCCGACAAAAAGGTGATGGAAACGATTCATGCTCATTTCGATGAACTTACTGAAATGGCTTCGGAGTATAACAGCTTAGAACCCGGTCACAACCGCTTAAACTTCCCTCAAACCCCATCATCACCGAAGAAAGCCCTCACTTACTCGTCACCAAATGGAAAGGTTATTTGCTCACTGCTCGTGACGATATTGATGAACGTGCTCCGTGTATCCGCCAAGCTTCCGCACACAACCCGATAATATTCCTATACCGATACACTCGCTACAACAACTACTGTTGAAGAAGCACCTACACCAGCTTGACTCCAACACAACAGCTTGAACACACCGCTTCCAACAATGATGAACCAATGATGATATTCTCAATGAAATACCCCCACCTGCAGATTTTGATCCAAATGCGTTCTTCAACCCGCTTGCTAATGAGATCGCCGCACCGATGTCGCGAATCTTCCACAAACCATTTGAATCCTCGACCGCACAATGTATACCAACATCAACCCTCCACACATAGATGGACGAAAGACCATCCTCTCGAAAACATTATTGGCAACCCGAATCAACCAGTCGTTACGAGACAACGCCTTCACTCAGACGGTGAACATTGCATTTATGCACTCACCGTCCGCCAATCAACCTAAAACATCAAAGACGCAATGACAAAAGACAACCGGATTGAATCCATGCAAGAAGAACTCAACCAATTCAAACGTCTTGAAGTATGGGAATCGGTTGAAAGACCAACAGGAGTCTACGTCATTGGTCTAAAATGGATTTGGAAAACAAATTGATGTCCGGGAACGCCATCCGAAACAAGTCACGCCCGGTCGCTAAGGGTTATCGCCGAAGAGGGATTAGACTTTGAAGAATCTTTTGCTCCGTTGCTCGCCTTGAGGTCGTTCGGATATTTCTAGCATTCGCAGCTCATATGAATATAACGGTCTATCGATGGATGTCAAAACTGCGATTCTCAATGGACAACTTAAAGAAACGGTTTATGTCAGCCAACCAGATGGATTCGTTGATCCCGAAGTTCCGAATCATGTCTACAAACCGAACAAAGCTCAGATGGTCTCAAACAAGCTCCTCGGCATGGTACGATAAGCTATCATCTTTCCTCATTGCTAATAATTTCACCAAAGGTTCGGTTGACCCAACTCTTTTATACAATATCACGGGACACATATCTTAATTGTTCAAATTTACGTGGATGACATCATTTTTGGGTCTACACATAAAAGTTTTCAATCGCTTTTGCAAAACTAATGAAGAAAAATTTTGAAATGTCCATGATGGGTGAACTTACATTCTTTCTGGGACTGCAAGTTCATCAATCACCCCGTGGTATTTTCTTGAGTCAGCCCAAATATGCCCTTGAATTGTTAAACAAATTTGGAATGAAAACCTGTGACACCTATGCCACACCAATGGCTCATACCAAGAAGTTAGACGCTGATTTACATGGGAAATTGGTGGACCCTACAAAATACCGTAGTATTATTGGGTCTCTCATGTATCTAACAACTAGCGCACTGATATTGTCTTTGCCGCTTATCTATGCTCCCGCTATCACGCGACCAACTGAAACCCACATCTCTGAGGCTAAAAGAATCCTCCGATACATAAAGGGAACCATTAACTTGGGGATCCGTATCCGGGATTCGGTTTTGAACTAATCGCTATTTCAGACGCTGACCACGCAGGATGCTTAGACTCACGGAAAAGCACTTCAGTAGCTTTACAATTTCTTGGTGATAAACCGTGTCTTGGCAATCGAAGAAGCAGGATTGTACATCGCCATCAACCGAAGCGTAATATGTAGCCATGTCACCATGTTGTGCTCAAGTCATATGGATGAGAACACAACTCAAAGACTATGGTTACGAATTTGACAGAATCCCGATGTATTGCGACAATCGGAGTGCCATTGCAATCTCGTGCAACTCGGCCAAAGACTCGAAATCAAAGCACATCGATCTTCGATATCATTTCATCAAGGATCACGTGGAACAGTGGTACCGTTGAATTATATTTTGTGGGTACAGAATACCAATTGGCGATCTTCTCACCAAAGCCTTGCCTCCCGCTAGGTTTAATGAGTTGGTCCACCGGATTGGTATGAGGTGTTTGACTCAAGAGGAATTGGATGACCTCCTAAAACAGCCTTAAAAACCTGTCAAACACCAAAACATCTTTTGTAAATACTTTTTTTCAAAACAAAATACAAAATTATAAAACCTGATAAAAACAACAAAAATATTCTTCTAATCTACTTTTCTTTCAACATTGCAAGTACATTTTTCCACAACACTTTAATCTTTCAAAATTCAGTATTTTTCCGATCAAGTGTTGAGGGGAGAAAATAAACTTAACTGCTTCAAATCACCTGTGAACTTGCATGTTATCACATCTCAGTTGATTCTTTTACAAATGGTGGTACATTTCCTGGTTCAAAGACACTCCTCGGACTTTAATTAATAACCTTTCATTATTTTCTCAAGTCGAGGGGAGTGTCGTCAAGTTTTTCAAAAATCTTCATTTGGTAACCAAAATTGGAAGTTAAAAGGCTCTGGATGAAAATGGAAAAGGTGGAGGGACCAAAACTGTCAAAAACTTAAAGCTATTTTAAATAAAACCTCCACCTAACTTAACTCTTCTCATTTATTACTATCAACCAAACATATCCTACGCATAAGAATCAATCTTCAAATCTGTGTTTTGGATCATCATCTTGTAAGTTGTTTCATAATCTTAACATGTTTTCAAACAAGGTTTTGATTTTTACGTGAATCCAACGGTCGAAAAGATGTATAATCTTGGTTTTGTGTTCTACGCATAAGCGTATGAACACATAATCAAGATTGTGTGTTTGTGGTTAAAAAGATTGTGTCAAAACGTTTTTACATCAATGATAATATTTTATCCTCAAATCTTACCCAAAACATGAATTGATTGATTTTGAAACTTAGGGTTTATGCGTGATTTGGGTTTTCCAAATGTGAAGTGTTTTGGTCAAAAGATTGTTGGGTTATGTTCATATGATGTTGAATTGATGATATCCTTGCTCTATAACCACCCGAACACCTAATTAATTCAATTTTGAAATTAGGGTTTAAGGTTCATAAGTTTGGGAATTTTTGATTCACCATGAGTTAGATGTTAATACTTGGTATATAAGCTCATACAACTCTCTTGAACTAACCGTAAAAGTTTGGTGCAAATCCTATGGCTAGAAAACTTACGCGAATTCATAACCCTTAGGGTTTTGACTTACGCAGTATGACTTTCTACGCTTAATCAGCACATGAATGATTCTTACCATGTTTTGTTGATAAAATGAATGATATGTGTTTAACTTTGATGATATGATGTTTTATTTCGTGCTTGCTACACTTAGAATTCGAATCAAGGTCATTTGATTATCTACGTATAAGGATTACCCTACGCGTAGTTATGTTACGCGTAAGAAAATCCTACGCATAACCTACGCGTAAGGTTCTACAATGGACTACGCCGTATCCTCGTGAAGGATATGCGTAAACAGAACCTCTACGCATAAGGTCAACTCATACGAGTAGCCTTACGCGTAAGGTTAATATATGCCTACGCATAAGCTCTACGCATAAGGTCTCTTTTCCTACGCTGCAACATTTCTTACGCGTAGTTAGATTCTACGCGTAAGTTTACGCCAAGCATATATCATTCCTGTCTACGCATAACTTTGCCAATACTACGCTTAACCCTGGATTGACCTTCATGATGAATTGTTACGTGTACAAACTTGTAAATAAACTAATCATATCATCACGAATCCTAAAATGTCACTAATAAACTGAAATCGCTTGATATGTTGTGAACAATAAGTGATAAAATAAACTTTAAAACTTAAAGTTAACTAACTCACGAAACATTTCACGACATCATTGGACTATTGAATATACAAGTGACTTAGGACTCGTAACAATCATTGACACTGTACATTCAATAACTAGACAATAAGACCTTCTCTTGACTAACATTATGTCTTTCGATATGTTGGTTCTTTTGGCTAATGTTATTTCGATCACGACATGGTCAACAAATGAATATGGATGCACCTGAAGTTCTCTCCATTGCCGATATCTATCCTCATGGCTATCCAATGAAGATAGGAAAGAATAATCTCCGTGTTGACTTTGACAACCTCACTTGCTCAAAATCTTCATGTTTAATTGCTATTGACATTCTCGAGGACTCATCCGTATCGTAACATGCTTTCACACTCGCAATCGCTCGAGATCTACATCCAACAGCTTCCGAACACTATGGAAAGGGTCAAAGGACAAACTGCCGTGACGGTGACTCTGAATCACAAACAAGTCACCATTACACCCGCAGACTTAAGAGGTCGTTCTCCTAATTCCCGATGTCGATCCAACCAAACTATATGCCACACCCGCCAAGAGCTCACTCTCCATTTCTTAATCAATATCGGTTATGACGAGGCTACAGGAGTAATCACCAAGCACTCTCACGTAGAGCTTAAGAGTATTCCTCAACCCCGGAGAACACTCTACATGATCATCACCAAGTCTGCTTCGGTCGTGGATACGCTATGAGCACCCTACGCTCATAGAACTGCAAATATTCTGGGCATTGGTCAACAAGAAACACATCGCTATCGAAGCTCGGATTTGGGATGACATGATGTCATTTCTCAACAAACTTGGCTCAAAGATTCCCTACATCGGATATACAAAATTGTTGATCCAGAGAGCACTTGGACTTCATCCCGACATTCCCAAGAGGCTCAATGACCCCAATAATCACGACATGTTGACGGAACCCATTCTATCCGTTAGAATCAAGGAAACGTCTACAAAGAAACAAGGTGCCGCTGATTTCCTTCTAACTCAAGATGTCGAAAGCTTGAAACGCATAAAAGGTATCCGGAAGCAATGACAAGGCAAAGTTGGTCATCTCGACGAAAAATCTTCCGAACACCCGTAAGGAGAACCAAAAGAGGAAGTGCAGGAAGTACGCCAAGTACTGTGAGTCAAAGGAAGTTACCCAAGAGGAACCCTCCTTCAAAGAGGATTGTTCCATCTAAGGAAGCTGCCCCCATCCCAATTCCCAAACCCGAACCGCAAAGAAAGCTTGTGGACGAAAGCTCGAAGGTACCGACACAGATGAAGAGATTACCTTCTCTCGACCGCAACCGTATCCCTCCTCCAGCAGCTAAAACTACAAGTCCAATAGCTGAACATGGAAAAGGAAAGACTCCTGTACTTGAGTCTCATGATGAAAGCTCTGAAGAAGAAGAAGAGCAATTGGATCAATCATACATGAAGAAGTTTCACAATAGTTAGACAAATCTTCATAAGGTCAAGAATTTGCTAAAGATCAAATGGGTGGCCCAGAGGATCAAGTGGTGTCGCCCACTCCTCCCCGTGATCCTCGATGCGTTAATCAACCCGATAAGGGATCCGTGCCACCACTCTTGTGCAACAACAACAAAATGCCTATTGAGGACACTATTGAGTATGATTTTGAAAAACAGAACCTCGAGAAAGAAAAGTCTAAGGATGACGAGGATGATTATACTAAGTTTCTTCTAGACAGTCCCAACATACTTCAAAGGAGAAAACCTCGAAACTCCTAAGGACATGAAGTCTCCTCATGTCTCCTCATCATCGACTTCATCTCACTCATCACCACCACCATCAAAAGATCAACAAAATCATCATCCAAATCTGTGAAGAAACCACCTCGATCTTGGATTTCACAAGCTCATAAACGAATTCACAAAGCTGCCAAACAAGTCGAAAGAAAAACGTGCTCATCAAAAGCTAAATTTCTTTGTCCGATCACATACAAAGATATGTATGACGAGCATGACAAGATGGAGAAAGAAAGGGAATTTGTTAAGAAGTTCATGAAGAGTCATCGTAAAGAGGAACTGAACGAAATGATCGAAGGTTACACTAACAAGTACCTTCGGATATCGCTCCTAAAATCCTAAAGGAACTGAAAAGACAAAGAAGAGATCATACTCACAAGTTTCTTCTTGACACTGCCCCGGTGACTAGAGAAATATTTTCCGGATAACTCACCCCTAACATCGTAGCATTGGTTAAAAATACAATGGCCAAAGAAGCCGATCTCTCTGAACTGAAGTTAATCGCCAACTTGTGATACAAATGTCAAAGCGATCCGAACGCTTACTCGGATGAAGCTAAATTTTTCAAAATCTACTTGATTTTCAACTCAGATCATCATGCAAGGAGTCAGTTGATCAACCCAAACGACCAAGAGATGACGATGATAAGGATAAGGAATCGCACCTAAACGCCGGCACCGGTAAATCTACCTCTATGCCACCTCCTCCACCACGGACTTCTTCTCAACAAAGTCTCCTCCACCTCGGTCTTCTACTGATAAACCTCGGGACGATTCCGAGTTACCACCCCCGACTCATAAAACAGGTGATTACTTTGAGTATACGGGTGGTGACGATGAAGAGGTCCTTGAGCCCCGACAACAACCCACCTCACCCAAACAAGTGCGTAAACCAAGATCATCATCAAGGCCTTCCAAAAGAAGAAGAAGACGACTCACTCGAGTTGTCTCATGGCTTGATGACGATAAAACCGAAGAGTTTGAATGGTTCTCCACACTTGTCAATCAAACTCCCTACCCCGATGAAGGTCAAGAATTGGTAGACGGTTCTACATTGAGCACGCAAAACTTTTGCAAGAAAAGTTCCATGTGAAGAAAATGACGAAATCTGAATTGAAGCGAATCAAGAATGAAGCATTCCAACTTCTTAAAGACACCAAAGCGCCGAGGTCGAATATCATCTTGAGAACATCGATCGAGCTATGTCTAACGACATGGATTGGCTCAATCCGGAAGCAAACATTGACTTCACACAAAGGGACAACCCTCCATACTACACCGATTGGACCAAACCTCTACCGACCATTGGCCAAACAGACGAACCACGGATTCCCTTCCGATACTTCTTTAACAGAGACCTGGATTTTCTCTAACACGGTAGCGATGGTTCGCGAAAATACGCTACATCATTGACTCTTCCATTCCCAGCTGCTATTTACTCAAACTGCATAGCTATCGAGGAACGTGCAAATCACTTGTTTTCTCGACAACGCAAGCATACGACCAAGATGCATTGTATGGGATTCATCATTGGCCCGAACGCGAAGAATCTACTACGTAAGCTGCCCGTTCAAGTCTCAACATGCAATGTATAGTTCTAAGGACATCGTGGCCATCAAACACATTGATCTCAAGTCTAAGTGGGACTATTCATTCTTAAAGAATATCATAGTCAAACGACAAGATGAACAGAACTATGGATTCTCCGAGGCTGACTTTGAGAACTTGTCCCTCAACGACATCGAAGACATGTACCTTGCCAAGGTACAGGGTCGATGAGACAATTCTCGACTGAATTTCAACGTGAATTTATCAAGTCAGTTCTCATCTTCATTAGACGCATTGTGATCAAAGAACGTGTTGAAGATATCCGATGGTCGTTGAATCTTATCGACGCGTGTCAACCTCACTCCTCCAATGCTTACTCTTCCCGATCTCAATCAGCCTACCTCAATATACGCCATCAAAGAAACCTTTCGGAGTTGTCTACCGCAGTGAACTTCAAAGAAACTGCTTAATGGCGTGTAGTGATCTTCGTAAATTCGGGATCATACTTTGAAGCCGGTTAGGGACGGATTAGCATACAGTGTTGAAGGATATACTGAAAGTGGGATCTCGTAAACGCTGGAATTCTCGGGAAAGGAGGGATGTGAGAAGGATCATCACCATGATTGATGAACGGTTGTTCAGACGGATCAGCCTCGCACGATTGGAGAGCTATGTTGGTGGTCGCACCCAGAGAAACATCACCGCTTTCAACGCCTCGCGCACTCGAACATCATCGCACTTCCCGGTACCCCTTGAATTGTTTTCTTCATAATTTTGGATGTATGATTAAATATGTCTATGGCTTGTGCACACATAACAGTGTACAACCCGTAATTGTCAAGAAAGGACCCTGTGGTACGCCTGAGTGCCACAATCCTTATCAAAGGAGCGAAAGCTTCTTACTTTTGAGTAAAACCTATCAAACCTTTCACTTTTCAAGGTTTTGCTCAAAAGAACAAGTACTTTCCCTTAAGACTTTCAAAACCTCAACCGCTTATATCACTTGTTGAGGGGGAGTATTTGAAACTTTGTTCACAAATTGTTCACAAGTGGTCATTCTTCCCGCAACACTCGAAATGGTCATATTTATTCTCAAACGCTTCAAAAATAACACTTTAATATGCCATTTTTGAGGGGAGAAAATTGTGTGATAAGAAATATGTTGTACAAAATGCAAATGAATCTGTGTACCTCAGACTTAACCAACGAATTGACGATACTTAACTGTTAGTAACTCGAAAAGACTTGTCCCGGACGGGTAATAATTTCAAGCTAGTTCGCTAGTGATGTAAACGTGTCTCGCAAAGGACTTGTCTGAGTAGAATGTACCATTCGAGAAACTTTTGATAGACATGAACTCGGACGGGTTTGACAACCTTCCAAGGTTTGTCTACACCTTCAAGGTAGTTATTAGAGCTAGTTGTCACCTAAAAGCCGACAATGTAACTCTTTAACTATGCAACGTAACCGTGTCTCGCGGGGGATTGTCTATCTTCAGTGGATCAATTCAAAAGTGCGCGCTCTTTCCTCACTGTGCATTTAACCATTAAAACTCTTAAGCACATGGAGGGGAGTATTTATGCAAAATCTTATCTCAACAATGGTACTAAAATGTTTTTCATTCACAAACACTTTGAGAGACATTTTTTCATACAATGGTTTTAATGGCAAACATAGGTTAGTCATGGAGTTATAAGGTGACTAAGGTTAGGAATAACCGTCCTATGATCCGCCAGAGTCGGAGGGATCTACCCAAGGACACTACAAATAGTTAGTATTTAGAAGTCCTTAGGTATGATTGTAAAAAGGAGAAAATGAGAATCGGAGAAAGAAGGAGTTGAAGAATTAAAAAGAAATGCAAAGAAAAGGGTGAAAAGAAATAGCCCTCCAGATTATTCAACTTAGGCGCATAATCCGGTTCAATTCATATGCTAACTGGTTGTCACTTAGTGACGCCGGTATTGAAGATTAAAAGTCGCCATGGACCCAGTGACGCATGCACTAAACCTTCTTATCCACTCAAGTTTCTCTCAACAAGCTTGTTTCATTCCCACAGGGAACCCTACGTAAACTATCGGCTTTCTCCTAGAGATTGCTGGTATTGAAGAAGGAGACCCTCTCCCTAGTCTCCGCCCAAGAAAACCAAAACGCACTATTGAGTCTAGAGCCACGAGATTCATCAAAAGATCTCTTAGGAACACTTGACATTTAATCACTTGATGATCAACTAATAAGATCATCGGTGGTTCATATCGAGTCCTTCACAGATCTTAGCAATCTGTCGAGAACATTTATGAGAGGTTCACATCTGTGATCCTCGGTGATTGAATGGAAACTCCCGCCAGTGGTCAACATCAAACAGCCTGCCAGAAGTCACTTCGTAACTCCCCGTGGATTACGCGGAGTGTGTCTCAAACGGTCTACGTCAGAGGTGATGCTTCGTGTACCTCGACTCATCTCGAATCGTAGATGTACTTCGGTACATCGCGTTATCTCACTTGTGGGACTCCATTCAGAACGCCTTTGTAAGAATTAGAGTTGTGCCTCACACTATGCTGTTGACACTCTCGAAGTTCAAACTTGTAAGTGCCGGAAACCGCTTATTACTAACCGTTTGAAATGTTTTCTTCTTATGGAAGCTCCGAGCGGGATGATCGTGCTAATTCTTCTCATGCTCACGCCAACATCATCACTAATGGAAGTTCTATTCAAAAGCAACACAATCCGTAATGATTCTTCGTCAAACCAAAGAATCTACAAAGTTAAAGACTTAAAGAACTTCATCAAGATTGAATTCCAACGTCAAAGAGCGTGTGAGCATGTTGAAGAATGACGTGGAGACACCGGAGCAACGAAGCAGCACTGAGGCGCATCGATGCGCATAAACAACATACTATCACTCTCACCACAAAGAACAATGATCAAAGAACAAAGTTAAAGATGACGCCAAAGCATAACCGCTCAAAGATAACTATCTCTACACCGGGAGATTGTTCGAATCAAGGCAATTCTTCTCACAAGAAAGAAGAATGTCGAAGACGCCATGCTACTATTACATCAACGCCTTCACCGTTTTCATTCATATATACTTGAGGGGAGATTGTTGGAATCACTCCTAAACAGGATTTCAAGTATTTATATTTCATATGTAATAGGTAGCTTTATTATGGCCTTTATGTTTGTTTAAGGTCAAGCTTATGTAGAAGGCCCATAAGCTTGACCCAAGCCCAATAAGGATAGGAAGGGAACTAGGAGTGTTGCCCTAGCTTCCTCCTATAAATACCTCTTGTAAACCTTCATTTGAAGGTTGATTGTTCAAGTTTTTCTCTCATTCATACTCTTTGCATAACCGGCCTTACTATACGTGTGTGTGTGTGTGATTTACTTGTTCAATCGCCTTCATCTCTTTCTCTATAAGCTTGTGTTGTAAAACTAGTGACCTAACA
>OU343216.1:137534837-137565531 GCA_910596185.1 Chrysanthemum makinoi
TAAGTGGAATTCTAGAGAGAGAAAGTTAGAGGTTTAGGGAACTTTAGTGAGAGAAATAAATTCTTATTATGAGCTCCAACTCTCTACCTTGGAAGGTAGAGAGTATTTATAGTCTTACAATAAAACGCCACACAACGGGCTGTGGATCAGGCATACAGTGGGTAAAGACCCGTCCGTCCTCCACGGTGTTACTAAACTAAATACTACTTAACATAGAAGTACTATGACTACGAGCTTTCTAACGATTACATATACTTGAGGTGACCGACTCTTTAATACCTGTAATTTCTAATTCCTAACAATCTCCCCCTAAGGGAGGTCACCTCAAACATATACTAAAATGACATTGAATACAATCAGATATTACATTAACAATTGATCTTGCATTCTTGATGTAGTACTTTGCTCGGAAGCTCGTAGTCATTGATTCCACTCATTGCATGTTTGGTTAATCCAAGTGGAGGTCTTTTCCTGATCCACGTGATAATAATGTTGAGCCGACTTTTGAGATCATCAACAAATAGAAAATCTCTGATACATCCATTGTGGTGTTGGTATTATGTGATGTTGTGACTTTCGGACCGACATGCTCACATTCGGGATCATGATATCTTCTCATCAGAGTAGCGGAAGCTTTCGTTGATTCATGATATTGGCAGCAGGCGTAGCGAAGCATGGAGTTAGAATATCAGAGTCATTGATGCACCAATCATGATTTCTTACGATATGAATGTGTTGTATGAGCATGCGGCTATGGATTGACCGCTCCATTACGATCATTACAAACGCGTCGGGGTGTACTGCATAAGGCAGTTAGCAATAAAGCGCCGCGAAAGTGTCTTTGATCACTTTCGATGAATTGAGGTACGGCCCACGGTTCCCGTTGATCACAAGTCTTTGTGATCGGGTATAATTCGAAGAATTTCCTTGACAGGTTTCGCATTGCTCTAGCGTTCTCAAACCGAACGTCTCAAAGAAGACAACACGGAGTGAGTGAACCAATAATTTAAGTCCACGATTGATGAAAAGATAATTGAAAAACAATCGTGTATTGCTCAATAGAAATTGTTTTTGCAATATAACGAAGGTTTTAATGAAAATCAATTATCAATCATAAAACACCTTTTGATTTGAAAAATTAGTACACGGTCGACGTGCTAATGAAAAGAGTTTTAAAGCACAAAGACCGGTTTTCAAAGGTATCCGTCAATCCATAGCTGAACGGGATTGATTAAAAGATTGAATCGCCCCATTGTTTCTGTTCAGTTGTCACATGGTTGATCGGTATAATAGATCTCACATGCCACCTACCAGGAGCTTGTTAGATGTTGGCTCGAGAAGGCTTTCCATCTTCACAGTGAATATGTAAACACATCACTCGAATGTTCGGCAATACCACAAGGATCATGCGTAGGACTCAGGATATAATTTCTCTTTCCACATTGTGTGAAACAGAGGGTCTCCTTCTTCAATATCAACAATCTCTAAGAGAAAGTCGATAGATAATGTAGGTTCCCCGTGAGAATGAAACAAGCCCTTTTAAGAGGAACTTGAGTAGCTTGGGAAGTTTAGTGCGGTCGTCCCGGGTCCATGACGTCTTATCTTCAATACCGGAGTTACCTAAGTAACCACCAGTAGCATATGTATTGAAACCGGTTTACGCCCTAAGGTTGAAATATTGGAGGGCTATTTCTTTTCACCCTTTTCTCATTCAATTCTTTTTCATTCTTCAACCCCTTCAGGCTTACGAGACTTCATAACTAGAACCTTGTTGGGTTTATTCCAACTAGCTCTGTCTCAGTCCGCACTCTTCCCATATCTCACTTTTCTCCTTTTTCAATATACCTAAGGACTCTACACTATCTAGTGGATTGTCCTGGGTAGATCCCTCCGGTTCTGGCGGATCATGGGAACCAATACCTAACCTTATCATCCTTATATCACCGTACATAAAGTAAAGTTGGTCGGTCTATTTGGTATTGTTCATCGGCCATAGGAACCAATTGAAAACCATTTGAAAATCAATCCGGATACTTGTGATATATTATCAAAGCATTTTGTACCTGAATTGTTTTTGATATTTTTAGAAGAAGAACTCCCCTCAACATGTGAATCAAGTATTTGAAATAGTTTTCCACACGGAGGCAAGAGAAAGAATTAACTTCTTTGATTACCATTTTCTAAAAATATCAACATCACTTCCCTAATCGAATCAAGTAGATAAAGCATTTTGGGGAAGGATGAGGTTTTCATGATTTTGCTCCCCTCAATATGTGCCTCGAGATTTGAAAAGAGTTTTGCACATACTAGAGGGAACACTGCATTGAGATAAGTGATCACGTTTCAAATCATAGGTTTAAGATAGATGCTCCCCTCAACATGTGCATGGAAAATTTGAAATCGTTTGTCACATGTGGGAAGGAGAGCTTGTACATCCTTATAAAACCATTTACAGAATTATCAGTTTAAATCCAATTTAAATCACACATTCTCCCCTATCACAATTATCAAATCATTTGAGATTTGTGATCTCTTATAGATTTAAATTGATTTTGAAAGCTTTTAGGAAGAATTGTGACTTGATTATGAAAGCGTTTTAACTGATAAGGATCGGATTTTGAGATTTTAAACTCCATTGGTTAAACATGCATGATTATCTTTTGAAAACAATTGAATGCCAAATAACTTTTTAATTTAATTGAAATCATTCTCCCCTCAATCAATGACATAGGTTGTTGATTGAGAGATAGATATTTTGACAAATAAATCCATATGATTATCAAAAATAGAGTCCGAGTTATTTTTCATAGCGATTAGTTTTCAGCAGATAAATGTTTTTAGAATCAGAGCATGGAATTTTGAAAATATGATAAAGTATGGCTCTGTTCTTTCTTTGACAAGCGGGTTACTGCCTGACATGACAATAAACCATTTTTCTCTTTCTCCCAAAATTATTATTATTATTATTATTATTATTTTTAATAAGAATTAGAAACATCTAAAGTCCCGTGTCATTCTTTGAATGACACACAAGACCGTAGATATTATCAAATCGAGAAAAACATGACAAATTGACAATATTTTTGAAGATTTTTCGAATTTTTTCAGATTTTTATGGATTTTGAAAGTTTTATAATTTTGTATTTTGTTTTGCGAATAAATATTTACAAGAGATAGATGAGCATAGACCTTTACTCCTCGTCTTCTTCATGAAGACGTTTGAGTGTTTCTGGTTGAAGGCTTTTCAAGCCTAGTCGTGGAAGTATGAACTCAAACCGTTCTCTTGGAAGAGCTTTGGTGAAGATGTCTGCTAACGATATTCAGACCTCACAAAATAGAGTTCCACCACACCCTTTTCCACTTGTTCCCCGATGAAATGATGTCGAATGTCGATATGCTTTGCTCTTGAGTGTTGAACGTTATTGCATGAAAGAGCAATAGCACTTTTATTATCACAACAGAGGGATTTTGTTAAGTACAAAGCCATAGTCAGTTAATTGAGATCTCATCCAAAGGATTTGAGCACAACAAGATGACATGGCTATGTATTCACCTCTGTAGAGGAAATAGAAGTACTCATTTGCTTCTTTGAAGACCAGCTCACAAGCTTATCACCCAAAAGCTGAGCACCTCGGACGTACTTCGGCGAGTATCTTGACATCTGCATGATCGGCATTAGTGACATACCGGTGTCCTTCGGTACCAAAGTCCCATATTGATGGTTCCTTGGAGATACCGAAAGACCCGTTTAACCGCTTCAAGGTGCTTTTAGTAGGCTTAGCCTGGTATCTAGCACACATGCAAACAGCGAACAAGATGTCGGGTCTACTAGCAGTGAGGTACATCAGGGATCCAATCATACTACGATATTTCGTTTGGTCAATCATGATCCACAGTGGTCCTCATCTAGTTTGGTTCGATCAATCATGGGAGTGTCAACAGGTCACTTGAATCAAATCCAAATTTCTTTAAGATCTCAGTAGCATATTTAGATTGATTTATGAAAATGCCTCAGGGACTTTGTGAAATTTGTAATCCCAAGAAAATGACATTTGTCCCATCATTGACATTTGAAATTTTGAACTCATTTCATTTGAAAACGGTCACACTCATTGGGGTTAGTCGAGGCAAAAATGATATCATCAACATAAATTTGAACATGAATTAAATGTTTGCGACTTTCGGTGAACAACGTTGGATCAACTGCTCCTTTGCTGAATCCGGTAGATAGAAGAAACTTTGATAGCGTATCATACCATGCCCTTGGAGCTTGCTTTAAACCATAAGGAGCCTTCTTCAAACGATAAACGTGGGTAGGATGTTCTGATTCACAAAGCCTTCGGGTTGGCTGACATAGACGACTTCTTTAAGATCTCCGTTCAGGAATGCCGTCTTCACGTCCATTTGATAGACTACCATGTTCTTACTTGCCATTAGCAAAAAGATTCTAATTTCCTTGATTCGAGCAACAGGAGCAAAAGATTCTTCAAAGTCTATACCCTCCTCTTGACGGTATCCTTTAGCAACTAATCAAGCCTTGTTCTTCAACACATCACCATGCTCATCAAGTTTCACTTTGAAGATCCATTTTAGAGCAATAATCATAGCACAATCTGGCGCAGGTACTAACTCCCATACATCAAGTCGATCAAACTCATGAATTTCTTCTTGCATGGCATTGAACCGCTATCTTCATTCATGGCGGTTTTGACATCTTTTGGTTCGATCTTAGAGAGTACGGAGTTGAAGAAGCACCATAAGGCATCGGTTGCAAGTTGTTTCCGTGTTGATACTTGACGAGAAGGATTTCCAATGATGTTGTCTAATGGATGATCGTGAGTCCATTTTCTGAGGTGTTCATGTGGTAGTTGTTGAGGGATGAAGTAGCGAGTCGATGTCTCGAAGAAGATGGTTCTGATGAAGATTCAGGAGCAAATATGTTTTCAAACGGAGCATCTTCGAGGGTAGCAAAGGGATTATCATCATCATTGATGCCAGAAACAGTTCCATGATGTACATTTGAAGAATGATGATTTGTTGATGAGGCGAAGGATCGGCAGCAGCGCTTCTTGACTTAATGATATTGAGGCGGGATTGACTTCATTCACAGGAATATGAGCGACCTCTGTTGTAGGAATAGACACCTCATTAGTACTTGGATCATAAAGTTCATCAAACATAGGATCAAACAATTTCTTTAAATCATCTTGAGATGGAGGTACATATGGAGTTTCTTGAGAAAAGTTTGGAACAAGGGATGAACCAATGGGACTTTTTGAAGTGCGGGTTCGAACTGGATTGTCCAGAGCCATTTGACCGGTCACTCATCAGCGTAGCGTGAATTGTTTCCATGATGTTTCGGGTTCTTTTGTTGTAGATTCGGTATCCCTTTTTGTTTGGTGCATACCCTACAAATATTCCAATGTCTGCTTTAGCTCTAAGTTTGCCTAAGTCTTGACCCTCATTAGTTGGATAACACAATGCACCAAACACACGAAGGAAAGAGATTAGGTTTTCTGTTGTGGACAAGTTCATATGGAGTTTTTCCATGAGCAGTGTGAATCGGGGAATGATTTTGTGTGTAGCATGCAGTGGCAATAGCTTCAGCCCAGAGAAACATTGGAACCTTTGAGTAAATCGGCATTGTTCTAGCGGCTTCTACAAGAGTTCGATTTCGTCTTTCAACTACACCATTCTGCTGAGGAGTTCGTGGAACACTTCTTTGATGGCTGATTCCAATGCTTTCATAAAATTCACTAAGTTGTTTGTTAACAAACTTCGGTTCCATTGTCGTCCGGATAATTCGACGGTTTTGTTAAGTCGAACCTGCGGCTGTTTGATGAGTTTGATGATGATATCAGGAGTTTCATCCTTTGTCCTTAAGAACTTGACCGAGGTGAATCTAGAGTAATCATCAACCATAACTAACACATATTTCTTCCCAAAGATATTATGCACTCTCATTGGTCCACATAAATCCATATGAATTGTATAAAGAACTACGTGATGAGTTAGTAGGTTTGGATTTATGGGCATACTTCTTGCTTTTCCCAATTGACATGCTGAACAAAGATGATCCTTTTCATACTTTAGTCGAGGTAAACCTACAACTAAGTCCTTTATGGAGAGATCATTGATGGTGCCGAAGTTCAAGTGATTGAGACGACGATGCCATAACCATGACTTTGTTTTGAAGCCTTTGACAACAAGTAAATTGGAGAAGACTTCATCATATCATCGATAGAGATGGTGTAAAGATTTGAACCACGAGTTCCTTACCATCAAGTTCTCTAACAAAACAAGTATGTTTTCTGAAGGCTACTTCTAGATCGAATCATAATTGACCGAGAAACAGATTATGACCAAAACCTTCCACATAGTATACTCTAGAGATAACACTATCACCAACAACATAATCACCATAACCCATAATTGCACGAAATGATCATTACCGAATCTAACTGTCCCGATGAATTTCCTCACGAAGTTCATGAGCGCGACGGTCTCAGGTCATATGCTTGGAACGCTGAGTCCGGGTACCACAGAACGATTTGAACGATCTGCAGTTGAACACAAACAAGAATGGATAGCTGGATAATTGGGATCCCCATGCAAGAATGGGTTCCACTTGGTTAGTAACAGATTGGAACACCCACATCAGAAATAGAAACATCCATATCAAAAGTAGAAGCAATGGAATCATTGGGAATAGATGCAATGCTGGGTGTCGTATTTGACCTATTCAAAGTATGTTCACTTCTTAAGGGAATAGTTCTACCGGTAGGCATCCATTTTCTAGTGGGCATAATCTTAGCAGTTTGAGAGCAAAGCTGATTATTCTTATGGCCAAAAGGTATCCAATAATAACCTATCTTTATAAAAGTTCTTCCGTGGGTTTCCACTATTTTCTAACAATCTTTCGTTTTTGCCTTTCTGCCTTCTTTGCACGATTATTAGCGTTAACAATTTTAACTGGGCATTTGACAGCATTAGACAAAGCATTCACACCACATTCATGATTAGCAATTCAAGCGGACATCATTACAAGGTTTGCAAATAGTATCAAAATTGAATTAATTACGATGCGCTAAGGCTAATACTATAATCAACACGATTCGTTTTATTCAACTCAAGCTTAAAGATCCTAGGTTGGTCTTCTACTCTCTTCCAATGCACATTTTTTGCTTGCGAGGTCCTATCATTCCTTGTATTGTCTTGAGACTTTGACTGCTTCGCTTTAATGTCATTGATTACTACTATAGAGGGAATTATGGGAACATTAGTTGGTTGATCTACTTTTTGCATTCTGAACTAGACGTGCAAGGATCTGTAATACTAGACGACACATTGATGTATACTTTCTTAAAACTGAGCCTAGAATGGTTTGAAGGCTCGGCACTAGGCATAGAACAAGGCATCACGGCTTTGCCTTTTGCACCTAAGGTTAAGGATTTGGGACATGTTGCAATTACACATTCTAGCAACTCTTGAGATCGTTTGGCATGGAGGCAAGCAAACCTAATTTCACTATCAAGAGGTTTGTTAATGAAATCCTCTTCGACAATCTCACGGAGACATTCTAGACTATCCTTAAGGTGAGCACAGTAGTCATGAAAAGCATGTTCATTATTCCTAAGATGAGGAGGAATATATTTAACTGTCACAGTGTATTTGCAATCTAAGGGTGACTTTGAGACAACATTCTTATTGAAAACAAGTGGTAGTTTCCCATTTCCCGACTTCTGATTCTCAATTTCCTTTTGTAAAGACGTTATTTTTCGTTGTTTTGGTCACGGGTGACTTTTATTGAATCATATAACTCTTTAAAATGTCGTTTAACTTTTCATTTTCTTCTAGAAAACTCTCGTTTTCCTTTTGTAAGGCATTAACTAAGTTTTGAAGATGAAAAGTTTGAGAATTCGGAGAATCTAAAGGAGGAGGCATTTGGGAGCCTGTCATATTGTTCTTTTGACCCTTTAATTGAGAGATTTGGGCTTTCAACTTTCTGATCGTGTTGCAATGAGCTTGAATCTGTTCATCACGTTTGTTAATTTGAAAAGCGCATCAAACTCGGAGCATCGAGGATGTCTTGATATATGAGGTTTTGACATTTTCTTTAAGATGTTGATATTTTAGTTGTAAATTAAAATGCTCAACCTCTAGTTTAGAAAAATGTTTAACCAAATTGTCGTGATCATCCGGTTCAATTTTCTCAGTTAATTTAGAATTAGTTTTTTCAAGCTCAATGACACGATCATGGGAGACTTTCGGGGCAACAGATAATTCATGAAATTGAGAAGCATTAATAGAACAAGTTGTAGCATTGAAAAACACATCTTGAGCAATACATTCAGAAATCATATTCTCATTCAGTGTATGCAAGTTCTTCCTTTCAATCTCATTATATTTTAATGCTCGCTCATAGTCACTAACCTCAACTATCATAGCATCAAATTCCTTTTCCATTTCTTTAATGTCGGAATTCATTCCCTTTTTAAGACTCTCAAAGTGATCTTTTAGTTGTTTAAAGAAAGGCATGACTTCATTTAAATAACATTCTTTAGTTTGCTCAAAACCTCTTTCTCCTTCAGTTATACCGGTGGGTGTGATCCTTTTCTTGCAAGTTTTCTCAAAATCAACAAATAGTTGAAAGATAACATATTGGCTGATTAAGGTCTTGCTTTTAGTGGCAATTGTTCTAGGAACTAGATGCATTGGTGTATTTGGAGGATACACAGTCGCTCTAGGCATTTTCCAAAGGGGGTGGGTTGGTTTCAACAATATTTTCAGCTTTCTGCTTATCTAAATCCATTTTCCAGAACACTTGTTCGGGAGTTAACAATGTCTGAGGCTTAAACTTGTTTAAGGCAATCCAATTCTCCTTTTGTAATCATGGGGTGTGATGATTACTTTCTTTTCTTTACATTTTGGATCACCTAGTTTCTTGTTTAACTTTTCCCTAGTGATTTCATCGATTTCTTATCTTCCTCTGTGCACTTTCAGCAACTAGGTTTCTGTATAGGTTTAAGGATTTCCTTGCCATCATAAAGAACCTTATGAGCATTTCTAGCCTTTTAATGACCTCTGGATTTGGTTCCTCAACAAGGGGAATGCTATGCTTATCGCTTAGGACTCTATGCTTAGTGATCATGTGAGCGGTCTGAATGGTGTTTCCTTGTACGTACAACTTATTTTCAAGCTTGTTTTTCAAGGTTTTAGATTAGAAAAATCATTCAAAAGTTTTGATTCCTTAGCACTCAATTCTTGCTTAAGCATTTTAACATTTTCTTGAAGTTCTTGTTTTTGCTTAGCGGTTTTTGAAAGTTTTTCTTGTAAGGAGTTTAACTCTTGTTTTAATACTTCTTCTCTAAACCTACTTTTTCTAATAGTTGTATGCATTTGGTCATCCATTTCCTGCTCACGGGTGGTCAACTCAAATTTTGCACGTTGTTCATAAATAGCAACACGTTCTTTATAGGCATTAGTTGAGATATCAAAATCATCGGGGGCACATGCAGTGTATTCATCAAAAACATAGTCATTGTTGACTGCAGAAGATGCATCACTTGATACAATTTCACTTTCACTTTGTTTCACATATTGATCATATGGGACAACATTGATATTACCCATATTTTCAATATTTGATTCAATAGTTTGAGTTGATTGTACTTTGTCATGCATCTTTTGTACATCAACATCATCGTATAGTTTTAATACCTCTGAGATGAGTTTGTCTTTGGATGGGCCAGCTTGTGGTGAAGAAGAGACCTTGGGAGAAACCATTGGAGAAATGCTAGCCATAAAAATTGTGTGTGCAGTAGGTCCATCATCCACATCGGAGTCGTATGCATCACAATCAGCGACTTGAAAGGCGTTCACGATGATTGTGACCTATCTCTGAATTGGCTTCATCCACATCGCATCATAGGTCTTGGCATTGACCTCAAGCAAGAAACAATAACTCCTCTTCATCCAACAGCAGCACCATTATCCGAGCTTGTACAAGCAAAGGCATCTTATCTCTCGAAGTAATCGGCGATGCGTGGACGTTTTGGAGATGTGCAGTTCCTTGCAATGTGTCCCTCACCACCACAATTATAGCATTTGATCGGCTTAGTTTGACCTTGATTTCCATTTCTTCCTCGATTCGGATTACCAACATAACCTCTACCAGCTCCTCCTCTTCCTTGATCATACTGTCTTTCTTGAACTGGTTGCACAACAATTTTCCCATCTCTGACGGTAGCTTGATTGTGTGGGTTAGAAGCTGTTCTGAGGTTGTTGTTGGTTTGTGGGAGAGAATTCATGTTTTGACTAATCGGAGAGCCAGTTGATTAATGAAGTTACCCACGTGCATCGAGCATCGGTTGTTTGAACTTTGGATAGGGAATGAGTTTGTGAGTTCCATCACCCATGGGTATAACTTGTGAAGCTTTAGTGGTAATTCCAATGTTTGAGTAGAAGAAACGGTTGAATCATTTGATGAGCTTGTCTCTACTGGATTTGTTTTGAATTGTTCAAGAATCCTCTTTTCAAACATGGCATGTCTCTCATTCGGAAGAAGGAAGGCATAGAGTTGCTCATAGTTTGTATTCTTCAATCCTTTAGTGAGCTTCAAGAAAGTAACAAATTTGTGCCATTCGGGATTCATGTTGTTTACAAACTTTGAGTTCAACTGAATGTTAGGCATAGTCATTCTGATGTTCCTCATGTCATTCACCAACTTATGAAATCTCACATAGTACTCATAGACACTCTTCATCTGATTCATCTTGAAGTGCTCAAATTCATCATACAGTTGTGATTCTCTGTCTTCAACAGTTAGCTTCAGAACGAAAGAAGCATCTTGACATTATCCCATACTGCTTTTGCCTCGGTGTTGTGATTGATAAGCTTGTAGATGTCCTTTGGTAGACCTTGCAGTATAATGTTGGAAGCTCGGATATCAGCATCGAATCTCTTTTTCTCCTTATCGTCAAGCTCATCATACATCTTTGGTCCGTCCATTCCGTAAATCAAAGTTCCATCTTCAGCAGTATCAAGTATATCTCTAGTAGTTTCAACTTGGTAAGGTCCTTCATCAATGGATTTGAGAATGTTAACCCCATTTTCTTTCCAAGACAGCATACAATCGATTCGTTGAGCCCAAGAGTCATAGTCAAGTTCTGTCAAGCATGGGTGGGCGAGTATCGAACCAAAATGCTTGAACATCCTCAGCAACAGTGGAGATGATTGTAGGAACGTTGGTAGACATGATGACAAGTTAAGCGAGATTTTATAACTCTATGATTAAACCGGGAAATAGATTCTTTCACGGAATTTTACTGAATCAAGAGAAAACCGTATTTAAAGGAAATCACTCAAGTCGCTAGGAAAATTTGAACCAAGTCGCTAAGTGCCAAGTCGCTATAGTCCCAGTAAGCTATATAACAACTCACTACAATCCAAGTCGCTAGCAAAATTTTGACAGCAATTCGCTTATCACCAAGTCGCTAAATAGCAACTCGCTAGGTACCAAGTCGCTAACACCAAGTCGCTAACAAAATAAAGTACAAGTCGCTAACTTACACCAAGTCGCTACGTGTAGTGGATAATCCACTACTTGTACTTTTGTCGCTCAAACTTGTCTCACTAGACATGTCGCTAACCCAACTCGCTAAGACTTTCAACTACAACTCGCTACCAAATTGTAAAGCAAGTCGCTACCAAGAAAACTTTCCCGTGGCTCAAGTCGCTAGCATGAAAAACACATGAACACCACTTTTCAATCAAAAAACAACCCAACCACTATGATTCAAACCTTCTAAATCAAAACCTAAACACTTGTGATGATTCTAAACACAAAAGTACTACCAAAATCCACACTTTAACACTAGAAATCAACCAAATGATGCAAAACCACTAAACTTTTTCAAGCTCAAAAACTACCTAAAAACCACTAGAAATCCAAAGATATGTAAGATATGATCTAACCATGGCTCTTGATACCAATTGTAGGATATTGGATTTCACATACACATCAAACCATAACACAAAGTAGGCGTATAAGTGGAATTCTAGAGAGAGAAAGTTAGAGGTTTAGGGAACTTTAGTGAGAGAAAGAAAATTCTTATTATGAGCTCCAACTCTCTACCTTGGAAGGTAGAGAGTATTTATAGTCTTACAATAAAACACACACAACGGCTGTGGATCAGGGCATACAGATGGGTAAAGACCCGTCCATCCTCCACGGTGTTACTAAACTAAATACTACTTAACATAGAAGTACTATGACTACGAGCTTTCTAACGATTACATTTACTTGAGGTGACCGACTCTTTAATACCTGGAATTTCTAATTCCTAACAAATTTGACCCGAATTGAAAAGATCAAAACACTTGGAGTACATTATTACACAAATAAAGGGAATTTGAATTTAACGTTCCCTTCCCGTCATTTCATAAAATTTAACTTTTCCCATGAGTCCCAATCGTCCCAAAACTGTGTACAAAGGATATGACTCGACTTAGCAACTTATGCAAGCAACTAGATAATCGAACTAAGGGTTTAGTACGATAACAATAATGCACTAAAAGTGAGTGCATACAAGGTAGGCTAAGGCGATTTGGGTGTACATTTGGGGGTGGATTGTAAACAATGCTCTTCATTGATATTCCAGAAAACCAAAACATCACGAGAACCGCAAAAAGGATAGGCTCTGAGGGGTTAATTAGGGGTATCGTGTACTAAATATGAGTAAAACGCAAGGGTGTGGGGGAATTACTCAAACGATGTGGAAGAAGTAATTATATTACGGGTATCAAACAAGGGTTATCCTAATGCCTCTTATCATTTAGTTATTCCTAACTACACAAGTGTAGTCTTACTAGCGATCTCGGAATGCATCACAAAACAAGTTCTAGAATCTATTATACTACCGGTACACACTCAAAGCATTAAAATGGAATGCTTTAATTCCTACAAATCTAAGGGCAATCCTCACATTTTGGGTGGAATTTAAGTGGTAAAGGGTTTTTGTGCTAGTCATATAACTTCCTATCCATGAGACGCTTTATTAAGACTAATGGCCCACTCCTACATGTCATGAAAAATTTTAAATTTGGTGCCAAAATTACCCTAACCGATATTTCTCATGGTTTATTACACAAATGAAATTGGACAAGGCAAATAGTCAAGGATAAGCATAGTTTCAAAGTTCCCGTTTTATTTTCCCTCCCTACACTTAAACTGAACATTGTCCCCAATGTTCCCCGAAAGTATAAACGTTATGATAATGGAAGGTAATTAAAAACAAAAGAAACTAGTACTCCCTGATTAGCTCGGTAGGATCCGTGTGAAGTAGTGGTTAAATTTTCTTCCAAGAAGAGTGTTTGCGTGAAAAGCTCCTTCCAATCTTATGTATCTTCTTCTTGATAAATTAAACCTTCGCGTAAAATCGGCGTAAAATCGAACGAAACCCTTGAAGAAAACGAACAAAACCTTCGCGTAAAATCGAACGAAACCCTTGAAGAAAACGAACGAAACCTTCGCGTAAATTTGAATTAAACCTTCTCGATAAACTAGTACTCACTTGAAGAAAACGAACGAAACCTTCGCGTAAAATCGGCGGTAACAATATATATAAGACTATACTAAACTAGGATTTAATGCTTGTGGAATGGATGTTTACAGATTTTCTAGAAAATTAAGACCTGGAAAGTTCCAAAAATTTATAAGCAGCTCAGAAAACGAGAAAAAGTAGTAAGAAGTTTCTACTCCTCCTGACGCCGTCAGGTTGCGACCCTGACGCCGTCGGGTTATCCTGACAGAAACTGGTATGCGATTTTCTGGAAAAAAATTCTGGAAATTTTTTATCTTTAGAATCTGAAAAAATTTCCTGCAAAACATCCATTATGACTCAATACAAGCATTTGACTCGAACAAACACATATATCTTTTAAATAATCGTAATTCTCATATTCACGTTCTTTTTGAAAACGTGTGTAATCCTCCCTACACTTATCCCTTATGTAAAATACCTTTATATGTAATTAAGACGAGGTTAAAGACAAAATAAAGCATTTTTATAAATTTAAACATGAGAATAAACAATCAATAAAAGATATACGACACACAAACAAGCAAAAAATTAAGCATGGGTTGCCTCCCATGAAGCGCTTTTCTTTATTTATGAGTCTTGTAGCTAGAATCGAAGTCGTGCCCCAATGTTACTTCATTACCGTCACCTTCTTCCTCTTGACGGTCTCTATTGGGGTTTTCCATGTCATAGTAATGCCCTATTATGCATCTTTCTAAGAAGTCATCTTCTCCCCAATCCATTCTATATTCCGGTCCTAATTTCAAGCAATCCTTATAGTACCCAAAAATCTTATTCATCACATAATCAACTCCCTTTTCCTTATCTTCATCATTCCTATAGTAGACCGATAGCTTAAGTTCCTTTTCATCATTTGATAGTAATGATGGATCATAAGTCATCCTTGAATCTCACTATTCCTAACGACGGATCATAAGTCATCCTGGTGTTTTCTATGAAAGGCCTTCCTAGAATAATGTGGGACAAGCTAGGATCTATGGCTGTACTAATATCATTCACAACTATGATGTCCGTAGGAAAAGTGAAACTTCATACATAGACGGGCAATCCCTTAACTCTACCAAGAAAATTGCAACTAACCCTAGAATTATCGGGGTCTTGCCTAGTCGGGATAGGCTTCTTCATTACCCAATTATAGTAGGTGCTAGTCATGATATTTATCGGGGACTTGCGATCAATGTAGGCCTTTGCCACGAAAAGGTGTCCTATGCAACATGGTATGTTAAGATTCCAAGGGTTCCCAAACTTGATCCTAGGGCTTTTCCTAACATACATGTGATGGAGGTCTCGTACTAAGTGTGGGTGGCGAGAGAGTTCTTATTCCGTAGGAAACTTATTGAAATAGTCATCGTGTACTTCATATAATTCCTCGGTTGTTTCATCCCTAGGAGTTTGACTAACCTCAAGTACCGTCTCATGGTTCGTTTCGTCATTTATTCTATTAGGTTTCACTAGGGCGATGGTATTGACGAATTGAACGTGCTTAGCTAACTTACTTGGGTCCTTAATCTCTACACCGGAGGCTTCTGGGGTTGAGATAGCATTAACCTTCCTATCACTATTGGTCATGGCTTTCAAGAGGTTATCTATCTTCCTATCCATCTCAGCTTGTTGTTGGTTAAAACGGTCCGAGAGCTTAGCTATTTGAGCTTCTTGGGATATGACTAGGTGTTGCAACATCCCTTCTATGTTTTGTTGGTTAGGGCCGTGAGATGGGGGCCATGAGAAATCATTAGATGTGAATTCTTTGGTTTGTCCCTAATAAAAGTCGGGCTTGCCCTTCCATGCTTCTCGGGCGTCATTAAAAGTTCTAGGTCCGGGTGTTGTAGGGAATCTTCCTCCCCTTCTCCATTGGTACGCGAGGATTCGTAGTCAACGGAAGCTTGTTCGGGGAGTCTTGTGCAAGTGCGAGTGTTATGAGGACCACTACATGGTTCACACAAGGAAGAAACTTTGTTCACTTGGCGTGAAGACTTAGGATTTTCATAGGAGCTCATTAGGAATTTAACTTGATCTTCAAGCTCGAGCATCCTATGGTAGGAAGATTGTGAGTCAATGGGAGGCAAGGAGATTGCCTTTACGGTTTTGGGCAACTCACGGGGGCCATTCCAACTTTCGTTGTCATAGAGAGAAAGGTCCTCTATTATACCCCATGATTCTTCCGCGGTGAGATCACTAAGTTTTCCACCGGCCGCTTAGTCAATGGATCGCTTAGTAGGGAAGTTGACATGATCAAGAAGAGTTGGACTTGAAGCCAAAGAGCAATGCCGTGATGAGGGAACCTATGAAGTAAGTCCTTCAATCGAGTCCATGCTTCGTAGAGAGATTCACCTTGACGTTGTTGGAATATCAAGATTTCATTCCTAAGCTTAGTAGTTCTCCCCTGTGGTAAAAACTGAGCAAGTAAACGAGAGGTGAGATCATCCCAACTTGAGATGGAGCAGGCGGGAAGTCGCTCAAGCCAATTACTAGCTTGGTCCTGTAGAGAGAATTGGAAGAGACGCAAACGCGTCGTCTCCCGAGTAGTAGCATCGAGGTCGATGGAATCGAAGATTTTAAGGAAATACTTAAGATGCTGATTAGGATCTTCGGAACGAAGTCCATGGAATGCACATCCATTTTGCACCAACCGGATTGTGTTGGATCGTAGGGCCGTAGTTTGGGCTTGGTCGGGAAGCTCAATGGTGTTCCTATAGCCTGGGTGGCTTCGTCTTGAGTATTCACCAAGAGTACGGCCTCTTGGCGGGTCATTAGGTGGTGGGTTGATGAGTGGTGGTTGATTATCACCTTCCATGATGAAAAGTGATGGGGTTACTAACAAAGGTCACGAAGAAGGGGGATAGACTACGAGGAAGCTAAAATGGGGAAAAAAAGCTTACTTGATAGGAATCAAGCAAGGAAACCTAAACGAGGTGGAAATCTAACTAGCTATTCTATTCCCTGGCAGCGGCACCAAAAACTTGATCGGTACAACTTGCGTTCGGGTCAAAGGAACTTCCTTTCTTCGAGTAAGCAAGTTTTTCAACACCCTAGGCGATGAATCTAATCGTTGTAGTGTAGTTTTAGGGTAAGCCTCGGGATTGATATCGTTCTCTAGGGGAATAGGAATGCTAGTGAGAAATAACTATGCTAAGGTTGGGGTTGAGGAAGATTATTTTTTTATCTTTTTTATGTTTTTTTAGGAAATTGAAAGGTACGAATCTCGGGGTATTGGATTTGGGGGTTGGTATTTCTACCGATTACTCTACTTATCTAATTATCTACTTATCTAAACTAAGGTGAGTGTAGTCTATGTCTATTGTTGTGTGCTCTTATGATGATTAAAAATGTGTTTACTTAGATGTTATTACTCCCTAGTTATCTCCTATTGATGGTTGAATTGTTACGTCCTTATTCTTAACGCGTTGTGTTTCTAAGGTCGTAGGGTATGCGTTATCCCTAACTCTTTGAAGCTACCTAAGGTTAATGACTACAAAATCTCTAGGATTCATAAACTTAACACTAAGGTTATCTTTGGATATTTAGCCTACAATTCCACTAGTAACTATAAGCTAAGGTTCAACAAAGACTAATCAAGCGTTAATAACACAACAGATGACCTATCGCAATACTAGGTCAATAACAATTAAGATAAGAGACAACCAATCAATATTCAATACCTAGGTTTCATATATCTAAGCAAACACACAAGTAAATTAGTCGGACATGGAGAACATGCAAGCATACATACAAACAATTGAAGACATGATTAAATCAATGAAGTAAAACACTTATCTTGTTGTAAAATAGGGTATGGAACCCTAAGATACTACACAAGATAGCCTTGGTTCGGTTTAGGTTTTTACTCCACAAAACTACCTCTCTAAAAACTGAAAAATTCGATTCTATATATAGTGTTACAATATGCATGTACTCTACTCTTTAATTGTGTCGGTGCCGCCATTAGGTTTTAGTCTTGGCCACGTCAACTCCATGACGGCGTCACCTTATGCTTGTGACTCCGTCGGCTACTTTCATCCTCGGCCACGTCGGGATCCAAATCTAGGCCGTCTGAGTTCTGATGCCGTCACTTATAAATAAGCAATTTGTTCTCTGAGTTGTTTCAAGATGTGTCACGACGGCGTGGCAATTAAGCCGTGACGCCGTCCCATTCAATTCCAGCAGCTTGAGTGTCTCGATTCTTGACTTTGTCCATTTTATTCATATATTCTCGCCTTTTCGTCCGAATAAGTATCATTCCAGCAATTTGCCTTCAAGAGACCTAAAAAATGAAAAGGAACGAAATTAAGTAGTAACGGATACAAAAGTGATCAATTAAGGGCTTAAATGACCCCTAAAAAATGTACCTTTTAAATCCTTATCATGGTCAAGGGTTTAATGTTAATGGAAAGAATAACATGGGTGCTTCACAACTACGGGTTCAAGTGGTTGATCAAGGAAATGCTCAGACTGGGGTTAATGGTCTCCAATGCTATAACTGCAATGAGAAGGGTCATCTAGCTAATGCATGCCCAAAGCCGCAGGACAAGAGGCAAGGCTTATCACAAAGAGGCTTTACTCTTGGCTCTCAAGGATGAAGGCCGTGAAACTCTTACCAACAAGGAATTCATGGCTAATGCAGATTCGATGATGACATGGAGGACTTGGTGCTAATGTAGCTGTGATGTTAATGGCAAACATGCAAGAGCTCCACATGAGTGACACAGGCCCAGTGTATGACACTAATGGCTTGTCTTAGGTACCGAATGCAAACATACTCATACATGATCTGATATCTCTGTCAACATCTGCATCCGACGAGGCACAGATTGTTCAACATGAGCCTTCTACATCTCATTCTGACGAAAATCAAATTGATCCCGTAGTTATATTTGACGATCAAGATGACCTTATGGTTACTTTTGATAATCAAGTTGACTTCGTGGTCATATTTGAGGATCTAAATAATGATCATGTGCAGATTCAAGTTGAACAAGATAAACCTTTGTCTAATCGCATCTTGAGCTCATGACCAACTTAATTAAGACCACCCAAGCTCAATTTGGAAAAGTGCAATGACATCAATAAGAAATTGCAAGATAAAATTGCACTGTTGACTAAGGATGAAGAATGCTATAAGTTCCAACTCAACATTTTTCAAACTAAAGAGATACGTGAAAAAGGTTTTGAAGTCGCATTTGCTAAATCTTACCAAAATGAAAAATCTTTGGAAAAATAAATCTGTGATCTAGTTGCATCCAAGAATGCTTTGTTGTCTCAAATAGAACAATTGAAATTTGATCATAAACAACAACTTTACGCTCTCACTTCAAAACTCAAAAGCTAAGTCCGAGTTGTTAACTTGTCAAAAGCAGATTACGTGAGTACAAAAATCATTCGAGGAAACAAATAGATGACTATCTTGAGGAAATTGTCAACTTACAAAACAAAATCAAAGAGTTTCGAAATGTTGTTTACAACATAGGAAGTCAATCAACAATCAAAAGTTTTCTTTTAAACCAAATCGATGGATATGGACCTTCTCTTGATTACCAACCACATTTTTCACATAGAGCATTCAAACCAAATCTTCAAGTTTACAGTGCAGAACATAGAATTGATGACTCCATTATGAGTGTTGTTGAATATAATCATATGGAGGAATTAGATGCAGAAGACGAGAGTTGGTTAAGAATGGAAAATGTTGTTTATAACAAACCATTTAACTATTCAAAAGTCATAACTTTCGTCACACAACAGGATAATTCTAACACACCTTGGGTTATCACGCCTACTCTCGAGTCCTCTTCTAATGAAGGTCCCCAACACAATGTTGCACAAATTAATGGTCCTTTACCTTCTTTTAGTGAAAGAAGCCATTAGCTGAACGATGTCAGGTTCTAAAATACTTTGACACTTTCATGTCTGACATCAAACTTTTGGAACATGCAATTGAAGTTAATTCAAGTAAAAGTCGAACATTTTCAATCAGCCATTTAGTACACAACAAAGGGATATTTTTCAGAAAGGACTTTTACCACATGTTCGAAATTTAAAAATGTGTGCAATCTATTGGGAACGGGAACTTCAGAAGGAGATTGGGCTTATGAAAACAGTTTTGTGAAAAGTAAACATTGATTTCAAATACTAAACGTAAAAAGAAAATGTTAAGAAATCATGTTGACCGACTCTTGGAAGATGTTATCTCAACGATAAATGTTGTGTTATTACATTCATTGCATATGCATTTGATTATATCCGTTGATTCTTGATAACGTTGACAACACCGATAATGTGTCACAAATTAAATCTTTCAAGATTGAAAATGAGCGATTGTTAAATGAGCTTTCGAATGCAAAACGTCGTCTTTAATGGTGTCAAAAGGATTGTCAAAATCGAGAACTTGCTTTGCAAAACAAAATCAACGATTCGCTTCAAAATCTTTTGATCCAAAAATAGAACAACGGATGATGAAACGTGTCTTTAAAATGTCAAATTTCAAAATATGAACAAGAAATAGCCAAAGTTAAAACGTAATATGGTGTGATATTTGATTTGATCAAAAGACTGCATAAAGCGCCAAAAGATGCATGATCATCTTGCATATACCAAAGAAGTTTTCTGAAATAATGGAAACACTACCAAAATCAAGATTTGTTACACACTATCCATGAATTAAAAGCAGAGTTGGTAAAACTTAAGCAAGATAGGATTAATACACATGTACTTGCCCTTACGGATTGCTTAAAATTGACAACAAACACTTAATGACACACCACAAGAAACTAATGTGCTTCCTTCCACTTAAAACGAGGAATAGTTGCCTCTTTTCCCAACGCTAGCACTTCACGTGCCAAGAGCAAAACCAGAAGAATAGGAAGTTGCAGCGTAAGAGAAAACAATAAAGACCTCTGAAGTAGAAGCACATCTTAGGACTTTGAATAAAACTCATGTTGCACCCACTTTAGATATTGCGTTAGCCAAATGTAATATCCAAAGTGTATGTGTAACGACGAAACTTGTACGTGACGTGCTTGAATGTTATGTTTCAAGCATCTTGTGTTGGTTGTCATAAAAGCATGTTTTCTGGTTGTCATGATAAATGTGTTGCTAATGCTATCTTATCTTGCAAGTGAAACAATAGAAAACGGAATACCTCTAGGCCCACTAATGCTTCTAAGTCTGTCCTAGGTAAACCGCCTACTAATGTTTCTGCTACACTCATTGATGTACCCATAGAACCCACTTCACCTCCTAGGAAGAGAATATCACTTAGTGCATTCACTAAGACCAAAGCTAAGACTAGTTGGACTTGGCAGAGATGGTTACAGAAAATACCGTGCTTTAAATGGATTCCCAGATCATTAACATGTGTGTGTCTAATGTAACTATAACGAACCCTCTAACTCTTCTGGGTTCCACTCTACTTCTATTCCACCCGCGGTTATGTGTGTATGTCAATGCAGTGATGCAGATTATCCTCTGGATCGTTGATAGCGGATGTTCCCACACATATGACAGTAATCTCAAATGTTATCAAACTCAGAATAATTCCCCATTTGTGATATACAAATGAATTCAAAATCGGGTGTTACTTCATGGCTACAATACTATACAATAAAATACTCTAATGGAGTCTTTCAAAGATTTATCATTGGATTTGTATAAATATCAAGGCTTTACAAAAATGAGGTCCCCAAATGGTTCCAAGTTTACAAAATACATTAAATTGGTTTCAATGATAATAAAATTCATAGCCTTCTTGATCTAGTCCTTGCTCTTCCGTGCGACCCGGCCATTATGGACTCAAATACATGCTTAAAACTGTCAACACAAAGGTTGAGTGAATTCATAGAGTTTGTTTGATGGTTGAACACATTATGTTTGTAGTGTGAGTTATAAATCCACACCAATGGTTTGAAAACCAAAATAGTTATTATTAGACTAAGCATCATTCAATCAAGGCGTTAACGTGTTCCAAAATTAATTGAGAAAATGTCTGGCGCGTGCCCTATCGTGTAAAATTTCGTTTTTACCAATGTTACTCATATATAGTGCTGGTTTGCCTTTAATGGGGCTAACACAAAATGGATTCGGCCAATCCCAATAGATCTATTCACAATATTCTCTACCTCACATAGTGATTAATGATTCATGATTAAGGGACTTAAGTTTGGCAAATGGAAACTTAGTGCTAATAACAATCGATAAGTATATAGTTTGAAAGTAATGTGTTATTTAAAATATAGCATGTATCTCCCCAAGGGTTTGTAAAACATTAAGGTAATAGAAAGTGGGGCTATGAACTCACTTTTAGAGCAAAATGATATCAAATGTATAATGAGAATGATGGATATGCCATGAGAATCCTACGAGCAACCTAAAAAGAGAATGTTGCGACTTAAGTTTGGAATAATGTTTAGGAAAACATAAACCATCCTATATACGTCTCTATGTTGATCATGATGTAGTACATGGTTTTGGGTATGTCGCTTATAGAAATGGTCTAGTTGTGAAAACGTATAGTTTATATATATCATTACTACCGCTCGCCATCATAATTCAGAGGTCATGTAGTAAACGCTCGAGGAGCTAGGACACTTTAAATCGTAAATCCAACAACTCGTCGATACGTTTTACTCAAATGAAACCTCCTACTAAGCTCCCTAGTTTTGTAGCACTTAGTAGATAAAACATATGTTTTATTTATATATCATAAGTGTCATATGGTTTGTAAACACAAGTTACAAGGTTGTTTGGTTATGATTAGGAATCATAATGTTTATTACAAATATTGTCATAATTTATATCACAAGTGTTTAAAGAAGAGCTTTGATTCAAAGGAATAAAACAATCCCCGCGGTACAAAATTGATTTCGTGTTCAAATAATCCCCGGGCAAAAAAATTGATTCGTGAGAAACCAACATAGCTGTGTAGTATTATGGTAACTCCAAACGCATTGGTTTAAGCACTAGATCGCTCCAACGTAGGTTGAATGGTCTTGGCTTATGGCCCAACAATCGGATCTCGAATGAAAAGGCATAAGATGATATTATCTAGACTACGGATAAGGAAAGCATAAAGAATATATAATCTACGTGGAAATCCTAAAGACTAAGGCAAACTACGCAATTTACGTACTAAAACGCAAATACTCGAAATAAACTAAACGTAACAAAAAGGCAAGTAATGTATTTCCACATCTAGATCCAAAAATAACCTAAAACTACTTTATTGCTAAAATGATATAAGAAAACCAAATATGAATTAAAACTATTTTTTAGGAATTTTCTTGATTTTATTCTAATTAAAAACTAATTATTAACTAATTAAAATGAACTAATTATCTAAAAATTATGAAAAGAGGGGAAAAATTATACAATTACTTTCTAAAATCTAAAATAATATAAGAGACTTTAAAAACTATTTTTGTATTTTTCGTGATTAATTCTCTATTTCTATGAATTTAAATCTATTAAAATCTAATTTTAATTATGAAAAATACCAAATAAAAGGAGAAAATAGGAAAAATGTTTTTTATGCTTTTTATATTTATCTTAAACTATTAAAATTGAAAAATTATTTTTGGAACTTTTCATTAATTGCAATAAACACTATTTAAAAGACTTAAAACTGCTTTTAACAAAGAAAATAGTTAACAAGAATTCAAAAATTATGAAACTTGCAGGGAAATTCTAAAATGACAATCTAAAGCTAATAAAAATAGAAAAACCAGGGCTTATGTGTGAAAATCAAAAGCAGCAGTAAACTAGTGGGAAATAAGCACTTTTTAATAAGCTAATAAGCACAAGAGGAACTAAACTTCTATGGGGCCTAAACTATACTACAACTACTCTAAGGCAAACTAATTAAAGCCACTCCTAACCTCTAAAGATTAGCATACCAATGATTGCTTCAAACCGCTTCCTAAGCAAATAAGCAAACTACCCCACTGTTCTAGTGATGCACAAATGCCATCCAAGAAGCCTAGAGTGAAAACAAAAAGGGAATCCTAACTCAACCAACCAGAGATCAAATATCCAAAGTTATAGCCAAAGAGGACAAAGCAGCTACAATAAGAGACCACAAAATGAATTAAAACTATGACAAAGCAGTTTCCATGAGCAATGAGCTAAGGATCTACTTTAGAGCTATCTATAGAGCTTCTCGTAGTTTAGGACAAAAACAAATAGGGTCTTAGACCACCTAGCCTACCTGCAAGTAGACCAAATATGAGACCATGAGAAGTTCTAAAATGAATAAAGGTGCATCATCCTAAGTTATCAAAAACTAGATCAACTTCCCGTTTTTGACTTTCAAAAATAGATATTAAGTTTGACCAAAAATGAGTTTTAAGATCAAATGAAGGGAATATATGGATGAAACAAGATTAAATGAGATTTAAGCAAGCTATCCACTACTAAACCTATATTATCAGATTTAGCTAACTCAATTCCAAATTAAGAAGCATATACAAGAAATGGGGACATTTAAGCCACAGCTTGACTAAGTGATACAAATGAAAGGTAGACAAAGATGACATGATAAATAATATACTATAACAAGAATAATGTAACCGACTTCCAAGGCTATGCTGCAACCTCTAAATACAATTTTATAAAGCAATCCAAACACCCCTTTAGAAGTGTAACAAAAATAAATAAACCTTAGAACTTGATTAAGAATGAAATAAATGATGAAAAGTCAAGACCTAAAATTTAATAATATAAAGTAAATCGGAGATTTAGCTTAACACTAGTTTGACTTTAAACTTTGACTTTTGTTGACCCTTTTCCAAAAACTCAATTTGAAGAACAATCTAATAGTTATTATTAGCTGCATAAGCTTATTAAAGCTTATGAGCTCTTACAAACAGATGAAGCACTTTAAAATAAAGAAATGATCTTGGAAATGATTTGAATATTAAATGGAGAAGAAGGAAATTTGCATTAAACTAAAAAGCAAGCTTACATTAATTGAGAATGAAATTACATTTGCATTACGCTTTGGCCTATTGAAAGCAATTAAAATGATAAGAAATTAAGTCAAAATCTCTAAAACTTAAGAGATGGACAATTTGTACAATGTGACTTGAGAGGTATAAATAGTAATGCTTGGGATGCCTTTGAGAAGGTTCTAGGAGGTCTAATCTCACGACTAATTCTACCCCATCTTAATATCAATTCAATCAGATTGTGGATCGGGATGGATGTGATGTGTTTCCTACCAATCACAAGCTCTAAATGTCCACCTTGGCAATCCTGACAAGCCGTTGATTTATACTGAAGCTTGATAAGATTCTTAGTACAAGAATGGGTGTTTGGGATGGGTGAATATATGTGGTTTGGGGTAAAAGAAGAAGTACCTGCTAAAGGCTTGTTTATTATTAGTTTAATGTATTTCAAAGTTGGTCAATCCAAGTGTTGTTTTGACCGTATAAGAACCGTAAGTAGTGTTTTATCTGTTGGATAGGATAGCCAGTAGTGGGATTGGATCGGGCTGGTTTTAATAATGTAAATGTAAGGCGCTTGTGAATGGATTGGATTTTGGATTAATAGTATTAGGACTTGTGTTGACAATTGTAAACCAAAGGGACCAATGCTGTGCTAACAAATTCCAAGGACCTCACATGTAATTCATCAGACCTTCAAAGACTAATTTGCTAACCTTCAAATAAACCAAGGGCCAAATTGCAATTTTGAATCTTTTAAGGACCATTTTGCCAATTCAAACTGAGAGGAATCAAGCTCGACATTTCTTCAAACTTGGTCATTTCTTCCAAAAATCAACTTCTGAGAACAAAAATCATCATAAATGCCTAATTCCTAAATCTTCCTAAGCCTCTTGACTTCCGCAGGTTCTCGGATTTATGTCCGATTTTGGTTCATTTTTGCGTGTTTTACATAATCGTATACCTGCACAAGTACAAACTCAAGAAAACCACAAAATATTAGTAAACGCTTTTCTTGGTTATTTTGGGTCAGTTTTGATATAGAAAAGGTATGTGTTTTAGTTACATACCTACAAAATACTACCTGATCGAAACTATTGTTGTGCCCTCACGAACGCAGAATTCAACTTGGCCTTCTAAAAACCAAGGATTTCAATCTCTTCTACTAAACCTATTAAGACGCTTAAATTGTATAGTCTAAACCATCAAGTTATCTCACAAGCTTAGCCACTCTGTGAATGACGAACTAAGAAACTTCAAAATATTGCATAAACCAATAATAAGAGAAAAAGTAGCAAAAGATTCCTTAAAAAGAGATTAAGAAAGCCTTAATTCTAAAACTGGCTTACCTTTTAATTCACTATATATAGATATACCCATTGCACATTCCGCTATTATGAATGACGGTTTGTTGAACTTTCAATGTCGCATCAATAACTCACATCTTTTCAAACGTACACGCTAGGATCACAGAGTAGAAAACACAACACAGCCAAGTGACTATGTACTGATAGAAATACATCGATCCCTCATTTTCACATGTAAGTCCCAAACTAAGCGTAAAACCAAATCATTGTTACAAATGACTCTAGATGCTAACACTATCCATGGAAGTTACTTGTGTAATTACCTTCCTTTTGTTCCTACTTCTTCCTATTTCTCTCTAGAATCTTTTATTTTGTGAGAAATGAATTTCTTCAAATCTCGCTTCGATATCTTTTATTCCGAGAAGATACAAAGCTAAGTCGATAATTAGTTATCCGCTCTTCCCTCAAGAAACCATTGTCAGAAATGGAGGTCCACATCAAGGAATTTTATCACTAACTTTGACTTTTCAATTTTCAACATTTTTCTATTTTTATTTTTATTTTTTATTTATTTTTTTAACATTCATTTTTTTTTTATTTAGACTTTTACGCGTATGAGCTATGAACCACGGAGCTCTAATGGGTAATTCCAAGACTATAGGCTCTGAAATGAGAATCCTTACTGGCTAGCTAAGACCTCATCAATCCAACTAAAGATCCAGTAAGGTCCGATCTCATACCGTAGCTTCAAATCCTTTATTTATTACATTTCACATATCACTTATTACTTCAATGACATACATTTATCCTTGATGTACCTCCAATTTTTAAAACAAAGATTCTTTCAAGAAGATAAAGAACTAACTATGCCAAAAACTCACATCTCTAATTATTTAGACGTATATGGGGTGAAACAATTTTGTGGGAAAATAAAAAAGCCATAAGTAATTCTCTCAATGGCTCAAAAAGAGAACTAAATCTTACTCCACGCTTAGCATCTAAACTCATAAGTAACTCTATCATTTCTTGATCTCTGCAAATTTAAAATCCCAAATAATGAGATCCGCAGATGCTTAGCCGATAATTTTTAGATTATCTATGGTTAGGGAAAGTTAGGGCTACCACACCTAATTAGTCGTAATTCCATTCCTACTCTTTACCAAATGAAAGTCAATCAAGGTGTCGTAAACATATGTTAACTTAGCAAATGTTCTGCCTATGAAATCAAGTTATGCATATTTAAAGTTACCAGTAGAAACTTGCAAAATCTTGGCCTTGAGCTAGAATTGATTTTATAGCTTCTAATCTAAGAGACTAGCAAAACTTTCAATCAAAAGACTTAACAAAAGCTTATAAATTTTTTAAATTTTGCTCATTTTGCACAATTTTTTCTATTTCTAAGGAAAACGGGTTACTAGGAGAGAAACACAATGTAAATAGCTTAGAAAAGGGTCAAATCAATCAAGATTACCCTGCAACTTACACGAGAACGAAACATTGTCCTCAATGTTTAAAACAAGGGTATCACGAATCTAAAATCCGCTTATTAAGTATGCTCAAAGATAAACGTTAGTCGATAAGATTAGAGATATCGATTTCCATCAAGATCGATCATGAACTCGAGTAGAGAAAATGACAAACTTCGAAAGTACGAGAGTCTTCTATATCGGGAACATCCTAAACACAACATCAACAAACAACTAAAACTCTAAATCAAGAGTGCACTCCCTTACGCTACTTATTAGAGAAAATAGAAAGATGATAGATGATATGCTGTGCCTCCTCCCACGGCTACCATTGTTTTGATTACCGAGTCAGCTAATTGACTCGTCCCCTAATCTATTTTCCTTAAAGAAGTGGTAGATACTGTAATAAATCTGTCCTCATTCCCGAAGGCTAAATGAGACTGGTGGGTCGGGTGGTGAAGAAATGTCGGCTGGCATATAAAAGTATAATGATAGAATGATCCATCATCCTGGTTTTAGGTGGACGGAAGGATGATTTGATCGTTAGAAAACTCCAAAGAAGACGGGAGCTTATGGTGATAAGAGGTGTAGGCTACAAACGGCATCCAAGAGAGGATCCTTATCACCATAACGTTTTAACCATTTAACTCCATCAAATGATCCGTTTAAAGATTTGTCTCTACATGCTACACGGATAGGTGATGGTACTCACGTAAGGTAAAGGAGAGTCAAGATAACCATCAAGAATAACCATCTCCTTCGGATCATCATAACAACATCCTCAATACCCGTTGTGATCAATACTGTAAGCCGATCACATTTAATCACGCGCTTATGTAAGAATAATATCGCCTTCAACCATTTCAAATCAATCTCCATACCCTCAAAGGTTTCATCTACCATCACATGACGGGAGAGAAAGGTCGAAATAAGTGTGAACAATGCTGGCCTTCGAGATTAGTAATATCCACTACTCTGTAGCGGTCTCAATCGACTCAAAATTCTTGGTCGTCAAGAGGATTATTACTCTCACAAAAGGTGTAGAATCACACTGAATTTGAAGATCGATTTTATGAAAACTCGGAAGTAACCTCAAGATGTCAAGAGAATCACATAAAAGCGAATCACAATCACACGATATATCCCTCACTCACTTTGGGATTGGGTCACGGCTATCAACATAAGACGATCCTCCTGCGCCTAATAGTGCTAAAAGGCTCGCCCCCATTATGAGAGAGCCGCGGGATCACAATGTTGAAGAAAGAATCATCGACTCTTCCAAAATGACGCCACTTCCCAACCGCTGAAAGGAAGCGGGAAGGGTCGGAAATGAAAGGCTCCTGTAAACGGGAGGGTTTTATCCACAAACTTGCATAATATTCTTTCATTTGATGGAATCCTCATCATCATCAAGCTGATGTAAGTCAAGCGAGCCATCAAGCACGCCTTGCAAGTGCTTTGCCTCAATTCTTCTTGGCATTTTTCAACTGGAAATGCCGCTCTTCTTCGATTAGTTCTAACATAGATATTCTGCTATGATGCCTCGGGATCTTCGCAAAGAATTCACCATACGCTTTCTCTCATGAGGATCTTTTTCGATATCATGTTTATCCATAAATTCTTTCGGAGTGTATTAATACATCTTTGGAAACCATCTCTCGAGAATTTATGAGGCTGGTTGAATCTCTTGTACTTTTGATGTTAAAAGCATAGTCAGAATTATCATACAGGAACTTGCTCAGAAGCACCAAGCACCTGATCCCATAATCAATCGGAATAAAGTGCGACCTCCACACATCACAATGTAAAGATGTTTGTTGTGATTTAGCTCAGCCAAGTATATGATATGTCATAAACCAAAGGTCCGATTGTTACATTGAGTTTGCATTGAAAACCTTGGTGAGGACCTCCATGGGACTACATGAGTATGACTCCGTCCCATGGTACGGGATCAAGCAAGGAAATCGGTCGTATCACAGTAGGGGATATGGTCGTGAGACAAACTCGTCTCCCGTATTCACAATGCTACAACCGGATACCCACCCATTTTGAGGTCCCCTACACACACATGTCCATAAGTATTGCAATATCGAGAAGAATTATAACGTAATGAGAGGGTAAAGAGATAAAGAATTGACGGTTCAGAGGATAAAGAAGAATATTTTTGGGTTTTTAAAACAAATTTTGAAAAAGAAAAATCTTTGGGTTTTATAAAAAGGCAAATATCAACGATAACTTCACGAGAGAGGGATCTCAAATGCAACACGCATACGAGACGACGGTCACAAAATCCTCGCTTACAAGAGCGCGGCCAAAAATTGATTCGGCAATAACAAAACAATCCTCGCAATGCGCCCAAAAATTGATTGATCGTCCAAAACAATCCCCGAATGCGCCAAAATTGACGAGAAACCAATAATAAGAAGTTGTGTAGATACGTAACTCAAACGCGGTTAGTTTTAACCGAGATCGTTCCGAACGAGGGTTGAATGGAATTTCCAACTCACGCCTCAATAATCGGATTCAATGAGAAAAGTGGGCATAAGATGTATATCTAGACTACGATAAGGAAAGCATATGGTTATATAATCTACGGAACTGTAAAGACTAAGCGCGCAACGTCTAATCTACGCTAAAATACTAAAAATAAACTAAACGTAACAAAAAGCAAGTAATGCCTATAATCTAGATCCTAAAATAACTTAAAACTACTTTATTGCTAAAATGATATAAGAAAACTAATTATGAATTAAAACTATTTTTTTGGAATTTTCTTGATTTTATTTTAATTAAAAACTAATTATTAATAAAAAATGAACTAATTATCTAAAAAATTTTTAGAAAAAAGAGGGGAAAATTATGGAATTCATTTCTAAAAAAATCTAAAACCACATAAGAGATTCTAAACTATTTTGTATTTTTCAGATTAATTTCCTATTTTCATGAATCAAATTTATTAAAATCTAATTTTAATTATGAAAAATACCAAAATAAAAGGAGAAAATAGGAAAAATGTTTTTATAGCTTTTTGTATTTATCTTAAACTATTAAAATTGAAAATTATTTTTGGAACTTTTCTCAATTAATTGCAATAAAACACTATTTAAAAAGACTTAAAAACTGCTTTAACAAAGAAAAATAGCACAAGAACTAAAAATTATGAAACTTGCAGGAAATCTAAAATGACAATCCAAAGCTAAGAAAAATAGAAAAACAGGGCTATGTGTGAAAATCAAAGCTGCAGTGTAAACTAGTGGGAAGGCTAGTGAATTTTTAATAAGCTCAATAAGCACAAGAGTGAACTAAACTCTAGCATGTGGGCCTAAACTATACTACAACTACCTCCTAAGTAACTAATTAAAGCTACTCCTAACCTCTAAAGATTAGCA
>OU343216.1:137565631-137635705 GCA_910596185.1 Chrysanthemum makinoi
CAAGAAAAAGGAAGTTTGGCTATAAAAAGAAGAAGAGAGAAGCTTAAAAGGGAGTTAGCTAGTTTTATTTATTTTCTTTAATGTCGTTTTTAATTAAATGTTTTTAGTTTTAGTTAAAATGTTGTAATTTCAGTGTTTTTGTATCTCACTTAAGTTAAATATCCTTTGTAATGTGCTTTTGAGTTCTCAATCAAAGTTTTTAGATAAAATACATGTTTCGTATTCTTGTTGCATATTTAAGTCTCAACTTATTATGTTTAAGCTTCTAATTAGCTTCTTTGTAAGCTCAAACAAGTGTACTTAAGATTTATATAGCTTTTGATGAGCTTTGGAATCAATTTCAAGCAAGTTTGTGAAAAAGTCAACAAAGTCAACTGGTTGATGATTCTTGGGTGAAAATGGAAAATGGTGATGCTAAGGTTTCTTTGGGTTGTATTAGAGTAGGTTAGAGTAGTATTTGGGTGCAGTTTTAACTGTGGCAAACGGATAGTGGTTAGTACTTTTCATTTCCAAATTTCAAGTCATAATCACGGTTTCTATTGGTACTTGTATGCGTGATCACCATCGATTAGACTTTGTTTATATAGTTGTAATAAGGTCATATTAGCTCATTTGATCTTTGGTGCAAAATGGTTCCTTGACTAGCTTGTTGTTATTTATGCTCGGTTTTATAAGTGGTGTTTGGTTAGAAATGCATATTATGTCTTAGAGGAGTTTGTAATGGTTAATATCATTTGGTCATTCTTGTTTAGTCCTATTGAGCTCATTTGAGTCAATTTCATATGCCTGCAAGATCTCTTAGTCAAAATCGTTTGCCCATCTGTCCTTCTGACAAAGCATTTGGATTTTGCATAGTCAAAAGCTCATTTCATGTTTAAAATACATAGGTCTAGCTTACATCAGTGTTATTTCATCATTATACACCTATTTCGGTCTTTTAATCTTGATCAAACCTCAACTTAGTCAACATTTTGATTTTGTGAAAAAGTCAAATTGTGCAAAAGTGGTTTTGAGCCCTTGAGAAAGGATTTTTCATTTGCTGTTTCAAGCCTATTTAAGTGAATCCTGTAGCTTTTTAATATTACGTTGGTCTACTTTTCATGGTTATTTTTATAAATTTTGTCAATTTTTATAGCCTTAAAATGACTTGTCAAAGTGATGCCAAGTGCCACAATGCGGTGCTTAGCTGATGATTGTGCGGACCTGCGAATCTAGCCGAGTTCACCTTAGCTCGGCAAGGCTGGTCTTGGAGTTTATTGGTTCTTGGCAAGGTCCTCTAGAAGTTCAATTCACGTTTTCATGTTTCTAAGCTTATTTAGGTGCTTATATTCTAGCTTAAGTTGCCTAGATCCTTTGTTTTAGCCATTAAGCTCATACTCATCAAATCTGTTGCCTTGGCAATCCAGAGGTTATGGGGTGTTGTTTTAGTTGCTTTAGGGTTGTTTAGCTTGTTCAAGCTTACGTATCGATTTAATGCTTGTTTGGTCCATCAAGCTTATTCAAAGTGCTCATTTTTAAGCACTTCCACATCGATTGCAATCCTCCAACAAGACCCTGTTTTTCCAATTTTCCTAGCTTCCTAATATTGTTTTAAGCATTTCCGAATTTTTTGATTTTTCCTAGCTTGTTTGGTATTTTTCTACATTTTATCTAGTTTTTAAGTATTTTTTAATTAGCTTTAAATACAAATAATTAAGAAAAGTCTCAAAAAATAATTTTTCATTTTTATTAAGTTTAGATAAATATAAATAGCCTAAAAAGTATTTTTCCATAATTTTCTTAGTTTAAAAAGTATTTTTAGCATTTTAATTAGTTTTAAATAGTTTTAAATTAATAATAAATACATAAAAGTCTAAAAAATATATTTTCAGTTTTAAATTAGTTTTATGATATTTTAGATTTTCTAAATCTTAATTTATATTTCTATGTCTTATTTCATATTTTCTTTTATTTTAGAGTATTATTAAATAGTTTAAAATAGTTTTAATTAATAATAATTAATTTAATAGTTATAAAAATAATTTTCTTTTCTAAAATTTTTCATATTATTAGGATTGTAAAAATGTATTTTCATATCCATGGTATTTTCCTTCTTTATTTTTCACGTTTTATTTTGTGCGTTTGACGTAGTTTTTAATTTAAAGCGTAAGTTTTCGATTTTAAGCGTTCATCATTTTAAATATAGTGATAGCGTTTATTTAATATCTTTTATCTTTTTAATTTTCTTTTAATTTGCATTTAAGTAAGCTTTTTATTTCCTTTTTCGGTAGTGTAATATTCAAATCCTAAACTTTTATCGATCATTATCCTTAGTGATCATTCTATCGTCTGATCTAGTGTTTGCACACCATTGAGTCTCCGTGGGACATAACGACCCGGGAATTCACTATATTCTCTGATCTTCATTTGCATTTTATTATGCATTTGTTTTTAAATTAAATTCGCAATTTGGTCATTCCTGAAGTAGCCCGATAAGTCTGTTAGAGAAGACGGTTTTTCAGGGGATCACTCCGCGTTGCCTCCACTATCAATATTGCGTCCGGCAAATGTAATAGAAATAGTGATGTAACGAATGCTAAACCGTTAAGTACTTTTGATATTGATCGATGCACCTTGTGATATTTATCGTAAAAGTATGAATTCTGATTGTCATGATAAATGTGTTGCTAAAGCTATCATCTCTCGTTTAAGGAATCCTAGGCAGAAATACCTCTAGGCCCACTAATCTTTCTAAGTGCATTGCGGTAGACGCCATCTTTAGATTCTAAGAAAGCGCATTCTTGTCCACAGTAGCTCGGTTTACCTCCTAGGAATGTAGTACCAACTAGTGAATTCACTAAGACTAAAGCAAAGAGTAGTTATAGATGGCAGAAATGGTATATAACACACTAGGATTTAAATGGATACCTAAAGCTATTGATGTGTGTATATCTACTATAACTGCTATGGAACCCTCTAACATTTCGGGTTCCACATCTACTTCTATTCCATCGTGTATTAGATGCGTGTGTAATGCGGTGATCCACGTGATCATTCTCTGGATTGTTGATAGCGGATGTTCCGGCACATGACAGGCAATCTTAAAAGTTATCAAACTTTATTGCAAAGTTCATTGGCTGTCGAGGTTAAGGGAATGATCACTTAGCGGCTATCATGGGCTACTGAGGAGACTTATGTCAATGGGAACATATTGAAATTAGGGGTTTACTATGTGGAAGGCCCTCGGTTACAATCTGTTTTGATAGGTCAATTTTGTGATGGAGATTTGGAGGTTGCTTTGGGAGAAAACTTGTTTCATTAAGTGATCTACAAGGAAATGACCTTATGTCTGGATCTCGTAATTCTAGTCTCTACACTATCTCTATGCAAGACATGGTTGCTTCCTCTCCCATTTGCTTACTTTCAAAGGCAACATCAACAAAATCCTGCTATGGCACCGTCGTCTCTCACATCTAAACTTTCAAACCATCACCAACCTTGCTCGACACAAACTAGTTGAAGGACTCCCACGATTCCGTTATTCAAAAGATCACCTTTGCTCAGCTTGTGAACAAGGGAAAAGCACTCGTGCTCATTTTCCTTCAAAGGTGGAACCGACTCTCAAAGCATGTGCTTCATCTTCTTCACATGGATTTGTGTGGCCCGATCTGGCGTGCAAGCGATCAATGGCAAACGCTACATCTTAGTAATTGTTGATGACTACTCTCGATGGACTTGGGTCTACTTTCTTCGTAGCAAAGACCAAGCTCCACAAATGATCATCACCTTTCTCACAAAAATACATGTTCAGCTCCGCAACACGTAATCATCGAGCAGGACAAAGGCTGAATTTGTTAACAAAACCCTTCATGAATTCTATGAGAAAGTGGGAATTGACATCAAACATCTATTGCCGTACACCGAACAAAGCGGGTTGTTGAAGAGACGAAACCGAGCGTTAGTGGAAGCTGCAGAACAATGTTAATCAATGCTAAACTTCCAGTTACTTATGGGCGAAGTCGTATCTACCATGCTATACTCAAAACCGTTCTATGATCACAAAGCGCCGCAACAAAACACCTTTAGAGCTTGTCCATAACAGAAAACCGAATCTAAAACACTTTCATGTATTTGGATCTCTTTGCTATCCGAATAATGATCGTGATGACTTTGGAAAGCTCAAAGCCAAAGGTGACATTGGAGTCTTTATCGGATCTTTGTGATAATTCCAAAGGTTTCGAATCGGAATAGTCGTACAAAGCAGGTGATGGAAGCGATTCATGCTCATTTCGATGAACTTCGGAAATGGCTTCGAGTATAACGACTTAGAACCGGTCACAACCGTTTAAACTTCCCTCAACCCCCATCATCACCAGGTGAAGAAAGCCCTCGACTAACTCGTCAACAAATGGAAAGGTTATTTGCTCCTATGTTGTGTGACGATATTGATGAGGCGATGCTCGAGTGTATCCATTGTTTCCATTGCACAACGATAATATTCCTATACCGATACTTTACTGCTACAACAACTCTGTTGAAGATGCACCTACACCGGTTGACTCCAACACAACAGCTTGAACACCGCTTCCAACAATGATGAACGGTGATGATGAGATGAAGTACCCCCACTGCGAGATTTTGATCCAAATGCGTTCTTCAACCCGTTTGCTAATGAGGCTGGCGCACCAGATGTCGCAAAATCGTCAACAAACCATTTGAATCCTCAGAATCTGCACAATGTATACCAACATCAACCCTCCACACATAGATGGACGAAAGACCATCCTCCGGAAAACATTATTGGCAACCCGAATCAACCAGTCGTTACGAGACAACGTCTTCACACGACGGTGAACATTGCATTTATGCACTCACTTTAATGCCAATCGAACCTAAAACATCAAAGACGCAATGACAAAAGACAACTGGATTGAATCCATGCAAGAAGAACTCAACCAATTCAAACGCGTCTTGAAGTATGGGAGCGGTTGAAAGACCAACAGTCTACGTCATTGGTCTAAAATGGATTTGGAAAACAAATTGGATCTTTGAAGGAAATGTTATCGAAATAAGTCACGTCACGAGGTGGCTAAGGGTTATCGTCAGGAAGAGGGATTAAACTTTGAAGAATCTTTTGCTCCGGTTGCTCGTTCGCTCGATAAGGATATGTTCGATGGATTGCTTCTGGAAACGGTTTATCGGATGGATGTCAAAGTATCATGTCTACGACCAACAAAGCTCAGATGGTCTCAAACAAGCCCCTCGGCATCGATAAGCTATCATCCTTCCTCATTGCCAATAATTTCACCAAAGGCTCGGTTGACCCAACTCTTTTATACAATATCACGGGACACACATCTTAATTGTTCAAATTTACGTGGATGACATCATTTTGGGTCTACACATAAAAAGTTTTCAATCGCTTTGCAAAACTAATGAAGAAAAATTTTGAAATGTCCATGATGGGTGAACTTACGTTCTTTCTAGGACTACAAGTTCATCAATCACCCCGTGGTATTTTCTTGAGTCGGTCCAAATATGCCCTTGAATTGTTAAACAAATTTGGAATGAAAACCCATGACACCTATGCCACACCAATGGCTCATACCAAGAAGCTAGACGGTGATTTACATGGGAAATTGGTGGACCCTACAAAATACCGTAGTATTATTGGGTCTCTCATGTATCTAACAGCTAGCGACTGATATTGTCTTTGCCGGTTATCTATGCTCCGTTATCAGTCGCGATTAACCAAGCTGAAACCCACCTCTCTGAGGCTAAAAGAATCCTCCGATTCATAAAGGGAACCATTAACTTGGGGATCGGTATCCAGAAGGATTCGGTTTTGAACTAATCGCTTTTGACGGCGACCACGCGAGGATGCTTAGACTCACGGAAAAGCACCGGGGAGCTTTACAATTTCTTGGTGATAAGCGGTGTCATGGCAATCGAAGAAGAGGCGTACATCATTGTCATCAACCAATATGTAGCCATGTCACCATGTTGTGCTCAAGTCATATGGATGAGAACACAACTCAAAGACTATGGTTACGTATTTGACAGAATCCCGATGTATTGCGACAATCGGTGTGCCATTGCAATCTCGTGCAACTTCGATTCGGCACTTTCGAAATCAAAGCACATCGATCTTGATATCATTTCATCAAGGATCACGTGGAGCAGTCTTGTTGAATTATATTTTGTGGAGTGAGAATACCAATTGGCAGATCTTCTCACCAAAGCCTTGCCTACCACTAGGTTTAATGAGTTGGTCCACCGGATTGGTATGAGGTGTTTGACTCAAGAGGTGGATGATCTCCTAAAACAGTCTTAAAACACATCAAACACCAAATTCTCTTTTGTAAATAATTTTTCAAAAACAAAATACAAAATTATAAAACACGATAAAACAACAAAATATTCTCCTAATCTACATTTCTTTCAACATTGCAAGTACATTTCTTCCGTCAACACTTTAATCTTTCAAAATTCATATTTTTCGATCAAGTGTTGAGGGGAGAAAAATAATCTTTCTTGCTTCAAAACATCCGTGTACTTGCATGTTATCTTATCTCGGTTGAATCTTTTACAAATGGTGGTACATTTCATGGTTCAAAGACACTCCTCGGACCTTAATTAATAACCTTTCATTATTTTCTCAAGTCGAGAGGGAGTGTCGTCAAGTTTCTTTCCTAAAATCTTCATTTGGTAACCAAAATGGAAGTTAAATGGCTTTGTATGAAAAAAGGAAAAGGTGGAGGGACCAAAACTGTCAAAAGATTAAACTCACTTTTAATAAAACACCCTCCCACCTACTTTCACTTCTCATTTATTACAAAACCTAAAACCATCCTACGCACAAAATTCACTCAAGAAAACCGGGTTTTGATCATCATTTTGTAAGTGGTTTTTTGATCAAACATGTTTTGAACATTGGTTTTGATTTTCAAATGAATCCACTCACGGTAAATAGCGTCTTTGTTATGAGTGATTTTGTGTTCTTTGCTTATCGTAAGAACACATGATCATGAGTTATGTGTTTATGGTTAAAGGAATGTTTCGTCAAAATGTTTTAACAACATCTATGATATATTTCTAAGCTCAAAACAAACCCAGTAATTACGAATTAATGATTTTGAATATTAGGGTTTATGAGTCGAATTGGGTATTTCTAAATGTGAAGTGTTTTGGTCAAAAAGATTGTTGGGTTATGCTCTTGTGTTATTGAATTGATGATTTCCAAGGTCTATAACCACCCGAAACAAATTGGTTAACAATTTGAAATTAGGGTTTAAGGTTCTTGAGTTTGGGTATTTTTGATTCACTGCAAATTAAGTGTTAAAACTTGGTCATTATGCTCTCACAACATCTAAGATATACCAGAAAAAACTTTGGTGCATATTCCATGGCTAGATCTCATACGCGTAGATTTAGGGTTTAGACTACGCGTGTATGTAGTTCTACGTGTAACCTGTTTTAACTGTTTCTTGCCATGATCATGTGTTTTGATCTCAAAATGAATGTTATGTGTTAATAAACATTGATGATATGATGCTTTATTTCGGGCTTGCAACACTTGTAAATATTCGAGAATCAAGGTCTATTTGCGCTCTACGATAAGGATTACCCTACGCGCAGAGTCTTGTTATGCGTAAGAATAATCCTCTACGCATAACTTACTACGCGTTTCTACATATGGACTACTGGCGTATCTGTGAAGGATATCGTGAAACAAGATGACCTCTACGCATAAGGTCAACTCTTACGAGTAGCCTTCGTGTAAGGTTAATATATGCCTACGCATAAGCTCTACGCATAAGGTCTCCTTTTTTCCTACGCGTAACACTTCTTACGCGTAAGTTAGGATTCTACGCGTAAGTTTACGCCTAAGCATATATCATTCACGTCATATAACTTTGCCAAAACTACGCAACCTGGATTGACCTTCATGATGAATTGTTACTTGTACAAACTTGTAAATAAACTAATCATATCATCACGAATCCTAAAATGTCACTAATAAACTTAAATCATTTGATATGTTGTGAACAATAAGTGATAAAATAAACTTTAAAACTTAAAGTTAACTAACTCACTGAAACATTTCACGCGGCGTCATTGGACTTAGGACTCGTAACAATCATTGACCTTTACACATTCAATAACTAGACAATAAGACCTTCGTTGACTAACATTATGTCTTCGATATGTTTGGTTCTTTTGGCTAATGTTATTTCGAGATCCGCATGGTGAACAAATGAATATGGATGCACAGTTCTCTCCATTCGTGATATCTATCCTCATGGCTATACAATGAAGATAGGAAAGAATAATCTCCGTGTTGACTTTGACACCCTCACTTGCTCAGAATCTTCGTGTTTAATTGCTATTGACATTATGAGGACTCATCCGTATCAGAACATGCTTTCACACTCTGCAACTTTCAAGATCTACATCCAGCAGTTGGAACACTATGGAAGGGTCAAAGGACAAGCTAGCGTGGCGGTGACTCTGAATCACAAACAAGTCACCATTACACTGAGACTTAAGGGCACATTCTCCTAATTCCGATGTCGATCCAACCAAACTATATACCACACCTGCTGAAGAGCTCACTCTCCAATTCTTAATCAATATCGGTTATGGCGAGGCTACAGGAGTAATCACCAAGCATTCTCACGTAGAGCTTAAGAGTATTCCTCAACCACGGAGAACTCTCTACATGATCATCACCAAGTCGTTTACAGTGCGTGGCGTGACTATGAGCACCCTAAGCTCATGGAACTGCAAATATTGCAGGCATTGGTCAACAAGAAACACATCGCTATCGAAGCTCTGATTTGGATGACATGATGTCATTTCTCAACAAACTTGGCTCAAAGATTCCCTACATCGGATATACAAATTGTTGATCGAGCACTTGGACTTCATCGACATTCCCAAAGGCTCAATGACCCCATCAATCACGACATGTTGACGGAACCCATTCTATCTGTTAGAATCAAGGAAGCGTCTACAAAGAAACAAGGTCTTTGTGCTACGGATTTCCTTCTAGCGAAGATGTGAGAAAGCTCGAAGCGTACAAAAGGTATCGGAAGCGGTCGGACAAGGCAAAGTTGGTCATCTCGACGAAAAATCTTACGGAACACATGGGAGAACCAAAAGAGGAAGTGCAGGAGAATGCGGCAAGCTTGTGAGTCAAGGAGTTCCCAAGAGGAACCCTCCTTCAAGAGGATTGTTCCATCTAAGAGGCTGCTCCCATCCAATTCCCAAACCCGAACCGCCAAAGCTTGTGGGCCGAAAGCTCACGTGGTCTTGACGAGATGAAGAGATTACCTTCTCGAATCTGCAGGCAAATATCCCTCCTCCAGCCTCACAAGTCCAATAGCGAACATGGAAAGGAAGACTCACGTACTTGAGTCTCATGATGAAAGCTCTGAAGAAGAAGAAGAGCAAGCGGATCAATCCTACGGGAAGAAGTTTAAATTAGTTAGACAAATTCAAAAAGCTGAAGAATTTGCAAAAGATCAAATGGGTGGCAGGAGGATCAGAGTGGTCTCGTCCTCTTCACGAGTCGATGCGGTTAATCAACCCGATAAGGGATGCGGTGCCACCTGTGCAACAACAAACGCTTGTGAAGAGTCTCTGATCTTAACATTGAGGAACGAGAAAAGAATAGGCGAAAAGAAGCGGTGAAGAAGCTAAGGAGCAGACGGAAGAAAAGGCTAAAAGCGGACATGATGACGAAGAAGATTATGATGTTTTCTTCAGCAGGTCCAACTTCGTTCCAAGGAGGATACGCACTCCAAGGACCCCGTCTCCTCATGTCCCTCCTCATCGATTCTTCATCTCACTCATCACCACCACCATCAACAAAAAGATCAACAAAATCATCATCCAAATCTGAGAAGAAACCACCTCGATCTTGGATTTCTCAAGCTCATAAAAGAATTCACAATTTTGTCAAACAAATTGAAGAAGCGTGCTCTACAAAAGCTAAATTTCTTTTCGTCATCACATACGACATATGTATGTGAGCATGACAAGATGGAGAAAGAAAGGGAATTTGTTCGAGAAGTTCATGAGAGAGTCATCGTAAAGAGGAACTGAGCGAAATGATCGAAGGTTACACTAACAAGTACCTTCAGGATATCGTTCCTAAAGTCCAAAGGGCGGAAAAGGCGAGAAAGATCATACTCACAAGTTTCTTCTGACCTTTGTCCCGGTGTGACTAGAAATATTTTCGGACAACTCACCTAACATGGCATTGGTTAAAAATACAATGGCCAAAGAAGGTGATCTCTCTGAATGCGGGTTAATGCTAAACTTGTGATACAAATGTCAAAGCGATGGAGCGTTTACTTGGATGAAGCTAAATTTTTGAAAATCTACTTGATTTTCAACTCAGATCATCATGCAGAAATCAGCCGATCAACCAAGCGACGAGATGGCGATGATAAGGATAAGGATTCTGCACCTAAGCGTCGAAGCGTCGGTAAATCTACCTCTACGCCACCTCCTCCACCACGAACTTCTTCTCAACAAAAGTCTCCTCCACCTCGGTCTTCTCTTGATAAACCTGGGACGATTCGAGTTACCACCCCGACTGCGGTGATTACTTTGAGTATATGGGTGGTGACGATGAAGAAGTCCTTGAGCCCCGACAACAACCCACCTCACCCAAACAAGTCAGAAGCGGTATCATCATCAAGGCCTTCCAAAAAAGAAGAAGAAGGCACTCGGCACAGTTGTCTCATGGCTAGATGACGATAAAACGAAGAGTTTGAATGGTTCTCCACACGTCAATCAAACTCCCTACCACGATGAAGGTCAAGGTGGTAGACGGTTCTACATTGGAGCGCATAAAACTTTTGCAAGAAAAGTTCCATGTGAAGAAAATGGCGAAATCTGAATTGAAGCGAATCAAGAATGAAGCATTCCAACTTCTTAAAGACAGCTCACGGCGTAGAGGTCGAATATCATCTTGAGAACATAATTTCGAGCTATGTCTAACGACATGGATTGGCTCAATCCGGAAGCAAACATGACTTCACACAAAGGGACAACCCTCCATACTACACCGATTGGACCAAACCCCTACCGACCATTGGCCAAGCAGACGAACCACGGATTCCCTTTCGATACTTCTTTAAGGACCGGATTTTCTCTTACAGGTAGCGATGGTTCGCGAAAATCGCTACATCATTGACTCTTCCATTCCATACTATTTACTCAAGCGCATAGCTATCGAGGCGATGCAAATCACTTGTTTTACGACAGCGTGCAAGCATCGACCAAGATGCATTGTGGGATTCATCATTGGCTGAGCAGCCGAAGAATCTACTGACACTGGTTGGAAGTCTCAACATGCGATGTATAGTTCTAGGGACATCATTGGCCATCAAACACATAGATCTCAAGTCTAAGTGGGACTATTCATTCTTAAAGAATATCATAGTCAAGCGACAAGATGAAACGGACTATGGATTCTCAAGAACTTTGAGAACTTGTCCTCAACGACATCGAAGACATGTACCTTGCCAAGTGAGGGTCGTATGAGACAATTCTCGACTGAAGTTCAGCGTGAATTTATCAAGTTAGGTTCTCATCTTCATTAGAGCGTGATCATCGAAGCGTGTTGAAGATATCGGATGGTACATTGAATCTTATCAGAGCGGCGTGTCAACCTCACTCCTCAATGCCTCTTCCGATCTCAATCGATACCTCAATATCGGCTCATCGGCAAACCTTTGGAGTTGTTTACCGGTGAACTTCAAAGCGCTTAATGGCGTGTATGATCTTCGATGGGGATCATACTTTGAAGCTTGGTTAGGGGATTGCTGAGTTGAAGGATATCGCTGAAAGTGGGGTCTATTTGAATTCTCGGGAAAGGAGGGATGTGAGAAGGATCATCACCATGATTGATGAGCGGTTGTTCGGGGGATGATTGAGCGATTGGAGAGCTATGTTGGTGGTGCGACCGGGGAGAAACATCACCCAGGCTTTCAAGCGCTGTGCATTCACAGGAACATCTTTGTTGCCCCTGAATTGTTTCCTTCATCATTTTGGATGTATGATTATATATGTCTATGGCTTATGCACACATAACAGTGTACAACCCGTAATGGTCAAGAAAGGACCACGTAGTGGCTTGATTGCTGCCACAATCCTTATCAAATGAGCGAAAGCTTCTTACTTTTGAGTAAAACCTATCAAACCTTTCATTTTCAAGGTTTTGCTCAAAAGAACAAGTACTTCCTTGTTTTCAAAACCTCAACGTTTATATCACTTGTTGAGGGGAGTATTTGAAACTTTGTGAAATTGTCACGAGTGGTCATTCTTCCTGCGACACTCGAAATGGTCATATTTATTCTCAAACGTTTCAAAAATAACACTTTAATATGCCATTTTGAGGGGAGAATTGTGTGATAAGATATGTTGTACAAAATGCAAATGAATCATGTGTACCTCAGGACTTAACCAGCAGGTGGGGTACTAAACTGTTAGTAACTTCGAAAAGACTTGTCTGGGCGGGTAATAATTTCAAGCTAGTTCGCTAGTGATGTAAAGCGTGTCTCGCAAAGGACTTATAGGTAGAATGTACCATTAGAAACTTTTGATAGACATGAACTCGTGGGTTTGACAACCTTTAAAGGATTGTCTACACCTTCAAGGTAGTTATTAGAGCTAGTTGTCACCTAAAGGTGACAATGTAACTCAACTTTATGCAACGTTAACGTGTCTCGGGATTGTCTATCTTTAGTGGATCAATTCAAAAGTCAGCGCTCTTTCCTCCTTGTGCATTTAACCATTAAAACTATTAAGCACATGTGGAGTGGGAGTATTTATGCAAAACATCATCTACAATGGTTCAAATGTTTTCATTAACAAACCCTTTGAGACATTTTTCATACAATTGGTTTTAATGGCAAACTTAGGTTAGTCATGGAGTTATAAGGTGACTAAGGTTAGGAATAACCGTCCTATGATCCATGAGAGCGGAGGATCTACCAAGGACACTACAAATAGTTAGTATTTAGAAGTCCTTAGGTATGATTGTAAAAGGGAGAAAATGAGAATTGGAGAAAGAAGGAGTTGAAGAATTAAAAAGAAATGCAAAGAAAAGGGTGAAAAAAGAAATAGCCCTCAGTTATTCAACTTGGAACCACCGGGTTCAATTCATATACTCTTGGTTGTCACTTGGCCTTGGTGTGAAGATTAAAAGTGTCATGGACCCGGTGGCGCATACTAAACCTTCTTATCCACTCAAGTTTCTCTCAGCGAAGCTTGTTTCATTCTCACGGGGAACCCCTCGTAAACTATCGGCTTTCTCCTAGAGATTCTTTGGTATTGAAGAAGGAGACCCTCTCTAGTCTTCGGAAAACCAAAACGCACTATTGAGTCTAGAGCCACGAGATTCATCAAAGATCTCTTAGGAACACTTGACATTTAATCACTTGATGATCAACTAATAAGATCATCGGTGGTTCATATCGAGTCCTTCACAGATCTTAGCAATCATTAGAACATTTATAGAGAGGTTCACATCGTGATCCTCGGTGATTGAATGGAAACTCTGCGGGGTCAACATCAAGCGACACAGCCGGCGAGGTCATTCGGTAACTCCCGTGGATTCTGCGGTGTGTCTCAAGCGGTCTGGTCGTGAGGTGATGCTTGATTACCTCGGCGACTCATCGAAACTGTAGATGTACTTGGTACATCAGCGTTATCTCACTTGTGGGACTCGATTCAGAGCGGCCTTTGTAGAATTAGAGTTGTGTCCTCACACTATCTTGTTGACACTCGAAGTTCAAACTTGTAAGTGCGACAGCAATACTAACCGTTTGAAATGTTTTCTTCTTGGAAGCTCAGGGCGGGATGATCGTCTTGATTCTTCTCATGCTCACGCCAACATCATCACTAATGGAAGTTCTATTCAAAGCAACACAACCGTCTGAATGATTCTTCGTCAAACCAAAGAATCTACAAAGTTAAAGACTTAAAGAACTTCATCGGTATTGAATTCCAGCGTCAAAAATGTGTGAGCATGTTGAAGAATGGCGTGGAACAACTGGAGCAGCGAAGCGGACACGAGGCAAGTCTGACAACAACATACTATCACTCTCACCACAAGAACAATGATCATAGAACAAAGTTAAAGATGGCGTCAAAGCATAAGCGTTCAAAGATAACTATCTCTCTCTGGGGAGATTGTTGAATCAAGGCAATTCTTCTCACAAGAAGAAGAATGTCAGAAGGCGTCCTTGCTACTATTACATCAACGCCTTCACCGTTTACATTCATATATACTTAAGGGGGAGATTGTTGGAATCACTCCTATGATATTTCAAGTATTTATTTTTCATATGTAATAGGTAGCTTTATTATGGCCTTTATGTTTGTTTAAGGTCAAGCTTATGTAGAAGGCCCATAAGCTTGACCCAAGCCAATAAGGATAGGAAGGAACTAGAGTGTTGCCTAGCTTTTCTATATACTACCATGTAAACCTTCATTTGAAGGTTGATTGTTCAAGTTTTTTCTCTTTCACTCATACCTCACATAACCCGGTATATTATTGTTTGTGTATGTGTGTTAGATCTTGTTCAATCGCCTCATCTCCTTTCTTATAAGCTTGTGTTGTAAAACTAGTGACCTAACATGCTCCGCAAGTGTCCGCATCATGGTTTTACCGAGTTAATGCAAATGGATACTTTCTACAATGAGTGCACCAAGGTGACCAAGACTCTTTAAATGCCTCAGCGGGAGAGGTAATTTCTGAAACAAGACCACAAAGAAGCCTTGCAAATAATAATTGAAAACAAGTCCTAGGTCCATACTTTCCGTTTAAAGACATATCAATCTCAGTCTAATCTTTGGACCTTCTACTTCATCTCCCGTGAGTACATCTACCGATACTAAAATTAAGCAAACTCACGGATATTATTCGAACTTTGGTTTCTTACTAACAAAAAGAAAGTCCTTTCACCTGAACTACCATCCATGGTGAAGTGAAGAAAAGTTGAGTTTGTGTTACTGTGGTAAGCCCCTCATGCATACTACAATCTTGCAGCGAGATGGTAGTCCGTTTGAAGCTAATGCTAGCGGTACTTCAAATCGGGGAGGTAATCAATACCGTCCTCAAAATGATGACAAACTACGTGCCCCAACGCACTTATCCAGGACCACCGGTTTTACTTGAGAATCTAACACTTACAGAAGAAGGTCGGAACCAACCTAGAATGAACCAAGGTTATCAAAACCAAGGTAATTTCTATCGGACCTGTCAAGGTTTCAACATCAAGGAAACCTTAATCAAAACTAATTTCAATGGGAATCAATTTGAGGGAATGTGGTGCTAACCAAGGAATTTTTCAACAACAAGGTCATGAAAATCAAAACATCCGACCTCAAAAATTTCCCTCCGGTACCTCCGATTACCATCATCTAATGAGTTATTGAAGCAATTCTGAAATCCAAGATGAAATGAAACAGGTTGTTGGTCGGTCGGTCGGTGATCTTAAAGTCTTTAAATGATCAACCCTCAGAGCGTGCAAAGTGATTAAGCAGAAGTGGTGTTTACAATACAATGGACCGCTATTCTACTACCTCTTCTTCTTCTTCTCTCTCCCGAAGGTAGTGGAAAGTGAACTGAAAGGCTACAAGGACAAGGAACTTCCCTACTAATAGCGGAGGTACTGTCCCAACCTCCATGATTTGTCGAAACCCAAAATCCAATCGAGGTTGTTTTGAACCTCACGGCTCCCATTGAAAATACCAAATCTAAAACTTCTATTCCTTACCCATCACGTTTGAATGAGCAAAAGCTCAAAAAACCAGGTCATCAAATGGACAAATTTTCAAATTTTCCAAGAACTACATTTTGACATAACTTTGGGATGCTATCATCGCGATGCCCAAGTTTGCATCAACTCTCAAACACATTGCAATAGGAAAAGTACGTTGAATGGCAGAAAACTCCTCGAGCGAGAGCCTTTCTGCAGTTATCACGAAGCTTCGAGCTTGGAGATCTGGAAAATTTCTCTTACAGTGTATTTCAGGGATGGTTGAATGCTTTGCTTAGCGATCTTGGTGCAAGCATCAACGATGCACTTATTGATATGGAATAAACTTTCTCTTAGGAACTTACTCCTACATGCATGACTCTCGAGCTTGCCGATCGTACAATATCCGTCCTCCCAGCATTGCAAGGGCGTATTGTGAAAAGTAGGAAAGTTCCATTTCGGCTTCGACTTTGTGGTTGTAGATTTCGATGCCGATCATGGGGTTCCTCTATTGTTGGTCGAGGATTCGAGAGCGGTAGTGCTCTCATTGATGTATTTGAGCAAGAAATCACACTACGTGTGGGTAATGAAAATTTGTCACCTAACCTTGATCAAACTTGAGGTACTCCTTGAAACTATGATTAGAGGTGGGTTAACCGAATAGATATCATTGATGTTGCTTCAAAATTACTCTCGAAGTTCTTGGTTATGTTCATAATTCTTGGTGATAATCTCACTCATTCATCTCAACCATCATCGCCAATTCCTCCTTCTCTCACTTTCCAAACAGAGGAAAGTGACTACATCTTGGAAGAGATTGAAGCATACTTGGCTAGTGATTATGTTCCCATGGGGAAATTGATCACGCTCAATTGACATTAGAGGGACATACTTCTCATTGAGAAGTTGCTTAATGATGATCCATCATCAAAACCCTCCACTAGTGATTCAATTCAGGATGAGGTTAATAACAATGCTGAGATTAACACGGGAGGAGATATTCTTCTTCTTGAGAAGTTGTTAATCGAGGAACACTTCTCCACTCCCTCCATCGAACTTCATTAACAAGGAAGTCAGTCAGTTGAAAAGCTGAAGAATTTCCTGAAGTCGAACTTAAGGACTTACCACCTCATCTCGAGTATGCATTTCTTGTAGGTGATGATAAATTACCGTCATTATTGCTTTCGAGATTTGGTAAAGATGAAAAGGCGCTCTCATAAAGGTCTTGAAGTCACTGAAGCAAGCAATTGCTTGGAAACTCTCGACATAAGGTATCAACCAGAGGTTTTGTACTCACAAAATCTTGATGGGATGACTTCAAACCAGCGGTTCTTATGAGAGAAAGAGTAAATCCAAAATCCATGATGATGTTATCAAGCGAGAGGTTATCAAACTTCTTGATGCGGAGTTGATTTACCCGATCTCGATAGTCCTTGGGTCAGTGATTCAACTGTGTTCCAGAAAAAGGTGGCATTCTTGTTGTCACAAATGAAAACAGTTAATCCAACTTCGATTGGTTACGGGATGGCGTGTTTGCATTGACTATCGTAAGTTGAATGACGCTACCCGTAAGACCATTTTCCTCTACCCTTCATGGACCAAATGCTTGAGAGATTAGCAGGGAATGAATACTATTGTTTCCTTGATGGTTTCGGGGGTACTTTCATATCCCCATTGATCCACGGGATCAAGAAAAGACTTCACATTCACCTGCCCATACGGACTTTTCCCCTCTGGGCGTATGCCTTTTGGCTTATGTATGGCAGCTCGGCACGTTCAAGCGATGTATGATGGCCATTTCACGACACATGATGGGGAAACAATAGAGTGTTTATGGATGACTTCGGTCATTGGGGATTCGTTTCCAACATGTCCTCCCATTTAGAAAAAAAATGTAGCAGGTGTGAAGACACCAATCTTGTCTAGAATTGGGAGAAGAGCACTTGCTTATGGTCAAAAAGGCATAGTCCTTGGCCATAAGATTTCAAAAATGGGATTGAGGTTCGATAGAGCAAAGGTCGATGTTATGCTAAAGCTGCCTCATCCTACTACCGTCAAGGTATTAGGAGTTTTTAGGTCATGCGGTTTTGCTCGCCCAGATTCATACAAGATTTTCTAAAATGCATGACCTATGACCCATCTTCTTGGATACTCCTTTTATCTTCTCACTGGAAGTGCATCAAAGCTTTGAAACGTTAAAGAAAAACTGCTTTGAAGCACCCATTCTCGTTCTCCCATTTGGGACTTTGCCTTTTGAGCTCATGTAATGCGATGCAAGTGATTTTGCTCGGTCAGGTCCTAGAACGCGTAAAGAAGCAAGCATTTTCAATATCCACTCACCTTGAAGCAAAACTGTATTTGAAGCTCAAACTCATTACACCACCACACGAAAAGAGCTACTAGCCGACGGTATGCATTTGAAAGTTGATATACTTAATCTGACCTAAATCATGGTGTATACGGATCACCAGAAGCTCTCAAATATCTCTTTGCAAACAAGATGCAAAGCGAGATTGCTTCAATTGGGTTCTCCTCCTGCAAGAATTTGATCTTATCGCGTGATAAAAATGGCGGCTCTTGATCATCTGTCCAGATTAGAAAACCCTCACCAAGATGTTTTGAGAAAAAGGAAATAAATGAAACATTTCCTCTCGAGACACTCAATCGGTTTCTTTTAGGTGGAAACTCTACCAACCCATGGTTTCGCGACCGCTTAAATTACCATGCGGGTAACTTCATAGTAAGAAAGGGATGTCGACCTTGAAGAACAAGTTCTTCAAGGATGTTAAACATTACTTACGGGGCTGACCCCTACTTATTCAAAACTCTGTCGGATCAAGTCATCCCGGTGTGTGTTTATGGACAGGAAGCTATTGACATTCTCAAGGCTTGCCATGCTGGACCCACGGGGGACATCATAGATCCAAACTTCTACAGCCAAGGTGTTTGATTCGGGTTTATTGGCCCACGATTTATAGGATGCCACGATTTTGTCCAAAGCACGGCGGCTTGTCAACGTCGGAAATATCTCACAAAGAAATGAAATGCCACAAAACGCCATTCAAGTGTGTGAGATATTTGACAGCTGGGGCATTGACTTTATGGGGCCATTTCCATCATCTCGAGGAAACAAATACATACTTTTGTATTTTGTTGACTATTTGTCAAAATGGGTTGAAGCGAAAGCTTTACCTACAAATGATGCGGTTATTGTGAAATTTTTAAAATCTCTTTTTGCTAGTTTTGGAACTCGATGCTATAATCGGTGATGCGTGAATACGCATTTACATGTGGCCAATTTGATGTCATGCAAAGTATGGGTGTAACCCACCGTCTTTCCTCACGTACCACCCTCAAACAAGAGGGCAAGTGGAAGTCTCCAACCATGGTATTAAAAGAATTTTTAGAAAGATTGTTAAGTTAAAATCATGCATCTGGTGGGATAAACTGGATGACGCACTCTGCGGCCTTACGTAAACTTATAAAACACCAATGGGGTGTACCATACAAGCTAGTGTATGCGGAAGGCATGTCATCTTAGATTGAAGCTTGGCACAAAGGCATCTTGGGCCTTAAAACATGCAAACTTCGATATTGAATAATTTTGGTGATCACATAAAAGTTCAAATGAATGAATTAAATGAACTCCGTGATCAAGCATACGAAACTCTTTGATCTAAACAAAAGACAAAAAGAAGATTCATGACTCAAAAATCAAGAACAGCGTTTTCAACGTTGGTGATCGAGTCCTTCTTTTCAATTCAAGATTGAAGATTTTCTCGGGAAAACAAGTCCGTGCGTTCATTTTCTTTAAGGTTTATGCAGCACCATTGAGTTATCTCGGCGATGGTCCAAATTTTAAAGTGAATGGTCATCGATTAAAGCATACTGTGGAAGGACATTCCACCCATGATTGTCGGATCTACAAACTTTCCCCATGAACCAATGAATGCGGGGGATGGTCAAGCTAGTACTCGGGAATAAAACAATGCTTACCATATGGGTTTTCATATTCGACTTCTTTATATTTTCTACCACCTAGTGTGGGGTTACTTATTTACATTGTATATAAAGTCTAAAAAAAAAAAATGTGTATATATCAAAAAATAAAATAATGGCTAGTAGTATTTCCCTTTTCGTTCTTTGTTTGACACTTAACCTTAGGTACACGAATATTGAGAGCAATATTCATTTCTAAGTGTGGGGGAATTCTCAGGAATTTATCATATTATACCATTCCCCGTTTTGGCACTTTTTTATTTTTTTTTTATTTTTCATTATTTATTTTTTTTTTTTTTGGGTAAGTGTTTCACTTTTCGGCAAATAATGTCAGGTCCACCATGTCTAACCCACTTTTAGGATTGGCTGTCCGAGAACAAGCGGCTCTTGGTAAAGATATCTCAAAATCCGTTTATGGCTTTTAATTTGCCCAAAATTATATGGTGATTTGACTCACCATATCTTTAATTAGTGAAAAGTTGGCTAGCCTTAAGATTGTGGCTTGTGGTAAAAGGCGGGTTATTATGTACTAAACAGTCAACTACTCCACAAACTAGCCACTTGTGAATCTTCTACGTAGAAGAAGCTTAAAAGCGCTTAAAACACAAAAACAATGAAGTCACGGAGAGTATAATGAATTCCTAGGGTGCGTTAAGTCCCCGCGAGAACTCAATGGTGTGCAAACACTAGATCGAGGATATTAAGAATGATCACTAAGGATAGTGATTAGTAAGGTTTTGGATGATTTATTATACTAACATTGATTGGAATGAGATTGGAGCAATGGAAAACACAATGTCTAGATAAAAAGCGTAAAAGCGTACGTTTAAAAACTAGGTAAATGTACACAAAATAAAAGGTAAAATTTAGAAATACAAGACCTAAAAATATGAAAATGATATTTTTTAAAACCTAAAAATAAAAGAAAATTATTATAAAAGAAAATTATTTTACAACTATTTAATTAATTGTATTAATTAAAAACTATTTTAAACTATTTAAAGCAACTTTCTAAATAAATAAATATGAAATAAGGTTAGAAAAATAAGATTATGATTCAGAAAAATCTAAATATTATAAAACTAATTTTAAAACTAAAAATATATTTTTCACACTTTTTATTTAATTATTACTAATTAATATTATTTAAAAATACACTTAAATACTAGAAAATATCAAATAAACATGGAAAAATGAAATTTCAACTTGGAAAAATCTAAAATATGATAAAAATAATTTTAGGCTGAAAAAGTGTTTTTATGCTTTTTAATTACTTATTACTAATTATTTAATACTTTTAACTATTTAAAATTCTAATAAATACTAAAAGATAGAAAAATATGAAACTTTTCTAAAATAACTTAAGGTGACAGAAAACTAAGAAAAGTATAAAAGATTTGTAATTAATATTAAGAAAAGAAAAATAAAAAAGCTAAAACCTATTAAATAAACACTATCACTATTTTTAAATTGATGTTTTTCTAGATTTTCTTTTTAAAACTACTTAAAATACTAAAAATATGAAACTTTAACAAGACAAAATTTTACAAATCACAAATAGCGGTTTGAAGCAAGCTTATTAGCTTCATGAGATATGCTTATGAGCTTATTTTGGTAAAAATAAACTCAAGCAAGCTCACCGGTGAGGCGAAGCTAAAATAAGATGAAATAAGCTACAAACTCTTGATATGAAACTAAAAGACACAAAGATTAACAGCTAGGAAGAAGCTAATAAGCACTTGAAAGCTAAAACATGAGAAATGGGACAATATTAGAGCTTATTGCAGCCCTAGGAAACAAGCCAGAAATGGAAAACTTAAGCTGGGACTCCAAAAGATGACCAGGTTGGCTCCAAAGAACCAAATAATCGGGATTTGTGAAGCAACAATTAAGCTCATTTCCCAAGCTTTTTATTGAGCTTATGGCGGTGCAGAACACTTATACTGGAACGGGGTACTCCAAAAGCAAGCCAATAATTAAGCACTTAAAAAGGTAGTGGGGAGAACTAGCATTTTTCTAATTTGTTTAACAACTAAACTTTTGATAGTAAAAAGCTTATAAGCTGAATCTCACTAATAAACACGATTGAAATTATCTTTTTAATTCAAAAGCGACCAATAGAAAATTTTAACTTTTATAAAAACCAAAGGTTATTAAGATGAACTTTTGGATTGATTCTAAGCTTAGCGATTGTGTTGTATTAAGGTGTAATAAGGTTGATTTGAACAATTTTAACAACTTATAAACACAAAATCATGACCTTGAATCATCAAATTCCAACGATTGACGAAGAGCAGGATGTGATTCTATGCAATTTTTGACTTTTCAAGCTTATGAGTACTAGTTTCTTGTGAGATGAGTTTATAGACACTTATGTGACCGCAGACAAGGAATATCACTTATCTTACCAAACACTCTTGATCACGGATAAACAAGCTAATGCAAACACCCTTATATAAGAACTGTTTGGAAGATTTTCAAAGCAAATCACAAATGTAAATCATAAAGCTGTTGAGACTTTATATAATCACCTATTAGAACTAATGAAGCCTAAAACAACAACCATAACAACATTAAACTTAGAAATGACCATGATGAGCTTTTAAGCTGGTAAAACTAAGTACATAAACTACAAATTAAAAAGAAGAACAACAATTTGGTTTTAATGATTAAATACACTTAACTAAGACTAATTAACACAAAGAAAGCAGGGTGAGGCTATTGAACAACTACCCGCGATTGAAATGCAAAAGTGAATAAAAAGGCTTACAAAAGGCTTCCAAACTCAAAGAGAACAAAAGGACCAATTAACACCCTATTAGCTTACCACTAGAAAAACTGACAAGGCCATCCATAATCTACCACACTCGGTATGAACACCATTTCCAATGGATTTTTTATTTTTCAACTATTTAATTTGTATTTTTGGTGAATTTTGATTTTTGATACTAAACTGGATTTTGTGTTTCTAAAAGCTTGAGAAGCTTTATAGGAGCTTATATGAGCTAACTTCAGTCCATAAGAACACTATGACAACATTTGATCATTCATGAAATTTTTTGAAATTTTAAAATACATAAGCGAAATTGGAACTTGAAACTAAAAGATTTTATTCGAAAAGGATTGAAAGTACACTAAAATACTTAAGAAAGTATTTGGAAGCAAAGAAGTACCTTTGGAAACTTGAAGAAAACTAAAAAGCGACATAGAAACTTAAATTTTCACTAGATGATGATACATTGCTTCCCCTCCTCTTTTATGGACTTTTTGACTTCTATTATGTCCTCGATTGTTTCCCCATCCTAAGGCCATTGGATCATTGAGTGCATCAAAACCGGAGTCCACTTGTAGTTTTGGCCAAATTCTTCATAGCCAGGTTTAGCATTAATTGAGGTTTCAATCAATTGAGTCTTTGGTGTTAGTGGAGGTGGAGACAGTCGGGAGAAGTTTGAAAAGTTGAAATACCAGCTGCGGTATTGGGATTAGTGTTTGTGAGGGCGATATGCGATGGCGGGGTATTTAGTGGTTTGACTAATTTTGACGAATATTAAGCGTGGAGGCCAAATCTATTGATCATATTTGAAGTCAAAATGGATGTAATTTGGGGTTCCAAGGTTAAAGGTTCATGTGGTTGGGCTTGGATATATATGTTGGGCCAGCTGATTGCATATTGGATTTGGACTTTGTTGGAATCCTCTAGCATTTATTTCAAAGTATTTATATTTCATATATAATAGGTAAGCTTTATTATGGCCTTTATGTTTTGTTTAAGGTCAAACATGTAGAAGACCCATAAGCTTAGGCCCAAATAATAAGGAATAGGGAAGGAGGGATTTGCCCTAGCTCCTTGTCTATATAAATCATGTAATAACCTTCATTTGAAGGTTGGTTGTTCAAGTTCTTTTCTTTCACATACACTCTTTTCTAAACCGTATACTATATTGTGTGTGTGTGTGTGTTTGATACTTGTTCAATAAGCCTCATCTCTCTTTCTATATAACTTGTGTTTGTAAAACTAGTGACCTAACAGTGGTATCAATAAGCCAAAAATAGTTGGAGTTGTACTCATTCTAGTGGTCATAATCTACATTTATAAATTCTATCTTTCAATGTTTTGAGGTGTTAAAATACTTGTTTTGGCAAAAGTTTCAAACTTCACAGCTGGATTTCGTTTTTTAAGCTTGTTTTTTGTTCGGTAGATTATTAAGTTCTACTGGCGTAACCCGTTTAGCAGTATTAGTACATCAAAATTCACACTTTTGTGTTCTTTTGGTACTATTGAAGCTATTCCATAACAAAAATGCGGTTTTAGAAGTACATTTAAGGCAAAAATCAAAGTTACAGTAATCGCATTATCAAAACCCTAAATTACGCGTAAAGATTTTCCTTGGTTTGATCTTCATTTTCTACGGTTTTATTCCGTGTTTTCTTACTTGAATAAGCGAAATAAATTAGACTTTGGATATCTTTTGCCTTTGTGAAGTGTAAAGATCATTTGAGCAAAAACCTAAAGATGCGCATAAGCACTTAAGCTTACTTGGTAGAATTTCACAACATAAGATTCACTTTGCGTAAACTTAGTTCTCATAAGGGTAATCCTAAGCCTAACTTTCTAGCCTAACTTTTTGTCTACGCATTAACTTTTGAGTGCGTTTATCCTACTACAGCGTGGCTAAAACCTCTGCGTAACTCTTAATTGTTATTGCTTTGTGTTTAAACAAGTACTACTTGGTTTCTTGTCTTTTCTAAGCCTAAGGACACTTCATCTACAAAGGTTCATTTGACTACAAGATCAACAACACAAGTTAAAAAAAATCAAATTTTTGGGCCTAAATTCAAATTTTTGAGTAAAATTTAATTTTTTACACTAAATTCAAAAATTCAAAATTTAATTTTGGGCCTAAATTCAAAAAATTCAAATTTTTGGTAGGGAAAAAACTGAGTAAAATTTAATTTTTGAGGGAGACTAGCGTTCAATTTCTGTGATTCAAATTTTGGTTTAGCTGCGTGAAATTTTGGTCAAAATTCAAATTTTGGGCCTAAATTCAAATTTTTCGGGTCAAATTGGCGTCCAAAAATTGTCATTACTCAAATTGCCACTACATTCTTTGAATTGGATTTTATAGTGAATTTTCAAATTTTGAGAGTCAAAAATTTTTAAAATTATTTTTTGGAGGAAATTGAAATTTTACTATATGGAAATACTTCGTGTGCTATATAGATCTTAGCACCTTTTCTTCTCTTTGATTCTTAGCGAGGGAAGGTGGGAAATGGATTATGATCATAAAGATCCATTTGTGGCATTGCAAAGAAGAAGATTCATGGCTATATCTCTGCATTCAAGCATCGGACAGCATCTAATTCCCAATATCCTTGGTCATTTACAAGGTGCACGGTTGCGTACATGAAGGAATGCTCAAATGGGCGTTGAGAACGTTGTGATGCTTGCATCTGTCGTTAATGCGACAATGAGTTTGTAGCATTGGAAAAGCAACATGGCGGCCGGCGGTCACGGGAAGATATCATACCAACTTTCGACACCGAGCCTAAGCGCTGGCGAAGAACAAAATGGTTGAGAAGATATCTTACCGCTATGACACCGACCTGAAGCAGGATGGTGAGGTACAATCGCGTTGATCATATTACACTTTTGCCAAAATGCGATACAACAAGCGAGCAGCTCGAATTAAGTATGAAGGAAATTTGACCGTATGTTACTGTCATCGGTAAACTTTCTCATATGCGAGCCCTTACTTGTTAACAATTCAAGCGAGCACGTCAAATCAAACTCTTGAATCCCGAAAACATTCTTCTCAAAAGACCATTGCTTTCGATTTCATAAGATTTTTCAAAACTAGAGGCACATTGCATCTCTCTTGAACTTAAACTTCAAAACAAATCTTTTCTTGAACACAATAGTGGAGTCTTCAAATGAACAAAGTAATGTCGTGTGGATACATTACTAAAGAAAATGAGCATTTAAAGGCTCAAAACCAAAGGGCTTGCACATGTTGCTTTAAAACAGCTGAGAAGATTACCGACAAGGTGTGGATACTCTTATTTTTGCAAAACCAACAACCTTGAGGAAATCGTCTCTAAAACCAATCAGTAATGGGGTTGTAGGACATGCTTGCTTTTGCATCTGAACGTTCAAAATCATCAAAACCACGGTTTCCCTCCCAAGTTGTTGAGAATAATCATTTGATAAAACCGGTCCTCCACACATTCACGGCCTAAGAATAATCATACATTTTACGGCTCAAACATGTTTTTACATTAAGCTTTGTTTACGTTATACTGTTTATTTAAACCTCAACTTGTGGCTCTGGCAAATCTAGGATTAGTTAGAACAGCGTGTCTAAATTGAGAGCATTAAAGTAAAGATTCATATGATTACATGACAGCATTACAAGGCGTGATCTAGAAAGAAATTTAGAAAGGGCACTTCTTCGCAAGGATGGAATCTTAGGTTCCACGACCTAGTGTATCACTGCCAGTGTATTCTTGAACACTACACGTAGTATAAACCAAAACCTAAGTTAACTCAACAAGCAGGTTAGAAATAAACCCGTTTGATCTAAATGTAAGCTATGTGAAACCTAATAGGTGGATCATATAGGAATGGGGCTCTTCCCAAAAAGTTTCCACATCACTTAGATCTAACCTTAGATGGATACCAGCGGTGGGGAGTTTTCAAACTGCTGGTCTTAGGTGGATTCCCTACAGACAAGAGATACTAAAAGTAGTTGCACCAAAACAAGTGTGATACCCTCACATCTACATCCGATGAGAGGCGGGAAAATCATCAAAATAACATGTTCGGTGTCAAAGAGATAATTGACACTACATCTTTATGCCTCTAACACACGGAACCGGTTACACTTGGGGATTCATGTCTTTCTCTTCCTTGCCCCCCTTCTATCTTTCTATTTGGGGAACAACGGAATGGCTTACGGTATAATGACTTGAACCGGTCACAACCGTTTAAACTTCCCTCACCCCATCATCAGTTGAAGAAAGCTATAAACACTGTCGGAAAGGTTATTGCTCATTTGTTGATGTATTGATGAGCGTGCTTAACCGGTGTATCCAGCATTTTTGCTTTGATAATATTCCTATACACGATACACTGCTACAACCTCACTGTTGAGATGAACCTACACCGGTTGACTCCACACAACGGTTGAACACACAGCTTCCAACATGATGAACGGTGATGATATTGCGAATGAAATACCCCCAACGATTTTTGATCCAATCGTTCTTCAACCCGTTTGCTAATGAGGCTGGCGCACGGATGTCGCGGAATCTTCAACAAACCATTTGAATCCTCGATCTACGCCAATGTACCAACATCAACCCTCAGCGCATAGATGGGCGAAGACCATCCTGGAAAACATTATTGGCAGAATCAACCCGGTCGTTCGAGACAACGTCTTCGCCTGACGGTGAACATTGCATTTATGCACTCCATGCCAATGAAACTAAAAACATCAAAGACGCTTGATAAAAGACAAGCTGGATTGAATCCATGCAAGAAGAACTCAACCAATTCAAAGCGTCTTGAAGTATGGGAAGCTGGTTAGAAAGACCAATGAGTCTACGTCATTGGTCTAAAATGGATTTGGAAAACAAATTGGATCTTTGGAAGGAGCGTCATCCGGAAACAAGTCGTCACGGTGGCTAGGGTTATCGTCAGGAAGAGGGATTAGACTTTGAAGAATCTTTAGCTCCGGTTGCTCGTCTTGAGGGCATTGAGATATTTCTGCGTTGGCTCATGAATATAACGGTCTACTCGGATGGATGTCAGCTGCGTTTCTCAATGGACAACTTAAAAGAAACGGTTTAATGAGCCAACCAGGATGGATTAGTTGATCCTGAGTTCTCGAACCATGTCTACAAACTGAACAAAGCTCTTAATGGTCTCAAACAAGCCATTTCGGGCATGCGATAAGCTATCATCTTTTCTCATTGCTAATAATTTCACCAAAGGTTCAGTTGACCCAACTCTTTACCACAATATCCGGGGCACACATCTTAATTGTTCAAATTTCATGGATGACATCATTTTGGGTCTACATAAAAGTTTTCAATCGCTTTAAAACTAATGAAGAAATATTTTGAAATATCCATGATGGGTGAACTTACGTTCTTTCTAGGACTACAAGTTCATCAATCACCCGTGGTATTTTCTTGATCCATCCAATATGCCCTTGAATTGTTAAACAAATTTGGAATGAAAACACGTGACACCTATACCACACCAATGGCTCTATACCAAGAAGGTAGGCAGCCCATGGGAAATTGGTGGACCCTAAAATACCGTGAGTATTATTGGGTCTACCGTGTATCTAACTGACTGGGAGACTGATATTGTCTTTGCTGCGTTTATCTATAAGCGTTATCGGTCGCGACCCTGAAACCACCTTCTGAGGCTAAAAGAATCCTCCGATACATAAAGAGAACCATTAACTTGGGGATCACGGTATCAGAAGGATTACGTTTTGAACTAATCGCTTTTTCGGTGACGACCCAGCGGGATGCTTGAGCCGCGGAAGCGATTCGGGAGCTTCAGATTTCTTGGTGATAAAGCGGTGTTGGCGTCAAGAAGCGAGGATTGTACATCGTTTGTCAATCAGCAAGCGGAATATGTAGCCATGTATGCGTGTTGTGCTCAAGTCATTTGGATGAGAACACAACTCAAAGACTATGGTTATTGCATTTTTGAATCAGATGTATTGCGAAGACAATGGATTACTGTGCAATCTCGTCTGACTTCGGTTATTTTTCGAAATCAAAGCACATCGATCTTCGATATCATTTCATCGAGGATCCGCGTGGAGCAGTCTTTGTTGAATTATATTTTGTAGTCTGAAGAATACCAATTGGCGAGATCTTCTCACGAAAGCCTTGCTCACGCTAGGTTTAATGAGGTGGTCAGAATTGGTATGAGGTGTTTGACTCAGAGGAATTGGATGATCTCCTAAAGCGTCTTAAAACGCCGAGCGCCAAATTCTCTTTTGTAAATAATTTTCAAAAACAAAATACAAAATTATAAAACCTGATAAAAACAACAAAAATATTCTTATAATCTAATTTTCTTTCAACATTGCAAGAGTACATTTCTTCCGTCGACACACTAATCTTTCAAAATTCAGTATTTTTTCCGATCAAGTGTATTGGAGAAAATAATCTTCCTTTGCTTCAAAACATCTATTAGCCTTGCATGTTATCATATCTCGGTTGACTCTTTTTACAAATGGTGGTACATTTCACGTTCAAAGACCTCCTCGGACCTTAATTAATAACCTTTCATTATTTTCTCAAGTCAAGAGGTGTCATCAAGTTCTTTCTAAAATCTTCGTTTGGTAACCAAAATGGAAGTTAAAAGGCTTTGTATGAAAAAGGAAAAGGTGGAGGGACAAAAAGCTGTCAAAGGTTAAAATCACTTTTAATAACCACCCTCCCACACATTTATTCTTCACATTTACTACAAAACCTAACACATCCTACGCCTTAAAATCGTTCAAGATATCTGTTGATTTGATCATCATTGTGTAAGTGTTTTGTGATCTAAACATGTTTTTAAGATAAGGTCTTGAATTTCATTCAAATCCAACGGTTAAAATTCATGTTCACAGTGATTGGGTGCTCTACGCATAGCATATGAACACTCAATCATTAATGTTGTGGTTAAATGGATTATGTCAAAACGTTTCAAATACATCAATGATATCGGTTTATTCATCAAAACCACCCGAAACACGCATCAATGAGTTTTGCAAATTAGGGTTCTTATGTCGAATTGGGTGTTTTCGAATGTGAAGTGTTTTGGTCAAATAGATTGTTGGGATATGCTCTTGTGTTATTGAATTGATGATTTCCAAGGTCTATAACCACCCAGAAACACGAATTGGTTAACAATTTGAAATTAGGGTTTAAGGTTCTTGAGATTGGGTATTTTTGATTCCTTTGCAAATTAAGTGTTAAAACTTGGTCATTATGCTCTCACAACATCTATGATATACCAGAAAAACTTTGGTGCATATTCCATGGCTAGATCTCATACGCGTAGATTTAGGGTTTAGACTACTGCGTATGCGAGTTCTGTATGCTTTATTTAAAGCTGTCCAAATGTGTTCTGATTTGTCATAATATGAATGTTATGTGTTTAACATTGATGATATGATGCTTTATTTCAGGCTTGCAACACTAAATATTGAGAATCAAGGTTAATATACGCCTACGCATAAGGATCACCTACTGGCGTAGCTTGTTATCGCGTAAGATTTGTCTTCTGGCGTAGCTTCTGCATAAGGTTCTACATATGGGACTACTGCGTATCTGTGAAGGATATGCGTGGCAACGATGACACTCTACGCATAAGGTCAACTCTTACGGTAGCCTTACGGCGTAAGGTTAATATACCTCGCGCATAAGATTTGCGCATAAGGTCCTCTTTTTCCTCAGCGTAACACTTCTTACGCGTAAGTTAAGACCTACGCATAAGTTTACCTCTAGCATATATCATTTCACATGTCTCGCGCATAACTTTGCCAATCCTACGCATAGCGCGTGATCGCCTTCGTTATGAATTGTTTCGTGTACAAACTTGTAAATAAACTAATCATATCATCACGAATCCTAAAATGTCACTAATAAATTGAAATCGTTTGATATGTTGTGAACAATAAGTGATAAAATAAACTTTAAAACTTAAAGTTAACTAACTCATGAAACATTTCACGACGTCATTGAATATACAAGTGACTTAGGACTCGTAACAATCATTGACACTGTACATTCAATAACTAGACAATAAGACCTTATGTTGACTAACATTATGTCTTTCGATATGTTGGTTCTTTTGGCTAATGTTATTTAGGATCACGACATGGTGAACAAATGAATATGGATGCATCTGAAGTTCTCTCCATGGCTGATATCTATCCTTATGGCTATCCAATGAAGATAGGAAAGAATAATCTCAGTGTTGACTTTGACAACCTCACTTGCTCTGAATCTTCATGTTTAATTGCTATTGATATTAGGGACTCATCCGTATCGAGAACATGCTTTCACACTCTGCTGTTCACGAGATCTACATCCAACAGTTCTGGAACACTATGGAAAGGGTCAAAGGACAAACTGCTGTGGCGGTGACTCTGAATCACAAACAAGTCACCATTACACTGCAGACTTAAGAGGCTGTTCTCCTAATTCACGATGTCGATCCAACCAAACTATATGCCACACTGGCGAAGAGCTCACTCTCCAATTCTTAATCAATATCGGTTATGGCGAGGCTAGGGTAATCACCAAGCATTCTCACGTAGAGCTTAAGAGTATTCCTCAACCATGGAGAACCCTCTACATGATCATCACCAAGTCGTTTCAGTATTGCGGTAAATGACGGCTATGAGCACCTAAGCTCATGGGCTGCAAAATATTGCGGGCATTGGTCAACAAGAACACATCGCTTCTCGAAGCTCGATTTGGGATGACATGATGTCATTTCTCAACAAACTTGGCTCAAAGATTCCCTACATGAGATATACTAAATTGTTGATCCAGAGAGCACTTGGACTTCATCACGACATTCGAAGAGGCTCAATGACCCGACAATCCGCGACATGTTGGCGGAACCCATTCTATCTGTGAGAATAAAGGCGTCTACAAAGAAACAAGGTGCTTTGTGTGCCGATTTCCTTCTAGCGAAGATGTCGAGCTTCGAAAGCGATACAAAAGGTATGGAAGCGGTCCGGACAAGGCAAAGTTGGTCATCTCGGCGAAAAATCTTACGGAACACACGTATGGAGAACCAAAGAGGAAGTCAGGGAATACGGCAAGTCTTGTGAGTCAAAGGAACTTCCCCAAGAGGAACCCTCCTTCAAAGAGGACTGTTCCATCTAAGGAAGCTGCCCCCATCCCAATTCCCAAACCCGAACCCAAAAAAGCTTGTGGGCGAAAGCTCGAAGATGCCGATTGCAGGATGAAGAGATTACCTTCTCGAATGCGCAGCGTAACCCTCCTCCAGGTGAGCTAAACCTCCAAGTCCAATAGGCGAACATGGCAAGGAAAGACTCACGTACTTGAGTCTTATGATGAAAGCTCACGAAGAAGAAGAAGAGCTCTTGGATCAATCATCTGAGGAAGAAGTTTAAAATTGTTAGACAAATTCAAAAAGCTGAAGAATTTGCAAAAGATCAAATGGGTGGCCAGGAGGATCGAGTGGTGATGTCCACTCTTCACCAGGTCCTGATGCGGTTAATCAACCCGATAAGGGATCTGGTGCCACCACTCTTGTGCAACAACAAGCGCTTGTGAAGGAGTCTACTGATCTTAACATTGAGGAACGAGAAAGAATAAAAGCGAGAAGAAAGCGTGAAGAAGCTAAGGAGCAGAGACGGAAGAAAAGGCTAAGCGGACATGATGGCGAAGAAGATTATGATGACTTTCTTCAAGCAGTCCAACTCGTTCCAAGGAGGATACGCCACCTCAAAGGACCCACACGAATCTCCTCATGTCCCCTCCTCGCCATCGATTCTTCATCTCACTCATCACCACCACCATCAAAAGATCAACAAAATCATCATCCAAATCTGTGAAGAAACCACCTCGATCTTGGATTTCTCAAGCTCATAAGCAATTCACAAAGTTGTCAAACAAGTCGAAAAGAAAAGCGTGCTCTACAAAAGCTAAATTTCTTTCTTTGGTCACATCAAACATATGTATGGCGAGCATGAAAAGATGGAGAAAGAAAGGGAATTTGTTCAGAAGTTCATGAAGAGTCATCGTAAAGAGGCACTGAACGAAATGATCGAAGGTTACACTAACAAGTACCTTCAGGATATCGTTCCTAAAGTCCTAAAGGAGCTGGAAAAGACGAAGAGATCATACTCACAAGTTTCTTCTTGACCTTTGTCCCGGTGTGACTAGAAAAATATTTTCCAGACAACTCACCCCTAACATCGTAGCATTGGTTAAAAATACAATGGCCAAAGAAGGCGATCTCTCTGAATGCGAGTTAATCGCTAAACTTGTGATACAAATGTCAAAGCGATCTGGAGCGTTTACGCCGGATGAAGCTAAATTTTTGAAAATCTACTTGATTTTCAACTCGATCATCATGCAAGAGTCACCGATCAACCCAACGACCAAGAGATGGCGATGATAAGGATAAGGATTACGCACCTAAGCGTCGGAAGCGATGCGGTAAATCTACCTCTATGCCACCTCCTCCACCACGAACTTCTTCTCAACAAAGTCTCCTCCACCTCGGTCTTCTCGCGATAAACCTGGGGCGATTCGAGTTACCACCCACGACTCATAAGCCGGTGATTACTTTGAGTATACGGGTGGTGGCGATGAAGAGAAGTCCTTGAGCCCGACAACAACCCACCTCACCCAAACAAGTCGCGAAAACGGTATCATCATCAAGGCCTTCCAAAGAAGAAGCGAGGCTTCGGCTGGAGTGCGTCTCATGGCTAATAGATGATGATAAAACCGAAAGTTTGAATGGTTCTCCACACTTGTCAATCAAACTCCTACCGATGAAGGTCAAGAATTGGTAGGCGGTTCTACATTGGAGCACGCAAAACTTTTGCAAGAAAAGTTCCATGTGAAGAAAATGGCGAAATCTGAGTTGAAGCGAATCAAGAATGAAGCATTCCAACTTCTTAAAACTGACTCAAAGCGCGTCGAGGTCGAATATCATCTTGAGAACATCGTTCGAGCTATGTCTAACGACATGGATTGGCTCAATCCGGAAGCAAACATTGACTTCACACAAAGGGACAACCCTCCATACTACACGATTGGACCAAACCCTACCGAACATTGGCCAAACAGGCGAACCACGGATTCCCTTCCGATACTTCTTTAACGAGACCTAGATTTTCTCTTACGGTAGCGATGGTTGTGAAAATACGCTACATCATTGACTCTTCCATTCCCGTGACTATTTACTCAAAGCTGCATAGCTATCGAGGAACGTGCAAATCACTTGTTTTCTGACAGCGTGCAAGCATACGACCAAGATGCATTGTATGGGATTCATCATTGGCACTGAGCGCAGAAGAATCTACTACGAGCTGCATGGTTGAAGTCTCAACATGCAATGTATAGTTCTAAGGACATCGTGGCCATCAAACACATTGATCTCAAGTCTAAGTGGGACTACACATTCTTAAAGAATATCATAGTCAAGCGACAAGATGAACAGGACTATGGATTCTCCGGTGACTTTGAGAACTTGTCCTCAAGCGACATGAAGACATGTACCTTGCCAAGGAATGCAGTGCGGTACGTATGAGACAATTCTCGTGAAGTTCAGCGTGAATTTATCAAGTCGGTTCTCATCTTCATTAGGCGCATTGTGATCAAAGAGCGTGTTGAAGATATCGGATGGTCATTGAATCTTATCGGGCGTGTCAACCTCACTCCTCCATGCTTACTCTTCCCGATCTCAATCACTACCTCAATATACGCTCATCGAAGCAAACCTTTGGGGTTGTTTACCGCAGGGTGAACTTCAAAGCTGCTTAATGGCGTGTAGTGATCTTCAGTGGGGATCATACTTTGAAGCTGGTTAGGGATGGATTAGCATACAGGTTGAAGGATATCGCTGAAAGTTGGGTCTCGTAGCGGGGAATTCTCGGGAAAGGAGGGATGTGAGAAGGATCATCACCATGATTGATGAGCGGTTGTTCGAAGGGATCGATTCGGGCGCGATTGGAGAGCTATGTTGGTGGTGACCGGGAGAAACATCACCGGCTTTCAACGTCCTGCTGCGCACTCCACAGGAACATCACTACACGTCCTGGTACCCCTTGAATTGTTTCCTTCATAATTTTGGATGTATGATTATATATGTCCATGGCTTGTGCACATAAGTGTACAACCCGTAATGTGTCAATAAGGACCACCCGTGTGAGTGCGCTTGATTGCCACAATCCTTATTAAAAGGAGCGAAAGCTTCTTACTTTTGAGTAAAACCTATCAAACCTTTCATTTTCAAGGTTTTGCTCAAAGAACAAGTACTTCCACTTTAAGACTTTCAAAACCTCAACCGTTTATATCACTTGTTGAGGGGAGTATTTGAAACTTTGTTCACAAATTGTTCCGATGGTCATTCTTCCCTTAACACTTCGAAATGGTCATATTTATTCTTAAACGTTTAAAAAATAACACTTTAATATGCCATTTTTGAGGGGAGAAAATTGTGTGATAAGAAATATGTTGTACAAAATGCAAATGAATCTGTGTACCTCGAACTTAACCAACGAATTGATTTTAAGCTGTTAGTAACTCGAAAAGACTTGTCTGGGCCGGGTAATAATTTCAAGCTAGTTAGCTAGTGATGTAAGCGTGTCTGCAAAGGACTTGTATGCGAGTAGAATGTACCATTAGAGAAACTTTTGATAGACATGAACTCGACGGCGGGTTTGACAACCTTACGAGGTTTGTCTACACCTTCAAGGTAGTTATTAGAGCTAGTTGTCACCTAAAAGCGGACAATGTAACTCTTTAACTATGCAAGCGTGCTTAACCGTGTCTGCGGGGATTGTCTATCTTGATGGATCAATTCAAAAAAAAAGTGCGCGCTCTTTCCTCACTGTGCATTTAACCATTAAAACTATTAAGCACATGTGGAGGGAGAGTATTTATGCAAAACATCATCTCTCACAATGGTTCAAACATGTTTTTCATTAACAAACCCTTTGAGAGACATTTTTCATCTGATGGTTTTAATGGCAACATTGGTTAGTCATGAAGTTATAAGGTGACTAAGGTTAGGAATAACCGTCTATGATCCGCCGAGCGGAGAGGGATCTACCCAATGACACTACAAATAGTTAGTATTTAGAAGTCCTTAGGTATGATTGTAAAAAGGAGAAAATGAGAATAGGAGAAAGAAGGAGTTGAAGAATTAAAAGAAATGCAAAGAAAGGGTGAAAAGAAATAGCCCTCAGTTATTCAACTTAGGGCGGAACACGGGTTCAATTCATATACTCTTGGTTGTCACTTAGTGGCCGGTATTGAAGATTAAAAGTCGTCATGGACCCGTGACGCATGCACTAAACCTTCTTATCCACTCAAGTTTCTCTCAGCAAAAGCTTGTTTCATTCTCACAGGGAACCCTACGTAAACTATCGGCTTTCTCCTAGAGATTCTGGTATTGAAGAAGGAGACCCTCTCCCAGTCTCCTTCGGGAAAACCAAAACGCAAAATTGAGTCTAGAGCCACGAGATTCATCAAAAGATCTCTTAGGAACACTTGACATTTAATCACTTGATGATCAACTAATAAGATCATCATTGGTTCATATCGAGTCCTTCACGATCTTAGCAATCACGTGAGAGAACATTTATGAGAGGTTCACATTTGTGATCCTCGATGATTGAATGGAAACTCTGCCGGGTCAACATCAACGACCAGTCGTGAGTCACCGGTAACTCCCGTGGATTACGGGAGTGTGTCTCAAACGGTCTACGATCGTGGTGATGCTTGGTACCTCGGCGACTCATCGGCTGTAGATGTACTTCGTACATCGCGTTATCTCACTTGTGGGACTCGGTTGAGCGGCCTTTGTAAAATTAGAGTTGTGTCCTCACACTATCTTTGTTGACACTCTCGAAGTTCAAACTTGTAAGTGCGGAAACAGCTTATACTAACCGTTTGAAATGTTTTCTTCTTATGGAAGCTCCGGGCCGGGATGATCGTCTTGATTCTTCTCATGCTCACGACAACATCATCACTAATGGAAGTTCTATTCAAAAGCAACACAACCGTCAGAATGATTCTTCGTCAAACCAAAGAATCTACAAAGTTAAAGACTTAAAGAACTTCATCATTATTGAATTCCAACGCGTCAAAGGCGTGTGAGCATGTTGAAGAATGGCGTGGAACAAGAGCACGAAGAAGCGGACATAGGCGGACCGATGCGAACAACAACATACTATCACTTTCATCACAAAGAAAAATGATCAAAGAACAAAGTTAAAGATGGCGTCCAAAGCATAAGCTGTTCAAAGATAACTATCTCTCTACACTGGGGAGATTGTTCGAATCAAGGCAATTCTTCTCACAAGAAGAAGAATGTCGAGAAGGCGTCAACTACTATTACATCAACGCCTTCACCGTTTTCATTCATATATACTTGAGGGGAGATTGTTGGAATCACTCCTAAACATATTTCAAGTATTTATATTTCATATGTAATAGGTAGCTTTATTATGGCCTTTATGTTTGTTTAAGGTCAAGCTTATGTAGAAGGCCCATAAGCTTAGGCCCAAGCCCATAAGGAATAGGGAAGGATAGGAGTGTTGCCCTAGCTCCTTGCCTATATAAACCATGTAATAACCTTCATTTGATGGTTGGTTGTTCAAGTTCTTTTCATTCACGCCTCTCTTTGCCTTAACCGCATTATTATACGTGTGTGTGTGTGTGATAACTTGTTCAATCGCCTCATCTCCTTTCTATATAACTTGTGTTTGTAAAACTAGTGACCTATCTGTGGAGACTTGGTATTGGATTCGTTTGGTTAAGTATACACAAGGACTAGATTTGCAATTTATCCAAACTTGAGGGACTGATCATGACACTTTTCCAAACTTATCACAAGGACCAAACTTGACAAACTTTGATAGTACAAGGACCCTTTTTGCATAAAATTCCATTTTATAAGTCCAAGGACTAAATTTGACATTTTTCAAAGCTCAGGGACCTTTACCATTTGACCAAAAGAATCATTCAAGGACCAATTTTAACAACTTATAATATTTGGGGACCTTGAATGACAAAACTTCACATTTTTGAATTCCGGGGACTAGATTTGACAACTTTTAAAACTTGGGGACTAAAAGCGCCAATTTTGCAAACTTGAATCATTTTTCATCTGTTTTTGATATTTTTGCATTTAAAACACATAAAACACTGATTTGTGATATTTTCATCATTTTGATGCATTTTGAGTGTTTTCGGATGATTTTGCAAGTCTAGATTGTACAAAAATGATGAGTATTTAGACTCATCAATCCCCACATAAGATATTGCTAGTCCCTAGCAATGATTTAGATCTTTAATGGATTTTAAAAACTCTTTACCAAAAGCCATTACTTCTGGAGTAGCCAATTGATTCGGTTCAAGTAAGAACACAATTTATACAGATAACCAAATGATTTTGAGCAAATCATAAGTCACGTAATAGTTTGATTTGTCTTTAGCAGAAGCCGTTTGCTCTGGACTAGCCAACTCTTAGATAAATTATCAATATCATCTTTGGTGAGCTAATTACCAATTATGGTTTTTCCACTGCCTTTACCACAAGCCATAAACTTGCGGGCTAGCCAACTCTTCACTTTTTAGGATATGGTGAGCTGAATACCATACAATTTTGGGCAAATGCAAGCCATAGCGGATTTGAGATATCTTTACCAAGTGCGTTTGCTCTGGATTAGCCAATCTTTTAGTTTATCAAACGGCATGGCGGATAGTTGATAAAAGGTGAGTAAGTGCAAAACACTTACTCCAAAAAATTTGGCCAAAAGCGGAATTGGGTGGTTAATACATGAAATTCGTGAGAATTCCTCCCCACACTTAGAAATGAATATTGCCCTCAATATTCAAAGTCTACCGCGGTTATGCTGATGAAACGTAAAAGGGAAATATTACGGCCATTATTATGAAAGAAATTTTTTTAATAAAAGATTTTATATATACAGCAGGTGTGGGGCAACTCCCCACACTAGGGTGGTAGAACAGAGAAAAAGAGAACAGAAATATGGGTGAAAACCCATATGGTGAGTGCTAAAGTTTTTGATTACCGAGTCACTAGCTTGACTCGATCCCCGCATTCATTGGTTCATGGGGAAAGTTTGTAGATCGGGACAACCAGGATGGAATGTCCTCTCCAAAATAATGCTTCACTCGATGACCATATACTTTAAAATTTGGACCATCGGGTTGAGATAACTCAATGGTACCATAAGGATAAACCTTAGCGATAGTAAATGGACCAGACCAGCGGGACTTGAGCTTTCCCGAGAAAATCTTCAATCTTGAATTGAAAAGAAGGACTCGATCTGCGTTGAAAAGCGGTTCTTGATTTTTTAGTCATGAATCTTCTTTGTCTTTTGCTTGTAGATCAAAGAGTTCTCGTAAGCTTGATCACGAGTTCATTTAATTCATTCATTTGAACTTTCCGGTGATCACCGTTGTATGAATATCGAAGTTGGCATGTTTTAAGGCCGGTATGCCTTGTGCTCTAACTCAATCGGAAAGATGACATGCCTTTCCGTACACAAGCTTGTATGGGTACACAGATGGGTGTTTTGTAAAACTTCGAAGGCCAGTCGTCATCAGTTTATCCGACCGGGATGCGATTTTAAGCCTCTTGCCTCTCCGGAATTCTTTTAATACCACGGTTGGAAACTTCCACCTGCCCACTTGTTTGGGGTGGTATGCGATAGATGACGGTGAGGTAACACCATACTTTGGCATGACACGATCAAATTGGTCATTACAAAAATGTGTACCACGATCACTAATTATAGCTCTCGGAGTTCCAAACCTGGCAAAAAGAGATTTCAAAAACTTCACAACAACTCGGGCATCATTGGTAGGTAAAGCTTTCGCTTCAACCCATTTTGACAAATAGTCAGCAGCCACGAGTATGTATTTGTTACCACGAGACGATGGAAATGGTCCCATAAAGTCGATACCCCAGATGTCAAATATCTCACAAACTTGAATGGCATTTTGTGGCATTTCATTTCTTTGAGATATATTTCCATGACGTTGACAAGCGTCACAACGGGCTTTGACATCATGTGGCATCCTTATAGATCTTGGGCCAATAGAATCCGGAATCAAACACCTTCTTGGCGGTGTAGTTTGGACTATGATGGCCCCCTGTGGGTCCAGCATGGCAAGCTTTGAGAAATGTCAATAGCTTCACCCCGTCCATAAACACACGGTCGGATGACTTGATCCGCACAGATTTTGAATAAGAAAGGGGTCGTCCCAGAAAGAATGTTTAACATCTTTGAAGAATTTGTTCTTCTGTTGGGTCGACATCCCTTTCATAATGAAGTTACCGCATGGTAATTTCATAGTCGACAAACCATGGGGTGGTAGAATTCCACGAAACCCGCATTGAGTGTCTCAAGAGGAAATGTTTCATTTATTTCCTTTTTCTCGAACACATCCTGGTGAGGGTTTTCTAATCTGACGAGGATGATCGGCAGACTAGATTCTCGGCTCCTTTTATCACGTATGATGATATCAAATTCTTGGAGGAGGAGAATCCAGCGAAGCAATCTCGGCTTTGCATCTTGTTTTGCAAAGAGATATTTGAGAGCCAGAATGATCCGTATACACCACGCATTTGGTCAAGATTAAGTATGGTCGAAACTTCTCAAAAGCATACACCACGGCTAATAGCTCTTTTTCTGTGGTGGTGTAATGAGTTTGAGCTTGGTCATAGTCTTACTTGCGTAGTGGATAGGTTGAAAATGCTTGTTTCTCGTTGCCCTAGACTGCACCGATAGCAAAATCACTTGCATCGCACATGAGCTCAAAAGGCAAATCCCGTCGAGGGAACGAGAATGGGTGCTTCATTAAGCTTTTTATTTAATGTTTCAAAAGCTTTGATGCACTCAGGTGAGAAGATAAAAGGAGCATCCTTTTCAAGAAGATGGGTCATTGGCCAGGCGATTTTAGAAAAATCTTGTATGAATCTACGATAGAAACCGGCATGACCTAAAAACTCCTAATACCTTTGACGGTAGTAGGATGAGGTAGTTTAGCAATAACATCGACTTTTGCTCTATCTACCTCAATCCCATTTTTGAAATCTTATGGCCAAGGACTATGCCTTCTTTGACCATAAAGTGGCTTTTCTCCCAATTTAGACAAAGATTGGTGTCTTCACACCGTTTGAGCATTTTATCTAGATGGGAGAGACATGTTTGAAACGAATCCCCAATGACCGAAAAGTCATCCATAAACACCTCCATTGTTTCCCCGATCATGTCGTGGAAAATGGCCATCATACATCGTTGGAGCGTGCCAGGAGCATTACATAAGCCAAAAGGCATACGTCTGTAGGCAAAAGTTCCGTATGGGCAGGTGAATGTAGTTTTTTCTTGATCCTTTGGATCAATGGGGATCTGAAAGTACCCCGAGAAACCATCAAGGAAACAATAGTATTCATTCCCGGCTAATCTCTCAAGCATTTGGTCCATAAAGGGTAGAGGAAAATGGTCTTTACGGGTGGCGTCATTCAACTTACGATAGTCAATGCAAACCGCATCCGTAACCAATCGAGTAGGAATTAACTCGTTATCTTCATTTGTGACAACAGTTATGCCACCCTTTTTAGGAACACAATGAATTGGGCTACCCAAGGACTATCGAGATTGGGTAAATCAATCACCATCAAGAAGTTTGATAACCTCTGTTTGATAACATCATGGATTTTGGATTTACTCTTCTCTCGATGTTGAGCTGCTGGCAAGTCATCCTCCATTCAGATTTTGTGAGTACAAAATTCAGGGTTGATACCCTTAATGTCGGAGAGTTTCCAAGCAATTGCTTGCTTGTGTGACTTCAAGATCTTTATGAGCGGCTTTTTCATCTTTACTCAAATCTCGAGCAATAATGGCGGTAATTTATCATCACCTTCAAAATGCATACTCGAGATGAAGTGGTAAGTCCTTAAGCTCAACCTCGGAAATTCTTGGTTTTCTCAATGACTTGACTTCCTTGTTATGAAGCTTGAAGGGAGGGAGAGGAGGAGAAGTGTCCTGATTTAACAACTTCTTTAGAAGAATATCTCCCTCAAGATTAATCTCATTTTGATTAATCTCATGCGAGGATTGAATCACTAGAGTGAGGGGTTGATGATGGATCATATTTTAGCAACTTCTCAATAAGAAGTATGTCCCCCTCAATGTCAATTGGAGCGTGATCAATTTCCCATGGAGCAGAATCACTAGCCAAGTATGCTTCAATCTCATCTAAGATGAAGTCGCTTCCCTCAAATGGAGTGAGGGAAGGAGAATATTTATGATAGGTTGAGAAGATGTGGTGGAATCCTCACTCACAGAATTATGAGAATAACCAAGAACTTCTTGAGAGTACTCTTCAGAAGCAACATCGATGATATCTATTCGGTTAACAACTCGAGAATCATAGTTTCGGAGTACCTCGAAGTTTGATCAAGGTTAAAAGTGACAACTTCATTACCAACACGTAATGTGATTTCTTGCTCAAATACATCAATGAGAGCACGGCCCGTTCTTAGGAATCCTCGACCAACAATGAGAGGAACCCGATGATCGGCATCAAAATCAACAACCACGAAGTCGGTGGGAAATGGAACTTTCCTACTTTCACAAATCGTCTCGGCAATGCCAAGAGGATGGGATATGGTACGATCTGCAAGCTCGAGAGTCATGCATGTAGGAGTGAGTTCGGAAGAAAGTTTCTTCCATCTTGAATAAGGCATCAGGTTGATGCTTGCACCAATCGCTAGGGCAAAGCATTCAACCATTCACGGATACACAAGGTAAGAGAAATTTTCCGGGATCTCCAAGCTTTTAGGAAGCTTTTCAGGATAGCTTCGGCGGCGTTCTCGTTAAGGAGTTTTAGCCATTTCAAACGGCTTTTCCTTGTTGCTTAACATGTGTTTGAGAGTTGATGCAAACTTGGGCATCGGCATGATAGCATCATAAAGCTTATGTCAAAATGTAACTCTTGGAAATTTTGGAAAAATTTGTCCATTTGATGACTGGCTTTCTCGCGAGCTTTGCTCATTCAAGCGTGATGGGTAAGGAATAGAAGATTTGGATTTGGTTTTCACGGGAGCTGGGAGGTTCAAAACAACTCTGGATTTGACTTGGGTTTCGGATAACTTGAGGTTGGACTACCGAAGGTAGGGACGTGTCTTGTACTTCGTGGGCTTGAATAATGCACCTTGTCCGTTGTATCCTTGGTAACTTGACTCATTTCTCCTAGTGGAGGTTGGAGTGGTCCATTGTGTGTCCTAGTTTCACTTTCCACTACCTTTGGGATAGAAGAAGAAGAGGTAGTAGGAATAGCGGGTCCATCATATGAAACACCATACTTTTGTGATAAGCCTTTGCATCGCCCCTCGGGTTAGCGATCGTGTTGCTCGGAAGTTTTACTGAGCCCGAGGGTTGATCATTTAAAGACTTCTTAAGATCGGCAATCGTGACCAACAACATGTTCATTTCATCTTGGGACTTCATGAATTTTTCATAACTCATCGGATGATGGTCAGGTTGGAACAATGGCGAGAGGTGGATTAGGAAAATTCTGGCCTCTAATGTTAGGATTAGGGCCTTGGTTTTGAAAATTTCCTTGATTATGATTCATATTCCCATGAAATTGTTTCCCTCGATTGAAGTTGTTTTGATGAAGGTTCCCTTGATGTTGGAAACCTTGATTTGGTGCAGGATAGAAATTACCTTGGTTTTGGTAACCTTGGTTCATTCTAGGTTGGTTCGATTCGGTTTTGCATGTTATGGGTGGTGCACGATTAGTGTTAGCACGGTAGTGTGGTTCATTTTGAGGACGGTATTGATTACCTCCCGATGTGAACTAGGCTAGAGCATTGGCTTCAAATGGACTACCATCGGTGGCGGTATACAATTGTAGTATGCATGAGGACCACCACAAGTAACAGAACTCTCGACTTTCTTTACTTCACCATGTGTTGGTGTCTGAGTGAAGGTCACTTTCTTTTGGTTAGCAGAAGAAAGCTGAACAATATCGTGAGTTTGTCAATCTTAGCATCGGTGCTAGATGTACTCACAGGAGATGAAGAGTCCGACATGAGGCCAGATATGTCTTTGCTTTCGGAAAGGCGGACCTGAGATTTGTTCTCAATGATTTGCAAGGCTTCTTTGGTAGTCTTGCTCGAGAAATTACCTCCGCGGAGGCATTCAAAGAGTCTTGATTATGCGGTTGAGACCATTATAGAAAGTATCCATTTGCATTAATTCGGTAAAACCATGATGCGGACACTTGCGAAGCAACTCTTTGTAACGATCCCATGCCTCCCGGAATGATTCATCAAATCTCTGAGAAAATTTCATTATCTCATTCTTAAGACTTGTGGTTTGAGATGGAGGATAGAACTCGTTAACGAACTTGGTGACTAGATCTTCCCATGTCTCAATAGAACGAGGGGGTTGTTTCTCAAGCCAATTCCGGGCTTGTCCCTCTAGAAAATGGAACAGAAGAAGCTTTATTGCTTCATGTGGGACATTCTTGTACTTGATGGTAGATGCAATCTTGTTAAACCATCGAATGTGTGCATGAGGATCATCCAGCTCAAAACCATAGAATTGGCTTTGGGTTACTAGATTAAGCAACCCGGTTTGGAGCTCGAAAGTGTCAGCCACGATGGCTGGGACAACAATAGCATCTCCGTAACCCTCGATGGGTGCTTGGAGAAGCTCGTTCATGGGTTGTCTTACGCCATTACGATAGGTGGTGGTGGTGGTAGGCGTTCCTCGATCACGGTGAAGGCGGCGTCCTCTACGTCTACGAATCTTTCCAAGTTCGAAAGTGGACTTGTAGAACTGGAAGAGCAGTGCGCATGCACTAAGTATAAAAATCAATTTTCAAAACAAATGAGGCAAAGCGACAAGTGAACTTAACCAATAATCACAAATGAAATGGCTTCTTTGAAAAAGGTACACCAAATCACAAGGACACAAGGCAAGTTTTAAATCGATGTTGGGGAACTTATTATGGTCACACCCAGTTAGTAGGTGTCTTGCCTTGATTTCGGTGGTTGATTTTTATGTATATATTAAGTACTTGAAAAGGCGTAGGTATAGATTTGTGCTAATGGGTTAAAAACTTTTGGACAATATTTTAGGTATCGTCTCGTTTAACCAAATCGTATCTCTTTAAGAATCACCTCAAAGAAAATACAAGATAGAAAGCGTTCCGATTGTTTTGTTGTTTTATATTTTTTTGGTGTTTTTAACACTTTAGGAAAAGTGCTAATGAACTTTTTGAGATTTTCTTATAACTTTACAAAACTTTTACAAATGGTGGGATATGTGCAAGAATGGGTCTGAAAATGGCTAAACACACGCTAAAGCCTCCCAGGCAGCGGCGCCAAAATTTGATCTGTGCTAAACCGTCAAGCTACCTCACACAAGCTAGCCACTTGTGAATGGCTAACCGTAAGCTTAAAACGCTTAAAACACAAATACAATGAAGTCCTTGAGAATATAATGAATTCCCGGGTCGTTAAGTCCCACGGAGACTCAATGGTGTGTAAACACTAGATCAGATGATAGAATGATCACTAAGGATAGTGATGTAGGTTTTGATTGATTATTATACTCTTGATTTATTGGAATGAGATTGGAAGCGGTGGAAAACACAACAATCAGATAAAAGCGTTAAAGCGTCGTTTAAAAACTACGTAAATGTACAAAATAAAAAGTAAAATTTAAGAAATACAAGACCTAAAATATGAAAATGATATTTTTGAAAACCTAAAAATAAAAGAAAATTATTAGAAAAAGAAAATTATTTTTACAACTATTTAATTAATTATTATTAATTAAAAACTATTTTAAACTATTTAAAAATAACCTAAAATAAAAGAAAATATGAAATAAGGTTAGAAAAATAAGATTATGATTCAGAAAAATCTAAAATATTATAAAAATAATTTTAAAACTAAAAATATATTTTTCACACTTTTTATTTAATTATTACTAATTAATTATTATTTAAAATACACTTAAATACTAGAAAATATCAAATAAACATGGAAAAATGAAATTTCAACTTGGAAAAATCTAAAATATGATAAAAATAATTTTAAAACTGAAAAGATATTTTTTATGCTTTTTAATGATTTATTACTAATTATTTAATACTTTTAACTATTTAAAATTCTAATAAATACTAAAAAGATAGATAAAAATATGAAACTTTTCTAAAAAAACTTAAGGTGACAGAAAACTAAGAAAAGTATAAAAACAAGATTTGCTTATTAATAAGATGAAAAGAAAAATAAAAAAGCTAAAACCTATTAAATAAACACTATCACTATTTTTAAATTGATGTTTTCTGTTTTCTTTTTTAAAAACTACTTAAATACTTAAAAATATGAAACTTTAACAAAGACAAAAATTTTACAAATCACAAATAAGCAGTTTGACAAGCTTATTAGCTCAACATATATGCTTATGAGCTTATTTTGATGAAATAAGCTCAAGCAAGCTCACTGAAGACAGAAGCTAAAATAAGATGAAATAAGCTACAAGCTACTGATATGAAGTTAAAAGACACAAATATTAACACTGAAAAGCTAGGAAGAAGCTAATAAGCACTTGGCTTAAACACAAAAATGGGACAATATTAGAGCTTATTGCAGCCCTAGCAAACAAGCTAGAAATGGAAAACTTAAGCTTGGGACTCAAAGATGACCAGGTTGGATTTCCAAAGAACCAATAATCACAGGATTTGAGCAACAATTAAGCTCTGTGCAAGCTTTTGATTGACCTTATGAAACGGTGCACAGGCACGCCTCTGACGAGGGTTTTCAAAATAAGCCAATAATAAGCACTTAAAAAACTGAGTAAAGGAGAACTAGCATTTTTCTAATTTTGTTTAGCAACTAAACTTTGATAATCCAAAAGCTTATAAGCTGAATCTCACTAATAAACACACAATGAAATTATCTTTTTAATTCAAAAACGACCAATTGAAAAATTTGACTTTTATAAAAACCAAAAGAGTTGACTAAGATGAACTTTGGATTGATTCTAAGCACTGATTGTGTTGTATTAAGGTGTAATAAGACTGATTTGAACAATTTTAACAACTTATAAACACAAAATCATGACCTTGAATCATCAAATTCCAACATGAGCAAGACAGTGTGATTCTATGCAATTTTGACTTTCAAGCTTATGAGTACTAGTTTTTCTTGAGATGAGTTTATAGACACTTATGTGACACGAACAAGGAATAATCTCTTAAACACTCTTGATCACAGATAAACAAGCTAATGCAAACACCCCTTTATGAGCCTGTTTGGAAGATTTTCAAAGCAAATCACAAATGTAAATCATAAAACTGATTGCAGACTTTATATAATCATATATTAGAACTAATGAAGCCTAAAACAACAACCATAACAACATTAAACTCAGAAATGACCATGATGAGCTTTTAACTGTTAAAACTAAATTTTTATAGACTACAAATTAAAAGAACAACCAGTGGTTTTAATGATTAAATACACTTAACTAAGACTAATTAACACAAAGAAACAGAGATTCAGGCTATTGAACAACTACCACAGTGAAATGCAAAAGTGAATAAAAAGGCTTACAAAGGCTTCCAAGCTCAAAACGGAGAACAAGGACCAATTAACACCCCTATTAGCTTACCACTAAGCCTAACCCAAGCCATCCATAATCTACCACCGCTCCAGCTGTGAACACCATTTCCAATGGATTTTTATTTTTCAACTATTTAATTTGTATTTTTGGTGAATTTTGATTTTTGATACTAAACTGGATTTTATTGTTTCTAAAAGCTTGAAGAAGCTTTATAGGAGCTTATATGAGCTAACTCAGTCCATAAGAACACCTAACAACAACATTTGATCATTCATGAAATTTTTGAAATTTTAAAAATGCATAACTGAAATTGGAACTTGAAACTAAAATTTTATTATTGAAAAGGATTGAAAGTACACTAAAAATACTTAAGAAAGTATTTGGAAGCAATACTTTGGAAACTTGAAAATAACTAAAACGACATAGAAACTTAAATTTTTCACTAGATGATATTGATACATTGCTTCCCCTCCTCTTTTATAGACTTTTTTTGACTTCTATTATGTCCTCATTTTCCCCCGTCCTCTGAGCCATTGGATCATTGAAATGCATCAAAACCGTCCACTTGTAGTTTTGGCGCCAAAATTCTTCATAGCGGGGTTTAGCATTAATTGGGTTGGTTTCAATCAATTAAGAGTTTTTGGGTGTTAGTGGAGGTGGAGGGGACAAGGTAAGGGGAGGGAGTTTGAAAAAGTTGAAATACCAGCTCTGGTATTGGGATTCAGTGTTTGTGAGGACGATGTACAGTAAACGGGGTATTTGGCGCGTTGACTAATTTTTAGAATATTAAAACGTGGGAGGCCAAAATTGATCATGACTGGGGTCAAAATGGATGTGGACTGGGGCTCAAGGTTAAAGGTTCATGTGGTTGGGCTTGGATATATATGTTGGGCCAGCTGATTGCATATTGGATTTGGACTTGGTATTGGATCCGTTTGGTTAAGTATACACAAGGACTAGATTTGCAATTTATCCAAACTTGAGGGACTGATCATGACACTTTTCCAAACTTATCACAAGGACCAAACTTGACAAACTTTGATAGTACAAGAACCCTTTTTGCATAAAATTCCATTTTTATAAGTCCAAGGACTAAATTTGACATTTTTCAAAGCTCAGGGACCTTTTCGACATTTGACCAAAAATCATTCAAGGACCAATTTTAACAACTTATAATATTTCAGGGACCTTGAATGACAAAACTTCACATTTTTGAATTCCGGGGACTAGATTTGACAACTTTTAAAACTTGGGGAACTAAAACTGCCAATTTTGCAAACTTGAATCATTTTCATATCTTTTTTGATATTTTTGCATTTAAAACACATAAAACAATGATTTGTGATATTTTCATCATTTTGATGCATTTTTGAGTGTTTTAGATGATTTTAGGTCTAGATTGTACAAAATGATGAGTATTTAGACACTCATCAGATGGAAAAACCATAATAGGTAATCAGCTCACCAAAGATAATACTGATAATTTATCTAAGAGTTGGCTAGTCGAAGCAAACGTTCGGTAAAGACAAATCATATCCGTTGAAAGCTGGTGATTTGCTCAAAATCATTTGGTTATCATTGTACCAAGGTTCTTACTTGAACCAAAACAATTGGCTACTCCAGAAGTAATGGCTTTTGGTAAAGAGATGAAATCCATTAATTTTCTCAAATCATTGCTAGGGACTAGCAATATCTTGAGTGGGGATTGATGAGTGTCTAAATACTCATCATTTTTATCTTATTTAGAATGCCAAAACATCGAAAACACTCGAAATTCATCAAAATGATAAAAATATCACAAATCAGTGTTTTATGTGTTTTAAATGCAAAATATCAAAATCAGGAAAAACGTTATTAAGTTTGCATAATTGGCGGTTTTAGTCCTCAAGTTTCAAAAGTTGTCAAAAACAGTCCTTGGTAAATCAAAATAAAGAAAAATGTTATTCAAGGTCCCTGAAATATTCTAAGTTGTCAAAAATGGTCCTTGAATAAATCTTTGGCAAAATTACAACTTAGGTCCCTAAACTTTTAAAATTGTCATAAATGGTCCTTGTACTATTTAAGAATGGCAATAATGGTCCTTGTGTTAGCATTGGAAAAAGTTCAGGTTTGGTCCCTTAACTTTGGTCGAATTGCAAAGTTAGTCCTTGTATTATTAAACTACCAAATGGACCCTTTATGTATATTACCCCCTTAAAACCCAAAAGAACCCCGTTTTGCCGTCTATTAATATCAAAATCAAAATTGGTCAAAACCCGCCAAACCACCACCACTGTTCACCTCCCTCTCCAACCACTGCAACCACGAAACCAGGTGGTTTCACCACCTGTTTTCCCCACCTCTCCACCTCCTTATCCCCAGCTGTATACCAACCCCCCCTCCACCTCTACATACACCAAAATGCATTTAATGCAAAACACGCTCAAAGAAAATTGGCGCAAAATTCCACATGGAAGATTTTGATGAATTCAAGGGCTAAAGTCAAGTGGGAAAGTCTCAGAGGTTGACACCAAGTCATAAAGATCTTTATAAAGAGGATAAGAGGCAATGTGGAAACATATCTAGTGTAATTTTATTTAGTTTATGTCGTTTAAATTAATTTTGAATTTCCATTGTATTTCTTAGCTTTTAATTACTGTTTTTCTCATGTTCAGTGTATTATACAACTTTTGTAATCAGTAATTTCAGTGTTTAAGTTCAAATTTCAGTTTATGCATTTTCAAAATTCAAATTCTCAAATATGATCAAAGGATGTTATCAATGGTTGTCTTGGACTGAATAAGACTAAGCTCCCATATAGCTTATTAAAGCTATTAGATACTTTAAAACTCAGTTTAGAAATAAAAAGAAAAATACAAAAAAAATACTAAAAATAGTTGAAAAATAAAAAATCCATGGTGAAAGATACAAGAAATTTGGGCGAGGGGTTGATATTGATGGTCTTGGTATAGAGCTTATTGGGAAGCTTTAGGAAGTGTTTACAAGTCCTTGGTTATCGATTCGACATTAGACTCATTTGTAAGCAATTTCTCAAAAATTACAGTTCATAATTTATCTGTGTTAAGTTTGTTAATTCTAGTATAATTCTGACTTATTATAGTTAATAATAGTTAATTATTAGATTTCTTGGCTTAAAAACTTGTTTTAGTGTGTAAATCTCCAAAACAGTCTTATAAAGTAGTGTTTGTTTTAACTGTGTTATCTGTATTAGAGGTTGACTGAGTTGTTGTTTGTTGTTGTTTTATGTCACACTAGTACCTAAATACTTAGTGCAACAATAAAAATCAGTCCTCATTTGTGAAAAAGTCAAAATCTCTTTAAATCTCACTTAGTTGTTAACTGTTAAAGTTTTAGGTTGTCAAAATCTTCATATTAGTTTAAAACTTGTTAACATAGCTTAATATAATCTTATCTTAGCTTAATATATCATAATTAGTTAGTTGAATTAATCCAAAACTCATAAAAGTCAACTTAGTTCATTTCTTTTAAAAGTCAAAATTTCAATATAGTCGTTTTTGAATAAAATGGATAATTTTATATAGGACATAATATTAAGAGTTAGGATATAAGCTTTTGGTATATTAAACTTTTGCTGCTTAACTTAATTAGAAAAATAATAGTTCACTTTTAATTAGCTTATTAACTGCTTATTCATTAGCTTATTTTAAGTCCTTTTAAAAATGCCTGTGCACATTGGTATAGTCCATTTCACATGCTCTCACAAAGCTCATTAGTGGGTATTAGCTTGTGTACATTAGCTTTTAGAGAAGCTCACCTAGCATCTCAAGGTTCCGTTCTTATTTTTCAATCTATAGCTTATTTGATGGTCTGCTAAGAGTTTTTGTTTGTCCCATTTTGACTCGGCATACATTGAGTCATACTAGAGTCAGTTTTAGCTTTTTCACAAGCTCTTTATAAGCTCTATTGGACCATAGAGTGTGAGCTTTGGCTTTTTGGAAAGCCACCATTATTGATCCCTCATCCTTATTTTTAGCTTTTAAGCTTATTTAGTGAGCTTAAATTGTGGGGAATATGGTGAAGGCCTTTGGTTGCATAGCTTAGTCAAAGTGCTTATTTGCTTATTAGTAGCTTATCAGTGTGATAATTTGTGTCCTTTAGATTAATACAAGTTCATTTAGCTTGTTTTTAGCTATTTGTACTTTTGTTTTCTTCTGTGAAGCTTATTTCAAGCTTATTTGAGTTAAAAATCATTAAAATAAGCTTAAAAGCCACATTGAGTTTTTAAGCTTCTAAACTGCTTATTTCTTATTAAATGTTCTTTTTAGGTTAATTTAGCTTATTACAAGTTATTTAGCTTATTTCCAGTTTTCCTTTGCTTATTTTTAGCTTATAAGCCATTTTGGCTTAAACCTTGTGCTTATTTCCAATATTTGCCCATTGTTGAGATAAATAAGCTCAAACTGAGCTTATTAGTAGATTTCATAAAAAGTTGTAGTTTTAAAAATTGCTTATTTTAAGTAGCTTAATAAGTTTGTGAAGAAAAATCAAAAAATAAAATAAAAGCAAAAGCGTTCTGGGATTCGAACCCTGGCCACCCAGCTCACCACACACACACCATACCAACTAAGTAATTTATAAAAAAGTTTCAGATTTTTCTAAATAGTTTTAGTATTTTTAATCATTTAATTGGTGTAAAATAGTATTTAATTCATAATAAAAAAATATAAAAGTCAAAAAAATATAAATCTTTTTTCTAAAATTTTCTTTTGTCATATAGTAGGTAAGAAAATTGTTTTTACACTTGTAGGACTTTTATTTCAAAAATTTTACGTTTTTACTTGCGCACTCACGTAATTTTTATACATAACGCACGTTTTCATTTTAAGTCACATTTTTAGATAATTTAAGTTTACGTTTTAATTAAAATAGTTTATTTAAGTTATTTTATTTTATAAATCAGAAAAAAATCATTGTAAAAATAGTGATAAGTTTTATTTAATATAATCTAACTTTTAATTTTCTTTAATTTGCATTTAAGCCCCTGTAATTTACAAAACTTTCTCTTTAGGTATAAATAACTCAAAATCCTACGATCACTATCCTTAGTGATCATTCGACATCTGAAAGTGTTGAACACCATTCATCCTCCGTGGGACTTAACGACCCAGGAATCCACTATATTCCTCTGATCTCAATTGCATTTGTTTCTGAGCTGTTTTAAGTTTATTACGGTTGACCATTCACAAGTGGTTAGCTTGTGTGATTAAACTTGACTGTTCAGGAGCGAATCACTATGGCTTGCTATCATTTCTGATAGCAACCCACTCTTCAAGAAAGGAAAGTGCTGCGCTAAACCATTTTTCAAAATTCGTGCACTTATCCAAAAACAAATTTGAGGAAAGTATCTCGAAGGACTGCTGTTCCTACACAAATGTTTTTTCGTCTAAAATTCTTCAGAAAAATATTTGTTGTATTTCAAAAATGGCGGTAAATGAGTTGCTTTAAAAACAATCAGATTCAGAGTTCTTGTAAAATTGAAAACTCAGTCAATGACTTCAGCGCTTTTAAACTTTTCAGGAAATTGAGTCATTGATTGAGGGGGAGAATTTTTTCAAATCTATATCATCTAACGGGCTTTCTTAACTATCCTAATATGCTTAATTAAAAATGATGTTAACCTATGTTGAAGGACTAGGTGCCTAGGATAAGATTGTTAGGATTAGATGATTAGAGTTTGATAATCACATTGTTCCCATACCTTAATGATCTGATTGATATGTTGAATTGACTTTTATTAGTCGACTGCTGTTTGGGTGATGTCGACCACCATATATATATGTGTTTCACTAACATTATGCAGGTATATTGGTATATAAGAATGTTCTCGATCGGATCCCAAGCGAAGATGAATGGATGCCGAAAGGAAAGGGTAACTATATCTTGGGTTGACAAATGAAGAACGGAGCTTAATTGGACTTCTATGGAGTGTTGGCATGGAAAAATGCAACGTAAGAGGTCTCACTGCATGTGGATGGTTTTCTTCTAAGTGATTAAAGCGAGCTTAATTTGACCTCATTGTTGGCATTCAAAATGCAAGAAGAAGTCTCAACTGCATCGTGGCGGTTTTTCTTCAAACCCTACAACAACAACGGAAGCTTCTCAACCACCTAACATATCTTTGTGCAGGATACCATTTTTAAACAATTTTGAATAATTTGATTAAATTGTTTTGAAAATGGAAAATATTGTTTTGAAAATATATTGGACTAATTTTTGAAAATCACCGGACTTCATGTTATCAAAACCTAAGTCACTCAATTATTGACTCCTGTCATGGATTGAGGGGGAGAGTGATTTAAAATAAAATATTTTCAAACGATATTTCTTCACACAAGTTCCGTTTTGTACAATAATTAAGTGGTGATCTAAAGATTTAATGTTATGTCATGGTATGATTTTCTTTAGAATCAAGATCTTTCAAAATGAAATTTTTCTGTTCTTGTTTGATTGTGAAATTGTTTTATTTTACCTAAAAGATCTCTTAAAACAATCATACCGGACACTAACAATCTTTAATGTCTTAAAATGGTCCTTATCTGTCATTTTTCAAAGTTAAATCAAGCCACGTCTTTCCCCAAAATCTTTTAAATGATTTAAATCAATTGGGATCACAAATCTCAAAAGGTTTGAAATTTTGATCGGGGTAGAGATCGTGAGTTAAATCTCTTATCTGTTTAAATGGAATTAGTTTTAGTACTTTAAAGGCACTCCTGCCTCCATGTGCCAAACGATTTCATACACAATGCACATGTTGAGGAGGAGGATTTAACCAAAAACATGATGAGTATTTAAACCAGGCCACATATTCTCCTCTTATTATGAGCTCCAACTCTCTACCTTGGAAGGTAGAGAGTATTTATAGTCTTACAATAAGCATACACACAACGGCGTGGATCGGCATACAGGTGGTAGGAAGCGTCCGTCCTCCACGTTGTTACTTAACTAAATACTACTTAACATAAAATAACTACGACTATGAGCTTTCTAACGAATATATATACTTGAGGTGACCGACTCTTTAGTACCTGGAATTTCTAATTCCTAACAAAAAGGTATCCGTCAATCCATAACCTGAACCAGGATTGATTCAAAAGATTGAATCGCTCTATTGTTTCTGTTCAGTTGTCACATGGTTGATCTATTGGATAGATCTCACATGCCACCAACCAGGAGCTTGTTTGATGTTGGCTCCAGAAGGCTTTCCATCTTCATTGTGAATATGTATGCATATCACTCAGATGTTCTGGCAATACCACAAGGATAATGCATAGGACTCATAAGATATAATCTCTCTTTCCACATTGTGTGAAATAGAGAGTCTTCATTGAAAGTGTCCTAATGAGATTTATTGATGATCTCGTGGCTCTAGACTCAATTGTGCATATTTGGTTCCTATCTGGAGACTAGGGAGAGGGTCTCCTTCTTCAATACCAACTATCTCTAAGAGAAAGTCGATCGATTATGTCGGTTCCCTGTGAGAATGAAACAAGTCCCAGGAACTTGAGTGGTTTGGAAAGTTGAAGTGCAGTGCGTCACTGGGTCCATGACGTCTTGTCTTCAATACCGATGTTACCTTGGTAACCACCAGTAGTATATGAATTGAACCCGGTTTCTGCCCTAAGGTTGAATTATTGGAGGGCTATTTCTTTTCACCCTTTTCATATTCATTTCTTTTTCATTCTTCAACCCTTTAACATATTGGATTTCACATACACATAAAACCATAACCAAAGTAGGCGTACAACGAGATGAGTTTTAGAGAGAGAAAGTTAGAGGTTTGGAAACTTTAGTAAGAGAAAGAAAAATCTTATTATGAGCTCCAACTCTCCACCTTGAGAGGTAGAGAGTATTTATAGTACTTACATAAACGCCACGAACGTGGATCAGGCTGATAGGTAAAGACCGTAGTCCTCGGTGTTACTAAACTAAATACTACTTAACATTAAATAACTACGATCACGAGCTTTCTAACGATTACATATACTTGAGGTGACCGACACTTTAACTCCTGGATTTTCCAAATCCTAACAATCTCTAAAGGAGTCACCTCAAACACACATTAAATTACATAGAAAACAACGAGATATTACATTGAGATTGTTCTTGTATTCTTTTTAGTAATCGTAGTCTTTGATTCTTCATTTTGCATGTTTTGGATAATGAGTGGAGGTCTTTAAGCGATCCACGTGATCTGAGTTTGAGCGACTTTGAGATCATCAGCAACATTAAATCTCGACTCATCCTTTGTGGTGTGGTATGGTGTGACTTTTGGACCGACATGCTCACATTCGATCCATGATTTTTCTAATCGAGTAGCGGAAGCTTCGTTGATTCATGATATTGGCAGCAGTAGCAGCATGGAGTGAAAAAATCAGAGTCATTGATGCACCAATCATGATTTCTTTAGATATGAATGTGTTGTGTGAGCATGCGGCTATGGATTGACCGCTCCATTCGATCAGCTGCAAACGTCGGGGTGTACCCATAAGCAGTTAGCAATAAAGCGCACGAAAGTGTCTTTGATCACTTTCGATGAATTGAGGTACACACCCACGTTCCCGTTGATCATTACAAGTCTTGCGTGATCGGTATAATTCCGAAGAATTTCCTTGACAGGGTTTCGCAGCGCTCTAGGCGTTCTCAAGCGAAACGCCTCAAAGAAGGCAACGGAGTGAGTGAACGAAATGAGATTCACTGATTGATGGAAAGAGATTTGAGAAACAATCGTGTATTGCTCAATAGAAATTGTTTTTGCAATACAACGAAGGTTTTAATGAAAATCAATATCAATCATAAACACCTTTTATTTTGAGAAATAAGTACACAGTCGATGTGCTAAAGAAAAGAGTTTTAAGCACAACGACCGGTTTTTCAAAGGTATCCGTCCATAACCTAAACCAGATTGATTCAAAAGATTGAATCTCCCATTGTTTCGTCCGTTGTCACATGGTTGATCTATTGGATAGATCTTACATGCCACCTACCAAGAGCTTGTTTGATGTTGGCTCTCGAAGGCTTTCCATCTTCATTGTGAATATGTATGCATATCACTTAGATGTTCTGACAATACCACAAGGATAATGCGTAGGACTCATAAGATATAATCTCTCTTTCCACATTGTGTGAAACAGAGAGTCTTAATGAAAGAAAGTGTCCTAATGAAATTTATATGATGATCTCGTGGCTCTAGACTCAATTGTGCATATTTGGTTCCAATGCGAGAGACTAGGAGAGGGTCTCCTACTTCAATATCAACAATCTCTAAGAGAGTGTCGATAGATTATGTAGGTTCCCCGTGAGAATGAAACAAGCCCTTTTAAGAGGAACTTAAGTGGTTTGGAAAGTTGAAGTCAGTCGTCCACTGGTTCCATGACGTCTTGTCTTCAATACCGATGTTACCATGGTAACAACCAGTAGTATATGAATTGAACCCGGTTTCTGCCCTACGGTTGAATAAATGGAGGGCTATTTCTTTTCACCCTTTTTCACATTCAATTCTTTTTCATTCTTCAACCCCTTCAGTGCTTACTGAGACTTCATTACTAGAACCTTGTTGGGTTTATTCAAGTACTAGCTCTGTCTCAGTCCGCACTCTTACCGTATCTCACCTTTCTCCTTTTTTCATCATACCTAAGGACTTCTACACTATCTAGTGGATTGTCCCTGGGTAGATCTCTCCGGTTCTGGCGGATCATAGGACCTCAACCTAACCTTATCATCCTTATATCACCATACATAAAGTAAAGTTGGTCGGTCTTTTTGGTATTGTTCATCTGCCATTGGATCCAATTGAAAATCATTAGAAAATCAATCAAGATACTTGTGATATAGAATCAAAGCATTTTGTATTTTAATTGTTTTGATATTTTAGAAATGCTCCCCCTCAACATATGCATAAATATTTAGAATTTGTTTAGCACATGGAGGCAAGAGATCTTTGAAATCGTTAGATTAAGAGTGAAAGGTCCAATCTTTTGATTAACATTATCTAAAATGATCATTCCCCCATCAATTTGAGTAGATAAAACATTTGAGGAAGGATGAGGTTTTCAAAAAGTTTGCTCCCCTCAATATTGCCTCGAATTTTTAAAGAGTTTTGCACATATTAGAGGGAACCTGCACTTAGAGACAATTCAGTCACGTTTCAATAATTTTAGGTTTAAAATAGATGCTCCCCCTCAACATGTGCATGAAAAATTTGAAATCGGTCGTTTTGCTTAAAAAAAAGATTGAATGAGTTGCATACTTGGCACTAGGCATGTCGGTCCAAATGTTACAACATCATATGCTGGCAACACAACAATGGGTAATGCTGAGTTTTTCAGTGGCTAATGATCTCTAGTAATGCTCAAAAGGTCATCAAGGTGGATCAGCTCAACAACCTCCACGAAACATACATTGTAGTTGAACAATGATGAAATCACCACAGAAGCACATAGTTTGATTACTTTGATGAATAGATGTCTGCGAGCTCAAGACTGAAGATTTATTAGAATGCTAGGATTCACAATGTAATTCATGGGGTGACCTCCCTAAGGGGGAGATTGTTAGGAATTGGAAATTCTATTGTAAAGCATCGGTCACCCCAAGTATAATCTAGCTTGAGTTAGCTCGTGACATATCGTTATATTATGTTAGTTATTAAGTAACTGATTAGCTTAGTTTTAGTCTAGTGTAACACCGTGGAGGAAGGACGGGTCTTTACCCATTGTATACCTGATCCACAAGCCGTCAGGAGGTCGTTTATTTTGTAACCTATAAATACCCTCTACCTTGTAAGGTAGAGGGTTGGATGTTCTTTGGTAATCTAACCTTATATGAGTTTCTCTTTCTAAGAATATCCCACTTTCTCTCTCTAACATCATCTATACGCCTAAGTATGGTTGTGTGATGATGTGTATGTGAAATCCAATATGTTACAAATTTGAGTAGATAGAACATTTTGAGGAAGGATGAGGTTTTCACAAGTTTTCTCCCCCTCAATATATGCCTCGAATTTTGAAAGAGTTTTGCATATATTAGAGGGAACCTGCACTTAGAGACAATTCAGTCACGTTTCAATAATTTGAGGTTTAAAATAGATGCTCCCCCTCAACATGTGCATGAAAAATTTGAAATCGTTTGTCACTTGCGAGGAGGAAAACATGCTAAACACTTATGAAACCATTTATCGAATTATCAGTTTAAGTCCAATTTAAATCACAAATTCTCCCCCGATCACAATTATCAAATCATTTGAGATTTGTGATCTCTGTAGATTTAAATTGATTTTGAAAGCTTTTAAGGAGAATTGTGACTTGATTATGAAAGCGTTTTAACTGATAAGGATTGGATTTTGAGACTTTAAACTCCATTGATTAAACATGCATAATTATCTTTTGAAAACATAATAATAATAACCAAGGTCTGGAACCAATTGTGTAAAATATTGTAAAACATTTAGAATCGACCTTGCTCATTTAAGTGCAAATTGTTTGAAGCTAACACTTTTTGATTTAATTGAAAAATCATTCTCCCCCTCAATCAATGACGAAAGTCGTTGATTGATGAATTGAAATTTTGACACTTGATAAGTTCTTTTGATTTTCAAAATTAGAGTCCGAAGTGTTTTCAAAACAATTGAGTTTTCATAAGATTACAAATATTTTTCAGAGGAATCTTTAGAAGGAGAAATATTTGAAATTAAACATTTGTCTTGTTGATGACAAACATTTGTTTTAGAATCAGAGCATTAGGTTTGAAACATGAGATAAAGCATGGCTGTGTTCTTTAAAGCGGTTCTGCTTGAAATGACAATAAACCATTGTTAGGAACAAGGTATCAAGGGATTGACTTGTTCACCTAAGGTTTTAGGGCATATTGTAATTAGGCATTCTAGAAGTTCTTGAAATCGTTTGTCACTTGCGGGGAGGAAAACATGCTAAACACTTATGAAACCATTTATCGAATTATCAGTTTAAGTCCAATTTAAATCACAAATTCTCCCCCGATCAAAATTATCAAATCATTTGAGATTTGTGATCTCTGTAGATTTAAATTGATTTTGAAAGCTTTTTAAGGAGAATTGTGACTTGATTCTGAAAACCTTTTAACTGATAAGGATCGGATTTTGAGACTTTAAACTCCATTGATTAAACATGCATAATTATCTTTTGAAAACATAATAATAATAACCAAGGTCTGGAACCAATTGTGTAAAATATTGTAAAACATTTAGAATCGACCTTGCTCATTTAAGTGCAAATTGTTTGAAGCTAACACTTTTTGATTTAATTGAAAAATCATTCTCCCCCAATCAATGCGAAAGTCGTTGATTGATGAATTGAATTTTGACACTTGATAAGTTCTTTTGATTTTCAAAAATATAGTCCGAAGTGTTTTTCAAAACAATTGAGTTTTCATAAGATTACAAATATTTTTCAGAGGAATCTTTAGAAGGAAAAATATTTGAAATTAAACATTTGTCTTGTTGATGACAAACATTTGTTTTTAGAATCAGAGCATTAGGTTTGAAACATGAGATAAAGCATGGCTGTGTTCTTTCTTTGAAAAGCGGGTTACTGCTTGAAATGACAATAAACCATTGTTAGGAACAAGGTATCAAGGGATTGACTTGTTCACCTAAGGTTTTAGGGCATATTGTAATTAGGCATTCTAGAAGTTCTTGAAATCGTTTGTCACTTGCGGGGAGGAAAACATGCTAAACACTTATGAAAGCATTTATCGAATTATCAGTTTAAGTCCAATTTAAATCACAAATTCTCCCCCGATCAAAATTATCAAATCATTTGAGATTTGTGATCTCTGTAGATTTAAATTGATTTTGAAAGCTTTTAAGGAAATTGTGACTTGATTCTGAAACTTTTAACGATAAGGATCGGATTTCGAGACTTTAAACTCCATTGATTAAACATGCATAATTATCTTTTGAAAACATAATAATAATAACCAAGGTCTGGAACCAATTGTGTAAAATATTGTAAAACATTTAGAATCGACCTTGCTCATTTAAGTGCAAATTGTTTGAAGCTAACACTTTTTGATTTAATTGAAAAATCATTCTCCCCCTCAATCAATGACGAAAGTCGTTGATTGATGAATTGAGATTTTGACACTTGATAAGTTCTTTTGATTTTCAAAATAGAGTCCGAAGTATTTTCAAAACAATTGAGTTTTCAAAAGATTACAAATATTTTTCAGAGGAATCTTTAGAAGGAAAAATATTTGAAATTAAACATTTGTCTTTGTTAGGATATGAAAGTGCTGAAGACATGAAAGTACTGAAGATATGAAAGTACTATAAGCTGCAAAGTACTGGGAAAAGTCAAAAAGTCAAAGTAATCTTTGCTAAGACAAAGTCAAAGTCTGCACCTAAAGTCAAAGTCTTGCAAGAACAAAAAAAATGTTATATTCGTTTATGGAAAGAATTGTATTCTATGTTTAGATTACTTGTCGTACAAGGCTATCAATTGTAAACAAACTAGGATATCCTTGAGCCTATAAAAGGACTCCTAGATTGGCATTAGATGTACGAGTCTATGAGTTTTAGAGTTTCCGAATTCACAAGTTAATTAGTGTTTTAGAGAGAAGTTCGATTATCTTAGAGTTGTATTGAGTATCGCATAATAAGAGTTTAGAGTTTATAATAAAGGTTATTCTTCTTAGCTTTGTTAAGTAAATTCCACGTACTTGATAAATATTGCTCAGTGTTTCTTTGTTAATAACTTAGGATTTATCCGAGGTTATTAAACCTTAACAAGCTAGTTTAGATAGTTTGATTAAAGTATATCGATCCAACAGTGGTATCGAGCTTGTGTGGAAACTCGACTAGGAAGAAACCCTACTTCAACAATATTCAAGATGTCGTGAAGTTTCCACCACCCTCAATCACCTCACTCAGAATTCCAATAATCAAGAAGGGAGAATATGATCTCGGGTGCATGAAGATGAGGCAGTACATTGCCATTACAGATCATGCTCTATGGAATGTAATTGTGAATGGGAATGAAGTTGTACGGATCCCATTGATATTCCTGAACAACCCAAGGCACCTAAACCAGTATTACCAGCAACAACCTTAAGGAATCAAGAGAAGACACTCAACATTCTCTTATCTACCATTCCAGATGGTCATCTTCTCAAATTTCATGATGCTAAAGATGCTAAGCTGCTCTGGGCTGCTCTCAAGACCAAATTTGGAGGGAATGAAGCCTCTAAAAAGATGCACAGAAATTTGCTAAAGCAACAGTTTGAAACTTTCACAGTTGGTGAAAGAGAGAGTCTTGATGCTGCATATGATAGGTTTCAGAATCTTCTCAACATGTTGGAGCTATACAAAGCAGAAGTATCAGTTGAAGATGCTAATTTGAAGTTTCTAAGGAGTTTGCCATCTTCATGGCATGTGATTGCTACAATGATCAGAGGAAAACAAGGTTTGGATGTCATGGACTTTGATGATCTCTATCATCAACTTAAGGTGTATGAGCATGAGATGAGTGGTCAAACAAGTTCTAAGTCTCACAGTATTGCTTTTTTATCATCTGAAAAGAAGGCCAGTACTTCCATTAAAAGTACTGCTTCTCCTCAAAATCTTTCTCAAAGTACTGCTGTCTATACACCCCCCTCATATGTTCATCAGGTCCCACCAACTACCACTATGGCCTCAGATGAAGTTATGTGCTCCTTCTTTGCACAACAAGCTAGTTTACGTGTCACTTATGAAGAAGATCTAGCACAGATTGAAGAAGATGCACTTGAAGAAATTGATATCATGTGGCAAGTTGCTATGATCACTGCAAGGATCAAAAAATACATGAAGAAGACAGGCAAAAGCATTGATTTCAAACCAAAACAGGGCATAACTTTTGACAAATCTAAAATTGAATGCTTCAATTGTCACTTTGCAAGGAGTGCAGTTGGCTAAGTATCAAGCAAACAGGACATCTGAAAAGCCAAACTTGAGCTTAGGAAGTTCCAATTCTTGAAACAAAGGCTTTGGTTGCTCAAGAAAAATTATCAGAAGTTGACTAGAGTGAAGAGTTTGATGATGAACCAGTAACTTATTGCATGGTAGCAGTGGAAGAAGAAATTGAAGATTCAGTAGAAGCATTGGATTGGACACTGTTTTCTGAAGAACCGAACATGCTGTTTTGGAATATGATGATGGCTTTGGAGGATTTGAATGGAGCAAGGAAAGTGAAGATGATCCTGTTCAACTAGCATTGGTGGCTACTTCCCCAAATCAATCTCCTATCTCTGAGGTATGCTCAAATTGCTATGATTTTTATCTTAAATTACTTAGCGATTATGTGATTGGGGAGATAATTGTGTTAAGGCTAGGGCTGCGGTAGCAGGTTATCAAATAACCTTAGAATCTATGGAAGCCAAAATCTTAGCACATGAAACTAATGAAGTGGCTTGGGCTAAAAAATATGCACAACAGGATTATCAGTTAAAGCTTAGTGAATGGAAATTAAACTGTAAAATTGAAAATTGAGAATTAACTAAGGAAAGAGATGATTTGTTAGCTAAGTTTTTGCTTGGGGTGAAGCTGTGCTGTCACATGTTTCTTAAGTTCAAAAACAACAAAGAGCCTACCTTAAAACTGGATTAGGTTTTGGAATGGATTTTAGTAAGATATAAGAAAACCAATCTAGTAATCAGGATGAAGGTGAGTATGAGGATATAACCACTAGTGATGAAGAACTCATTAATTATGTAGATACATCTAGTAATGATGGTTCAATAAGTGACTCACATCCTGAATATAAGAAAGCTAATGATTATCATGCTGTTCCACATCCCACTGGCATTCATCAACCCCTTAGGCCTGATGTTTCTCGTTTTGGAGTAGCCAGTCTAGAGTTTAGGAAAAAGCTAGTTGCTCAATCTAAGTCTGAAAAACCCAAAGAACTTGTTGAAAACGATGTTCAAAATAAAGCAGTACCTTTAAATCAAAGTACTGCTCCACAAGCAGTACCTTCTTCAAAACCTTTTCAAAATAGTACTGCTAAACCTTTTTGGGATAATTTTGGTCAAAACAGGTTTAATCACTCACCAAGAAGGCCAAATAATTTTGGGAATAGACATAGAAGATGTCACTTTGACAGTATGGGTCAGAAACTGTGTTTTGTGTGTTTTAGTCCTACTCATCTAATTAAAGATTGTGAACATCACTCAGAATACCTTAGAAAATTTGCAAAGAACAGGACTGCCAACCAGAAACCTAAAGAGCACAAACCAGTTTGGAATATTTCAAATAGGGTCAATCACAGAAATTTCTCACCGGATCATAGATACCCACAATAGCGAAAACCTTTTTCAAAACCTTCAGTATCTCACGTATTTCCAAGTACGTTAACTCTGGCCCAGTACTTTCTCAAAGTACTGCTCAGACAAAACAACGTACTGATCACAATACTTGGTATAGAAATTCTAGGAGATCTCACTATCAACCTAGAACGTATTACAATTCACATAGGAGATTTAGATCACAGGAACCAAGTGTTAAAACAGAATGGGTTAAGAGGGAAAGTACTGCGAGAGGACAGACAGTACTTTCAACCAAAATGAATCTGATGTTTTGTGATACAAGAAAAAGAGATTTGTGTTGAAAAACCAGAAAGTTTTGAAAAACCACATGATAAAGATCAAAAGATAATTCGGGATCATCATCTGAAAGATAGTGGAAATTACATACTCAAAGAATTTGAGTTTGTAACTCCACAGGGAACACAAGTCATAATGGCTTGGGTTCCTCAAAGTTTCTAACTCTTTTCTTTATGTGCAGGGCAACCCAGAAGAGGAGCTTAAAGATCATCTTATTGTGGTTAGTGGTTGCTCTGGAAGTATGACAGGAGACAAAGAGATCCTGTCTGATTTTAGGAAGATTAGTGGAGGAAGAGTTGCATTTGGGAATGATCCCAATGGAGGAAAGATTAATGGAAAAGGGACTATCAAAGCAGGGCTTATAGATTTTGAGAATGTTAGATATGTGAAGGAGTTAAAGTTCAATCTATTGTCAGTATCACAAATCTGTGATAAAAACCATCCTGTGTTATTCACTGACACAGAATGCCTTATCCTTTCCTCTGACTTTAAGTGCTGTGATGATGAATTAGTAATTCTTAGAGTACCAAGGACAAATGATGTGTATAGTTTAGACATGAAGAGTCTACATTCTAATGGAAGAGCCACATGTTTGGTGGCTAAAGCAACATCTGAAGAGGCACATCAATGGCATAGAAGATTGGGCCATGTTAACTTCAAGAATATCAATAAACTGGTCAAAGGCAATCTAGTTAGAGGTTTACCTTCAAAGACTTACAAGAATGATTAATCATGCTTGGCATCCAAGAAGGGTAAACAACACAAATCTTCCTGCAAGAAGCTTGAGGAGAGAACTATTAGAGAACCTTTGGAGCTATTACATATGGATTTGTTTGGACCTTTTCTGCGCAAGTTTAAACAAGAAAAAAACTGCTTAGTTGTAACAAATGATTGCGTGATGGAGTTCAGGTATTTTTCTTGGGTTTTAAAGATGATACTTTCGATGCTATTCAGGACCGATTATAGCTCTTGAAAACAAATTGAGACTCAAGGTTAGAGGTATTAGATGTGACAATGGGACTGAATTCAAGAACAAGCTTATGGATGAATTTTGTGCAAACAAAGGTATAAAAAGGGAGTTTAGTATTGCAAGAACACCAGAACGAATGGTGTTGCGAAAGGAAGAATAGGACTTCGATTGAAGCAGCAAGAACAATGTTAGCAGATTCTCACCTACCTATTCAGGTTAAGGCTGTAAGTACTGCTTGCTATGTACTTAACAGAGTCTCGGTCACTAAACCACAGATGAAGACACCTTATGAATTGTTGATGGGCAATAAACCCAACATTCGTTTTATGAAACCTTTTGGATGCCCTCTTACTATTTTAAACACTCTTGATAATCTGGGGAAGTTTGATGGCAAGTCAGAAGAAGGATACTTATTGGGTTATTGCACTAACATTAAGGGCTTTAGAGTATACAACAAGGTTACTAAGAAGGTTCAAGATTGTCTTCATGTTGAGTTTTTAGAAGATCAAGACAATGAGAAAGGTAAAGGTCCGATTAGATGTTTGATCTTGAAGTTCTAACTCCATCTATGAACTATGTACCTGTTAGAGAAGAAAATCAACCAGTGCACAGTGGAGAAGATTTACAATATGTGTTTTCATGGAGTTCATATTAGACGATGATGTTCTTGATGAAGATCCTGTAGTCCAAAACAAAGTCTGAAGTTCCAAAACAAAATCTTGTTGCCCTGACAATCTTTGTTGCTCCGAATCTTCTTTATCTGCTGAGGATCAATCTATTCAAGAGGAACTTAATCGGATGCTTCTTCAAGATGTTTTAGCACATTCTTACACTGATGAACAAAGGAGAACTTATGAAGAGGCAAAGAGGAAGAACAAGAGCTGAGTACTCTCCGCGATTGGACAGGCTTTTTACGAACAAAGTATTCTGCACCAGTTACGATTAGCTGATCGGATGATCATACCATGACTGGATTAGAAGATACTGATGATGAATTTGAAGATGAAGGTATTTTCCCAAATTCCAATGAAGGTGCTGATGTTACTAATTTGGAGGATACTTATGGAGTTCCACAGTCTCCAAACTTAAGAACTCATAAGGATCATCCTTGAATCAAATCATTGGTCTTTCTACTTGAGTCTGACTAGACACAGAGCTAAGACCTTTTCTACACCTCACAATGCTTTACTTAGCTTTGTGTATAAACAAAACAGGTTGAATCATAAGGACCATCAAACTTGTCTATTTACTTGTTTTATCTCTCAAGAAGAACCCAAGAATATTGCTCAAGCTTTGACTAAAGAAAGTTGGGTTGAAGCTATGCAGGAAGAACTTCTTCAATTTAAACTTCAAGAGGTTTGGGTTTTATGTGATCTTCAAGATGGGAAGCGAGTTATTGGAACCAGATGGGTTTTTAGGGTCAAAAGAGATGAAAGAGGTAATGTTATCAAGAATAAGGGAAGGTTAGTAGCACAAGGATATAACAAGAAGAGTAGATTATGATGAAGTGTTTGCTCATGTAGCAAGGATTGAAGCAATTAGAATATTTCTTGCTTTTGCTTCTTATATGGGATTTCAAGTTTACCAGATGGATGTCAAGAGTGCCTTTTTATATGGCAAGATTACAGAGGAAGTTTATAACAAACAACCTCCTGGTTTTGAAGATCCTAAACACCCAAACAAAGTCTACAAGGTGGTTAAGGCTCTTTATGGCCTTCATCAGACACCTAGAGCTTGGTATGAGAGACTCTCTACATTCTTATTGCAACATGGATATAGAAGGGAGCTATTGACAAGACTTTGTTTATCAAGAGAGACAAGAAAGATATCATGTTAGTTCAAGTTTATGTTGATGATATCATCTTTGGGCTACCAAACAGTCCATGGTTAAGGAGTTTGAGCGTCTGCGAGAAAGAATTTCAAATGAGTTCAATGGGAGAGTTGACTTTCTTTTTAGGACTTCAGTTTAAGCAGTCAAAGGAAGGTATTTTTATCATCCAGAGACAAGTATGTTACAAACATACTTAAGAAATTCAATTTTGATGATATGAAGGCTGTTACTACACCCATTAAATCTATCAATTCATTGGGTAAAGATGAAGATGGACAACCTTGAAGTCTTTATAGATCAATGATTGGCTCTCTTATGTATCTTCTGCATCAAGGCGATATTATGTTTGCAGTTTGTCTATGTGCTAGATATCAAGTCTCAGCAAAGATATCTCACATGAATGCATAAAAGAATCTTCTTTATTTAAAACAACAACCAAAGTTGGGTTTGTGGTATCCAAAAGAGTCACCTTTTCACTTAGAAGCTTTTTCAGATAGCGATTATGCAGGTGATAACTATGATAGAAGATCAACCACTGGAAGATGCCAATATCTTGGAAGAAGATTAGTCTCCTGGCAATGCAAGAAACAAACAATTGCAGCAACATCCTCTACTGAAGCTGAATATGTAGCTGCTGCAAGCTGTTTTGGACAAGTTTTGTGGATGCAAAATCAGCTCTTGGACTATGGATTCAACTTCAAGAATACTCCTATTAACATTGATAATGAGAGTACTATTTGTATTGTGAAGAATCCCGTTTATCATTCCAAGACCAAGCACATCCAGATTAGGCATCACTTTATCAGAGATTGTTATGAGCATCGGCTTATTAATGTGATTAAGGTTCACACAGATGATGATAATGGCTGACTTACTCACCATAGGTTTTGATGTTTCTAGATTCACTCACTTGGTGGTGAGCATTGGCATGATTAACTACTGAGCTACATTTAAGGGGAGGACTATTTTGTATTTGTATAGTCTGGTGTTATGCTTGAGGGAGGATAGTTATGTATACTTAGTTGATCTTGGAGAAATTGGAAACGTACTATTTTTTGGTGAAAGTACTTGCTTGGAAAGTCTTGCTTAGAAAGTCTTGCTTACGTGGAAGTACTGTTTGTCTTATTAAATCTTGTTCCAACAGTTATCTTGAGGGGTAATTTAATGCTAACGGTAACAATGTTATTTTAGGCTGTGATTTTTCAAATCTCACCTATAAATACCTCATTTCCGATTTTCCCTCTCATATTGATACATTAGAATCTTTTCCATCTTTCTCTCATCATATTCATATTCTTGAGTCAATTCTTTTGTGCTTACATAATCAACAATACGAATCGTCCTCTTGTTTCTAAGCATAATATGGTCGCTAATTTGGATAAAACTGACGCGAATATACTCTTTCATGATATAATTGATTATACTTTTTGGTTCGCCTATCAGTTATGCTCTTTTAGTGGGCCAGGATATTATTGAGCCTTGGACTCAAGAATTTTGGGCTAATGCTAGAGATAACATGGAGAATGACGAATATTATATTAGATCAACAGTTCTTTGGAAGAACTATTAAGATGCGAAGACTCCATCCGAGAAGATTTATTGTTCAATGATGCAGATGGGCTTTAGGTTTGATAAGCAGTTGATATGGGATACTTTTCGACATATTGGCTATGAGGGATCTTTGAATGAACAAACGTTTAGAAAACAATTATTTTGTCCGCATTGGAAGTTTTTGGTTCATGTGTTGCTCCATTGCATAAGTGCTAAGAGTACCTCTTGGAGGCATTTGGGTCAAATATAGCATCTGCTTTATGGTTGGGTTAGCTTCTGAGATAGAGTTTTTAACTTCTCAAGGCTATCTTGGATGGAATGCTCTCACATATTTCACATGGATCTACTTGGCTGATGTACCCAAGGTTTTCTTAAACAAGAAACTTTCTGATGTGCCAAAACCTACAGCTTTATTGCCTGTTATTGTTCAACAATCCAAGATTTTTACTTTTATGGCAAAAGAGGTGTTTTATTCATCGGATACTCCTTTAACAACTTCCATGATGGATGTTGTTCGTACGTTAAGCGATACTAAAGCGATGATACTTGAAGGTACTGCATCAGCAATCTTGCTTCTCCACAGGCTACATCACAAGAAGTCTGCATCTCTAAGAAGGCTGCTTCTCTAGTCTTGAATTTCAAGAACATGTTGCGGTTTCACCTTCTCCATCTCTACAAGTGCGTTCTGTTTCTCAACGGAGGATCATCCACCTATTCAAGGAGAGGATTCACATACCATACCTCCCGATGAAATCACATTAGATAATTATGTTTTGACAAGGGAGTTGGTCAAGTTGAAAAAAGACTACAGAGGTTCAAGCCAAAAGCAGATAAAGAAATTAAAACTGAAGTTTAGGCTAAAGACTTTGTGTGGCCATTGGTTCAACAATTTCGAATCTGGGTTAAATCCAAGACAAAGGCGCAAAAGCAGTCTAGAAAAACAAGCATACAAGGTTCATCAACAATCTTCTGTCAACTTGGGGAGGAATTTAGAAAAAGATAATTTGAAAGATGTTGAGAAGGAGAAGTAGACGAGAGCTGAACAACGAGGTACTGAAAACAACAAAGTCTTGAACAACAAGTTCACTGAAAGAATTGATAAAATAAATCTGAACGAACAAAGTAACTGAACAAACAGGGTACTGAACAACAAGGTATTACAGGTATTGCTTTTTCAGCAAAGTACTTTTAGACAAAGTGATAACTCCAAGAGTTTTGAATTTGAAGAAGAGGAAGCTAGTCCTTCTACAGCGCTTATACAAGAAGAGGCGGAAGCTATTCTCAAACCAATTCATTCTGCAAGTGATGATGAGTTCATTGCTACAATTTTTCAAGAATTATCACAACCTAGAGGTGGTGTTACTATTAGAGAAGTGCAAGAAGATGAACAACAAAGAACTTAACTGCAATTGATCCTAAGGATAAAGGGAAAGGTGTTTTAGTAGAAGTAATGAAGAAGAAACTTACTTTGGCAGAGATTAGAAATTGAAGTTGCTAGGAATGATCTTTGCTGCTAGAAAACTTCAAGAAGAGTTAAATGCTAAAGATAGAGCAGCTCAAGAAGGAAGAAGAAGCAAAGTAGAAAGCTGACTAAAAAGTTGCAAGAGCAATTAGATCTGAAACTGATGAACCATTACAATCACCTACTCCTTAGATATATATGCCTAGAAGACCTAACTTAGCTTGGCGAGAATGCTATGATGGCATATTTGAAAGGTCGAGGGTATAAAGGATTGCAGAGTTGAACTATGTTGATATGAAAAGACTCTATGATGCTGAAACAGAAGCTTATAAGAAGAGTGTTGCGAATATCAAGTTTTAGAGAAGCTTTTGGTGAAGGCGAGAAAGGAAGAGAAACTTAAAAAGAAAAAGAAAAGAAAAACTGAGATTCTGAGAAGAAGCGAGTTTTCAAAGAAAGAAAGG
>OU343216.1:137635805-137715505 GCA_910596185.1 Chrysanthemum makinoi
TTTGAATTTCGCGTAAAAATTGAACGTTTAGTCTTCCATAAAAATTAAAATTTACTCAAATTTGATTTTTTTTTTTAATAAAATTTGTGTTGATGATGTGTTATGGATCTTTAAAGGATAGACGTGGTTTTAGGTTTATGTAGATTAGTAGCAGAAATCCAAACTCGCAGACAAGAAACTCGCAGAAGAAGAAACTCGCAGAAGAAGAAACTTGCAAAAGAAATTTGCAGAGAGAAACTCGCAGAAGAAACTTGCAGAAGAAACTCACAAAAGAAACTTGCAGAAGAAACTTGCAGAAGAAACTCGCAGAAGAAACTCGCAGAAGAAACTTGCAGAAGAAACTCGCAGAATAAACTCGCAGAAGAAACTCGCAGAAGAAACTTCGCAAAACTCGCCGATAGAAACTCGCCAGAAAGAAACTCGCAAGAAAGAAACTTGCAGAAAGAAACTCGCCAGATAGAAACTCGCCAGAAAGAAACTCGCTAGAAAGAAACTCGCCAGATAGAAACTCGCCAGAAAGAAACTCGCTAGAAAGAAACTTGCAGAGAGAAACTCGCAGAACTTCAAAAAATTTCCAAACTCGCAGAAATTTAAATCCAAACTCGCAGAAATTCAAGTCCAAACTCGCAGAACTTCAAAAACAAACTCGCAGAATTTCAAATGAAACTCGCAGAACTTCAAAAAGAAACTCGCAGAACTTAAAAAAAAATTCCAAACTCGCAGAAATTCAAAGAAACTCGCAGAAATTCATGAGAAACTCGCAGAAATTCAAAGAAACTCGCAGAAATTCATGAGAAACTCGCATAAACTCAAAGAAACTCGCAGAAATTCATGAGAAACTCGCAGAAACTCATGAGAAACTCGCAGAAACTCATGGCTAACTCGCCAAACTCGCCAAAACTCATGAGAAACTCGCAGAAACACGTATTCAGTCCAAAAAGTCCATAAATTTCAATCTAAAACACGTTTGTAAGTACAGATTTCTATTAAATCTAATCAATATTAACCTAAACTATCCCTTGGCTCTTGATACCACTTGTTAGGACACCATTCTATCACATCAATATGTATTTCTAGAGAGAGAAAGTTTTAGTGAGAGAAATTGGAAGGAACTAATGAATGATTAATGAAAATGATAATTGCAATTAGAACCAACCACCCTCTCCCTTCAATGGAGGGGGTATTTATAGTGTTTACATAAGTAAGGGTGTTACCCCTTGGTTCTATAAGAACCTTCTATCACAGCTCATGGGCTTACTACATGAGCTGTGAAATCAATTACAAACATTTATAAACCATATTTATTAACGACCTATTACAAATGAAATGACCTACACTTTATAATAAAACATGTTCCTAACAGGAACATCTCTATTGAGAAGGTAGCATCCGAAGACAACATAGCCGACGTCCTCACCAAACCGTTGAAGCGGGAACAATTCAACCTACTTCGTCTTGGTCTTGGTCTAATGGAACAAACGTCGTAACTTATTTGACTCTACAAGGTATGTAAACACTAGCCTTCTTCTTTCTGAGTCTAGGATTTCTATTTCACGCATAACTCACAAACAATACGGGAATTTTCAAAACCCAAGATGAGTTTTCCACTTATAGCTTTATTTTTCTTCATATACACATTTTCAAAGAAAACCTACTTTCACAATGTTTTCTAAAAGGATGATACCTTCCCATATCAATTTCACAAAAGCAATTTCTCACGTCTAGGACAAATCGCTTTTCATTATTAATACAAAGTAAAACCCGTTTTCATTGCATCTCATGTCTTTTGAATGCTAAAGGGGACATAACTAATATGTGTTTTCTGGTACATTCATTTAAGCAACAATGAATTAGGAGCATTGATAACATAAAATTACGTACTCATGTACTAAATATGTGTTTTCGGGTTATCTCAATAGGATGGTTTTATACTTCTAGTTTATTTTCTATTTCCTTTTAGGAGTCGAGATAACCAAACTCCAAATAATGCATATAGGCACACACTAGGCAAAAATGTTTCCAAAAGGAAAATTTTGTGCCGTGAATCACTGACCCACGGATCCCGCCTTTATGCCGGACGGATCCCTCAAGGGAAGGATCCGTGGAACAGAAGCTGTTTTCAACTTCTATTTTTTTCACTTTGGATGAAAAATCCACATTTGTTTCATTTTTTGGAGTATGCTCTTTAATGCTTGTGTTCTCATGATCACGTGCCTTAAATTCATATCTAATCATTAGATTTTAATCCACATTTTGGGTCAAGCATTCATTACAATACTTTGTTTTTCTATATATATAACTCCCAAAATGCTTGCATACTCCATCTCCTTTTCACAAACACACTTCATCATGTCATCCAAAAACTCTTTAGGAGAATCATCTAGTACAAACAACCATGATATCCAAACCTTTCTACTTCCACCATCCAAAATACCACAATCAAATGCTAGGATATCCGCACGGATTAGTATCCGATCTTGTTGTTTAGCAAAACCAACCTCAAATAGTTCATCCTCAAATAACTCACCACAAGATGCTTCCATTATAGCACCTCCCTCATCACCAACAAGTACACCAACTTCATCACTACCTAAAATAACTCTTTTGGAACTCCTTAAGACTCCAACAAGATCTAACCAACCTAAAGAAAAAGAATTAGTCTTTTCAACACCCCCACATCTCCAAATACTATATTTCAAGATCTTGAAACATCACCACCATTAGCTCCCATCACATTACAAGAACATCTAGGTTCTTTTCACCACCATTTACAAACATTCCGGATATTGATCCATATTTTCCTATTTTTCCACCACAACTTTCGCATAACTCAAATCAAAACAACCCGGAAAACTTCCGCACTCATTACCTACATCATTTACATTGTGAACATTGCCAATCCACTAGGGAAATTGCAATAGAAGTTAGGGAAGAAATGCTTTTCATACTCAACCTCATCCTTGATCGCATCAATACCATTACTCATCAAAACCTCCATCCATAACCTTATGCAAGCATGGAAGGAATCACTACTACTATTTTCTACTTTTAGTATTATTTTTCTTTTGAAGTCATTTTCAAGAACAAGTCTTGTTCTTATTTTTACATGCTTGTAAGTGGCATACATACCACTACAATTTGTTGTTTTCTTACAAGGCCTTGTTTACATACCTTGGCTCCCAATCTTGATTCTCGGCAACCACAAGATTATATAAGCATGTTACTAACCTTTCTTTTGTAGGATTTTTATTTTTCTTCTCTTGACGCCCCAAACAAGGGGGAGCTACCGTCAAGGGGGAGTTAGAAGTTTGTTTATTTCTTCCAGGGTTAACTTTTGTTTCACAAAAGGGGAGAAGAAGTAAAACTTAGGGCTTTCAAAACTTGCATCTATTCTTAAGTTTTACTCATCATAACATTATGTTTTGTCATCTACAAAAAGGGGGAGATTGTTAATACAAATAAACCGTAAAAACGTTTATTAATATTTTGCGATCTCTTTGTGTTTTATTGATAACAAATGTAATGTTATCTTAAGTATAATTATAAGGATACATGTTATTTTTGTAAAGCATTTACATATAGCCATTTAAATACAAAAATGTAATAATTAAGCATTTGTTGTAATAGTTTATTAGGATGGGTAAAAACCATAAACCATGGACCATAACCCGTGGATCATAACCCATACCCAAGTTGGCTAGATACAATGTATACTTAGATACATTGAATCTAAAGAAAACTCATGGACCAACCCATAACCCATGACCCATAACCAAAAACCCATGGGCAAAGAGGAGCGTACCACGGATCCCTAGGATTACACTAGCGGATCCCAGTGGGAGGGATCCGTGAGATCCGTGGAACAGAGGAGAAATTTGCCTATAAATAGAGAGCCATTTCTTCATTCTAACTTACCCCTCTTCTTACTAAATCTCTCATACACTCTCATTCTTTTCTAACATATAGATCACTTGATCTAGAGAGTTGTTCTTCTTCTTTCTATTTGTGATCCTCATATAGGTCCTTCTCTAAGGCGAGATCACGCGCATTCTACAAGTCATCCAAGCAAGGGGTCCTTGATTGATTTGTCACTCCGCAAGATTTCTGTAGCGAAGATCTTGTATTTGATATTTCACATATTTGTTGTGTAATAGTTGTGTTGGTTTGGTCCACCGTGCTACGGACTCGGTATCTAGCTTTGTACCGAAAAAAGTGTAAGCAACGTTGTGAAGGCTTCTCTGCCAAGTGAAGGAGTTTGTTGACATAGTGCTTGAACTCTCGAGTAGGTGACTTGGGGAGTGGAGTAGGGCAAGGAAGGTGACCTTGTAGCCGAACCACTATAAATCGGTTGTGTCTTTTCTATCCATTTACTTTATTTATTTGCTTGCATTATCATTAGATCTATACGTTCTCAACATCCATACGATTTAACATAATATCGAACCTAAAGTTTTTTGAAATCAACTTAAAATCGGCAAAACTATTCAACCCCCCCTTCTAGTTTTCCACATAACGCATTTGAAAAACAGGTGGGCCGCAACCTGGAGGTGTACGTTCACGACCTGGTCATAAAAATCCACACTGAGGAGGAATTGGTGCGTGACATAGAGGAAACGTTTAAGACACTACGAGATATCAACATGAAGTTAAATCCTAAGAAATGCACTTTTGGTGCTACATAAAGCATGTTCCTTGGATATTTGATAGAGCCCGATGGAATTAAACCATGTCCAGAAAAAACGAATGCTGTCATCAACTCCCTTCACCGCTCACGTTGAAGGAGGTCCAATCCTTGAACGGAAAGCTAGGCTGGTTTGAGCAGATTCTGTCCAAATCAGCATAAAAGTCACTTCCTCTCTTCAAAACGCCAAGAGGTGTACGGAAGGGAGATTTCGCTGACCACGGAAGCGAAGAAGCCTTCATACAGCTTAAACAACACCTAGCAGCACTCCCACGCTAGTCGCACCCCGACCAAGGGAAGAATTAATTATGTACTTATCTGCGACCGGGAGCAATGCAGTTGTCTTTGTTGTGACAGAATTCGATGCAAACACCGATATATTTTTGTAAGCAAGGCACTCAAGAAAACAGAGATTAACTACATTGCAATGGAAAAGTTGGTCCTGGCATTAGTGTTCGCCGCCAAACGGCTGCGCAGGTACTTCCAGGTGCACCCAATAGCAGTTATCACGGATCAACCGATCAAGCAAATCATCTCCAAACCCGATGCATCGGGACGAATGCAGAAGTGGAGTGTGTTGCTAGGTGAACATAACATCTCCTACATACCACGTACCGCGGTTAAGGGGCATATACTAGCAGACTTTATCATCGAAAAACCGGATACTGAGGACTTACCCTCACAAGGTAAAGTGGCAATACAAAACCCATGGATCTTGTTCACGGACGGATCTTCATGCGTGGATGGGTCTGGAGCAGGCCTTATCCTCACAAACCCAGAGGGAATAGAATTCACTTACACACTGCGTTTTGAATTCACAGTGACAAACAATGAGGCAGAATATGAGGCCCTAATCAGGACTCACGCATTGCACGGGAATGCATCGTAAACTGGAAGCAAATGTGGATTCCCGGCTAGTGGCCAACCATGTGTTGGGCGGTATGTGCTAAAGAAGAAAACATGATCCAATACCTCGACAAAACCAAGTCACTAATCCAGAGTTTTGACAGGTTTACCATCAAGCAGGTTCCTAGATGGGAAAATCGAAAGGCGGATGCACTAAGCAAGATTGCATCCACAAGCTTTGCACACCTGTCAAAACAAGTATTAGTGGAGACGCTGAAGTGCAAATCCATCTCAGAGATGGAAATATCCACGGTAATAGAGGAGGAAGGTCCTACGTAGATGACACCAATAAGGGAATTCATAAGCAAGGGCGTCTTGCCCCAAGAGAAGAAGGAAGCCCGAAGAATGTACGCACAACGCAGAGGTTTGAACTTCGGGACGGTATACTATATCGACGCTCCTTTCTGCAACCATGGCTCCGCTGTGTCGGCCCCCTGCAGGCGAACTATGTACTGAAATCCACGCCTGGTTCATGCAGATGCATTCGGACCACGGTCCGTGGTGGCGCACGCTTTACGATCAGATACTACGGCCCACCATGCACCGTGATGCGCGAGACTTAATAAGAAAGTGCGGCGACCGCAGGTTTACAGAACCGTTCTACCAACCACAACAGATAACACCTATCACGGCGCCATGGCCATTCTACAAGTGGGGTATTGACATTGCAGTCCCTTCCCGTTGCGCAGAGGATTGAAGTTCCTCATAGTAGCCATCGACTACTTCACCAAGTGGATCGAAGCAAAGGCGGTTGTGACAATTACTGGCAATCAGGTAAAACGCTTTATTTGGGAAAATATCGTATGCCGCTTCGGACTACCTGGGGAAATTATCTCGGACAACGGGAAACAATTCTGTGACAACCCTTTCAAGGACGGTGCGAAGTTAAACATCACACAGCACTTCGCGTCGGTTAAACACCCACAAACCAACGGCTTAGTAGAACGTGCTAATCGAAGTCTGGGTAAAGGAATTAAGGCACGTCTGGACAAGCACAATGGAAGGTGGGTGGAAGAATTATCACATGTTCTGTGGGCGCATCGCACTTCAATAACAACTAGCATGGGAGACACTCCCTTTTCTCTGGTCTATGGGACAGAGGCCGTCATACCAGCCGAAATTGGCATGCCAACTATTCGCACTGTTGAAGTCAATGTTGCAACCAATGATGACGAACGGCATATCGACCTAGACCTGTTGGAAGAAAAAGCGGAGCGCGCAGCTATATGTGAAGCAAGATCCAAGGCAAAATGAAGGGTACTACGATGCTAAAGTGCGAAGTGTTTCATTCAAACAGGCGATTTATATCACGGCCAATGATGCGTGCCATGCAGAAGACACAGGTAAACTGGGACCGAAGTGGGAAGGACCCTATGAGGTTACTAAAGCATTAGGAAAGGGTGCGTACAAGCTACGAGACATGGATGGTCGTGAACTACCACGCACATGGAACATTTGCAACCTTAAGCGATGTTACCTCTAGGAATGGCTACGGCCCAGCACACGAACATTACCGCACTTTAGTGAAGTGTCAAATAAATATCAGTGTATTTACATTTTGTTTTACTTAGGCAAATATCTTATTTATTTTCTTTCACAAAAACCTTGCAAGTATTAATAAAACGTCGCGGTTTCTAGCTAACTCCGTGACACATTTCAATTTGTTATTTCTATATACTTTATGTCTTAACATTGTTTATCTTTTGCCTATATGACGTGCATGCACTTCATAAACCCACGATGGTAATAGGATGAGTAAACCTACTAAATAACTCGTTGAGTAAGAGGGTTGCAAACCCATCAACATTGGATCACGAATCCTTGTTAAACACCTTATTCTCAAGACGTTGGAATAAGTTCGGTGCGCATCCCACGATGGGTGCAACAATGCATACTTGCGGCGCGTTTACAAATTAGGAATCAAGACACTTGACCCCTTGAGATGGATATTTACAGACGCAGATATCACACCATACACGCATTATGACGATACGATGTACGTGAGAAATTATGTTTCAAGTATCCCGTGATTTTCATACATGATTATGAACTCCACATACTATTCGCCGCATAATAAGAGTTTGATTCTTAGACAATGAAAACGTTTTTTACGCCAAGACGAATAAATAAGTACAAACATTATAAGCCACAACCACATCAACACGAGTTCAACAAAAGGAACATTTTATTAAGGACCATGCGTTCTTACAAAAAGGATATTTACAACTAAGGATACAATCTACATTGCTATTACGGCCGCTTTATGTGAGCCTCCATACGGCAAGTAACGCCCCCCACCTCCTTAGTTCCTTCAAGAAATCAGAGTCTTGACGGGATACCGCGGGCAACACTAACAGCACCCAAATGCACCTAGAAGATGAGTCACGCCATGCCGCACAAAATAGCCTTGCCTTTGATACCTTTCTTGGCAAGTCTTGTAGCATGCGCTCCAAGACTTGCTTTAACGGAATTTTTCCAAGGCGAAGGGATTCAAGATATCGCGGACGAGCAAACACAGGCACCTGCCGCACTGACCATCAGCCCTCAAAATAATCAGGTTGCGCCCGCGATTTTCAAAGACGATGCCGAGCCAAGGTTAGCCCCTCCATGATGACCCTATTGATAATCCCCGTCACGCCCAATCCAAAGAATTAGAGGAAACTCCAACAGCTTCATTTTTCTATCGCCACAACCAGATCATCATAATGCATGCTCATTATAGCAGTGTACCTTATCACAGGCACCTTCAACAATTAGCCTCATGAAGCTCCTCTACAGCTCTTCTGACTTTTCCTCAAGCCAACGCCAAGCACGCACCGCCCAAACTTATCAACAACTTCCCACACCTGTGGTACCTGGTAGCAAGGCAAGGCTACGGGTCGATGAGCCACCGCGCCAACAATAGAAGACATGAGCTCAGATATAACTCATCATCATACTCAATGCTCAGCCTTGCACAACTTCATCTCCTCTGGCCTGCTGAGCTTCCTACAGCTAAAAATTCAGGCCAACTAGGAGACCAACTCTTCCTTCCCCTCTCAAGATATTTCACCATATACACGTATCCTTATATCAACTGGCAAAGAGACGCCTCCTCGATGATTTGGCTCAGCAGTACCATTTTTCCTTCAGCAAGTCTTTGGGTATACAAGTTTATAGCCTTCCGCTCAACCTTGGTGCATGGCCAAACGTACTCCAAGAACGCCATTTGTTGGTCCTTTTGCGCCTCTGGCTACTTTCTCAGTACTTAGCCTTAGCACAGCAACCAACTTAGCTGATGCGCAATAGCCAACACCGATATCCCATAAGTTGATCCATTGGCGATCCCCTCGATGCCAATGGCTCACCTTGGCTCTTTTGTTCAAGACTCGCCGAACGTGACTAGCCTTTGGGGGCTTTCCACAGATTGTTCAATACTGCACGCAAAACAGAGGATTAGTGCTTATTTCATAACCTCAACAAGGACTGCGATACGGGCTTTAAGAATAATACTTACTTGGTGGAGTGTCTCCAGGAGCGAGAGCAACATCACTGGACGATGAGTCCACTACATGGACAACAGACGCTTCTTCCCGAGGAGCTACGCCATCGCCACCGTTTATTGCGCTCAAACTATGGCTTTCTCCTTCTTCCTCTTCTTCAACGCTTTCAGCCATTTGCATGCGAAAAGCTCCACTATCGGGTAGGCACCCCTGGCTAGGCACGCCTCAAGAGGGGTCGCCTCAGAAGCGCATAGCAGGAACTACCTCCCGCTCTCCCAACTCTATTGCTAGGGTATCGGAGGTAGCTTCCCAAAATGGGCTTCTTTCAAGCACCCAACAAAGAATTTGGCGCGGCGTCCAATCGAACAATCATGAACGATCCATCTCTCAAGCAACAAAGACAAAAACAAACAGTTACTTAAAAGTACAAGGATTAAAAGGAATGCTCACATTAGTAAATCAAAGGTATGAAAAGGACGAGCACCCACCCGACTCATCCGCGTCTGCAAGAATATCGGCAACTCCTCAGTCTACCAAAGTAATTGGCGACCGATGCCCATATGCGGAAAAATTCCTCAGGTAGAAATGATGGGTGTGCGGTTTTGTTTATTGTATCAGCATCCTCGGCCTGTACGATCCGAGTGGTGGGCGCTCATCCTTTGGCGTAACCCTTGGTATAGAAATCAAACCTGGGAAAGACCGCCTTCAATCCGAAAAAATTTTCTCCGCTTTCTAAGCGTCAAGTTTCTCCGTGTAACATTGCAGTCTGGGCGGCTTAGCAGCATACCATACCCACCCGTTGACCGTTGTAACGCTGGTGGTAAAATGCGGAATAGGTGGATAGTCGGGTTAATTGCCGGATACTAAATTAACCCTTGAAGTTTCGTTATTTCGTCGCACCTTTTATGCAGCAGTGTACTGGGATATATGCGACGGTAATAATTTAACACGTCCACTCAAGAATGGGTAGGGATATGGGCACCCGTTGATTTCGCGAACTCAAAACGCGTGTATACCCCTACTTTCTTTTGGGAAAGTTGCACTGTGCCTAGCGCCCGTAACTTCCGTGATGCACGAAGGGTATATAATAATCCGAAGAGAACTCGAGAAGCTCGCCTCGGTCAGTCGGTGTCAGGTGAAATCGTTAGACCACGACCATGGTACAGTTATTAGTGATGCACCGCCGTTACCTTTTGCTACTTGTCAAGGGTTTCCCGGGAAAGTTGAAGCTTTTTTAACAATGGTGAAAATGATTTACCGTGATACTCACAATAATAAGAGCGGAGGGTTATATAAGTTTCTTCATCCACACGATGACGCTAATGCCGTGGATCCCACTATCTCTAATTGTGTGGCTAGGATCGTTTGATGACGTATTTTCAAACAACTTTCCCACATTTTACGAGGTGGGAATTTGAAATATTTCGCCTAGATTCATTCTTTTAGCTTCTTGCTACGTTTGAAGAATTTAAGGGTTGCAACAATTAGTCTAGCATCCGCAATTTGTCCCTACGCATACTAGACTGGGGACATGATGACGATATAGTCTACATCCGGTCATGAACCCACCAATGAACGATACTAACAATTATTAGGCCCAGACGCATGGACTACCGGTAACGTTTGGGCTGCGGGCCCAAAACCCAAAGTTATTTATGGTTAACAATATCGGATATCTCCTATCTTGGGAGATAAGCATCCGATAACCGACTTAGGCGGGATATGCCGAAACTTGAGGAACATCAAACCAACAAGGATTTCATGTGTATATAAAGGGCATCTCGACCCTCATTAAAGGTACGATTTACAAACCCTAATTCCTAACTATACCCTAAACCGATTACTTACTCTCACGTCGGAGGATAATCGTGGGAGACAATCCCACGGTAAGCCTAACGGTGTTTTCTGTTTTCTTAGTGCGCAGGTCTCAAGCATTAAGAACTAATTGATACGGAATCAGAACCCAAGTAAGGAACGTCCAACTTTTGTATCAACAGATATAAATTATTTCTCTTAACTTAAGGTATCAAAATACTACTTTTTTGGTCATGTACGGTTTTTCTTTTTAAGTTTTCTTGACTTTTTGAAAGATGTAACCCATTATTTTTTTAGCTTTATTAAAAGTTAACCAATGAGGTGTATAATTAAAGTTTATCATCTAAAAATCATTTTGGCTGAAAGGCTGGTTCCAGGGGATTCAATCCCTTTACTTTTCACTGCCACGTCAGCTTTCTCTCTCCAGCGATCTTCAGGCGATTGAGTGCCCCAGTAAGGGCGACCATTTTTTTTAACACAAACTTAAATTTCATTTATAATTAAAACGTTACATAATAATTCAAATAAAATTAAAACATTACGACAGTACAACGACTAAACTAGTTTTGATTATGACGATGCCAAATGTCTTCCACCAAATCGGCTTTTAGGCTAAGATGAGTTGTTGTGTTGCATATCTCCTGTACTTTCCAACGATTCCACATGCGTTCTTCGGGGGATCATAAGAACGGTGCTGCTCTGCTGGAAAGAATACGGGAGATATCGCCCGCTCTTCGTCCTGAATTATCATATTATGTAATATGATGCATGTGTACATTATATGTTGTTGGGTTCAGTAAATACCCAAACCCCTTAATCTAGGATTTGAATAGAAAATAGCCCAAGTGTTTAGTCCGTTAAACACTATCAGGTCACTGAGTGCATAGCCTCTTAGTGAGTCATCTTCGGATACTCAAGACTGGCATAGAAGAAGTCTCTCCACCTTTCAGTAGGCGGAACTTAAAGGGTGAAGATTGAGTCAAGAAGAAGATGATGGATTGTTGAGTGATGACAATAACTCACTGAATCCCTAAGACTCCTCTCCAACTACTTACAATGAAGACAAACTGAAGTAGAAGATGAAGGATAAATAGATGAAGAAAGAGGCGGAAAGGCTGGAGAAGTTTGAATCAGATAAAGAAGTCCTTATCAACATAAGTCAACTTTCCCTGAATGGCTAACTTACAAGCTCATGTCATCACCGAGTTATGGAAAGCAGCTTGTCTTTACTTAGAATAGTCTTTGTAAACAGAGACAAAATACATCAGTATTTTGTCTTCTATGATGTCGATTTGTCACTTAGGATAGAGTTAAAACTCATACATGTATAAATAGCATAAGAGATGGAGTGAAAAGTTTAAGCTTGTGAATTGTAAAAACACACATACACGCAAGCCATTTTTTCACTCCTCCAAATACAACTTAGTTCCTGAGATAGCTCAGTGAGCTCTAAGAGTTGTGCTTAGACTTAGCCTGAGCTTAGAGAGGAGTCACCCAACTTTGTCATTTCAATCTCAAGTACTATTCCGCAAGTACTTGGGTAACGTATTCTTTGTTGATTTATTTCTAATAAGAATATGATGTTGAAAATTACTCTGTGTTTTACTTATGTTAATTTCAGTCATAGTTCACTATTAACTTGTTTTATACATTTAAACTGTTTTAAACGATAGTGAACGGGGAACAACAAGTGGTATCAGAGCAAGGCTAATTATAAAACTCGTTTTTAGGCCGCTCTAAAAGTTTTTAAATTAGGATCCTAAATGGTTGAAATTGATGTACCCCAACTAGTCGATAAAAAGGGTGGAGCTTATTTAGCAGTTGCCCCTAGACTTGAAGTTGGCAAATTCAACAAATGGAAAAAGCGAATGCTTTGCTATTTGATTGGGATGGAACCTAATTATATCAAGTGTATAAATGAAGGTCCATTTGTCCCAAAGACTGCTGAAGGGTTGCCCAAACCAAGCTCAGTGGACCAGGATGAAAGGAGAGTGGTCAACCAAGATCAAAGACTCAAAAGTATCATAATATCTTGTCTTCCTGACGATATTATGGAGTCTGTTATAAGCTGTAGTACAGCCAATCAAACCTGGGATGACCTAGTTCATAGTCATGAAGGACCATCTGATACCAAGGAAAACAGGATAATGGACCCGAAACTTGAGTATAACACCTTCAGGGCTAAGGACTCAGAAACTCTCTCTCAAACTTACACCAGGTACAAAACTCTTTTAAATGAACTGTCAAATGATGGTGTTAAGTTGTCCAAACATGAAATCAATGTTGGTTTTGTCAACAGTCTCCTGAGAAGTGGTTGAATTTCTCGGGGACTCCAGGAATGCTAATCATATCTAAAATCTTGAGCTTCCTGAGATTTATGGGAAATTTGTCTATGAGGAAAACCTCATCAACAGACGATACCTTGACTTAAAGAAGTCTCAGGAAGTCAAGAAGTCCCCGACCACCACTTCACACCCATATCAACCTTTCTTCTAACAATGTGGTTCAAGATTTTCAAGAAAGTTCAGATGATGAGCTTGATGAGAGATCAAGTGAGGAGTACCTAAACGACCTGAACACTGAATTTAGAAAGGGCACTCCTAACTCTCTCGCAGTTTATAAAAAGAAACAAAGGTTTTTCTAGTGCTAAAGCAAATGAGGACACCTAATGCTTTAAGTGTCACAAAAAGGGTCATTTTGCAAAAGACTGTTTTTCTAAAACAATTTCAGAACCCTCATATAAACCATCAGGTTCAAATCAGTCCTCAGGCTTTAGCAAATTTCAACCAAAATTGTATCAGTCTCATCAAAATTTTCAAAATAAATCTGATAATAACAAAACCATTGATTATGAAGCCAAGTATAAGAAAGCTAAAGCTAAGCTTGCATTGCTTGAGGCCAAAGAGATAACAACAAATGTTAAAAGCTGTGCAGGGCAAGAACAAAGGCCTCGTTGCTGAAACCATTGACTGGGATGAAGAGCCAGTCTCATCTGATGATGAAATGGTACATGTCAGTGCAATGATGGCTCTCTCAGAAGAGGACAAGCTAGCTGTTGGAAAGAATCATGCTAGGAACGGGAAATGGGTCAACATCACAATGAAGAAGGTAAACATTTTACTTTCTATGGATGATGACTCGATTGGCAGTCTTATATGAATTATCTAAATGTAGACCTTAAGTTTGTAGAAGAGCAAAGACTGAATCTTTTTTCTAAGTACAACAAGTTACGTTTTGAATTGAATAAGTGTAGGGATGAATTGCTTATTTTAAAACAAGCAAAGCTTGAAGCTGTCACTTTGCAAATTCAAAACACTGAACTCATTAAAAGAAATCAAAATCTTCAAGATGAACTTAAAAAGGCAAATGATATTCTTAATAGTTGGACTGCTAAGAATCCTAGGGTCTTTGATGCTGTGGGAGCCCCAGTAGCAAGAAGAGAGTCATAGGTGAAGATCATCTTCCTGACTCTCTCAACAAAGACCAGTCTCCCAAGCCATTTGTGTCCGGTGGCATGATTACAAATATGTTGACTAGTCCTAATTCCAGTGATTGGATTGAACGGGTTAATCCTGAGAGTAAGCTTCCAAATTTCGATTCTGGAAGGATTCTAGAGCCTGAAAGTCAAGCTCTAAAGAGCATGCTTGGACTCCCTGATGTTCCCAGTAGTATGAACACATCGTGAGTCCAGAAGTAGAATCTCAAGCACCGCTTCCACCACTGAAACCACTTCAGGGTGCTGCTCCAAGCTCGAGCTTACTCAATCGCAATTCAATCCTCATTCACCAAAAGTAAGGTCTGGACTTGGTAGAACCATCCTGAAAAGACCAACAAAACGAACTCAACAAGAGTCTACTCTTACTAAGACTTCAACATCCTCGTCCCCCACTGGTGACCCAAATTCAGAACCGACTGAACTTGTGAGGAAGCTTTGACAAGGTGGAATCAATTGAAAGGTCCTGAACCAATCAAGGAGACAAAGTCAGTTCCTCAAAGTCAAAGTCAATCCCCAAAACAAACAAAGTGTAGGGTCATTACACCAGCCATACCACGACAATGCTAAAAATCCTTTTGCATGATCTGCAAAAGGATGATCACAGGATCGCATACCATCTACAATATGTCAGTCAAGCAAACTATACCAAAGTTGGTCATCAGTATGCTTCATCCTCCAAAGTCGCCCCAAGAATAGAGCAAAACCTTTCCTCTGTGCCCTCACTGGGTTTAATGATCATCATCGTGATGATTGTCTCATGAACACATGCTGTGATATTTGTGGTAATCCAGCTCATGAGACATCCCAACATGACTGTGTCATTCATGCAAGGAGAAATTCCAAACAACCCAGAGTCACTGAGTCATCCTCAGCCTCTAAATGCAAAACCTGTGGTAGCACTGTACACAACCACTCCACCATGAGTCGATTGTAAACTTCAAAGAGACCTTGAGACCCAAGCCCACTAGTAAGTGGGTCACTAAGAGAAACTAATTCAGTTTACTACTTGTGCGGAGACATGCCAGGGAGCCTATTTGGCATCTAGACAGTGGATGCTCAAGAAGCATAACTGGTGTGAAGGAATATCTGCACAAGTATGTAAAGGAACCAGGACCCAAGGTAGTATTTGGTGATAACTCATCATGTCCCACAGAAGGTTATGGTTCAGAAACTACAATGGAATAGTTTTCTAGAATAGCCTATGTCAATGGTCTCAAATACAATCTCATCGCTGTCACCAACTATGTGATGCTACATACATTGTACAATTCAATGATAAACAAGGTACCATTTTCAATGCCAACAAGGAAGTTGTATTGATAGCTCCTAGGAGAGATGATGTTTATGTGCTAGACATGTCAACACTCTCCTAAGATGAACGTGTCTCGTTAAAGCCACTGAAACTATAAATTGTCCTGTGGCATAAGAGACTCTCACACTTAAACTTCAAAACCTCAACAACTTGGCAAAACAAAACAAGGTCCTTGGCTTACCATCACCGGTTTTTGCAAAAGACAAACCATGCTCTGCCTGTGAAAAGGGTAAACACCACAGAGCATCATTCAAAACCAAACAAAATTTCTCCATCAAAGCTACCTTCACCTCCCGCGACATGGATCTCTTTGGACTGTACCCCCAGATCAATCCAGCATAAGAAGTATACACTTGTCATTGTTGATGAGTTCTCAAGATACACTTGGGTATACTTCTTTCCAAAAAGAGTCAGTAGCTGATACAATAATGTCATTCATCGAAAATTAAAATCGAATGACATTATAGTTAAACAAATCAGAACCGACAATGGTACCGAAGTTCAAATCAAGAGCTTGAGAGTTTCGTGATGAAAAGGAATTTCTCAAAATTTCTCATCTCCATACACCCCTAAACAAAATGGGGTTGCTGAAAGGAAAAACAAAACTCTCATTGAGGCTGCTAGAACTATGTTAAATGGCTCAGCCCTCTCAAAGCATTTGACCGGCTGAAATCAAACCGCCTATTACACTCAAAATAGGTCAATCATTGTCAAAAGACATAATAAAACCCCATATGAGATCTTCAAAGGTAGACTTCCTGACATCAACTATTTTCATGTGTTTGGATGTCCCGTGTTCATTCATAACCACAAGGATCATCTAGGCAAGTTTGATGCAAAAGCCGATGATGGATACTTCTTAGGCTACTCACCTGATCTCCAAAGCCTTCGTGGTTTTAACACAAGGAGACAACAAGTTGAGGAAACCTTTCATGTCACCTTTGATGAAAGTGCAGAAAGCATCAGGTTCACCAACACCTCAGTGGAGGAAATAGGAATTGATAACTCATCAAGATATCCTCCTGATGAGTACAACTCTAAATTCAATTCCTCATATCGAAGGCCGACATCTCATATTATGTCTTACCTCACAACCTACCCCAACCAACCATCAATGAGTTCATTGATAATCAGTCAGTCCCTGCTGGGATAGGAAACACTGATTCAAATGATCAGGAACCTGTAACTCATGAACCTCACCCTGGTGAACCCACTAAGGGCATGCTCACTAGAAGCATGTGATAACGTCTAAAATGAACATGTTTTTAGTAGCGTTATTGTCAGTTTTGTGCATGATATTCGGCTATATTTATTCATAACTGTTGTAAAAGTGCAAAGATGCATATTGTGTATGATATGTAGCCGTATCGCGAATAATGAAGAAATGAAGTTTTTATGCACATTTGGAAGATTCTAAAGGAAGGAAGTTGAGATTGGAAGCTTGTGGACTCAATGATATGGAAGCGTTGTGATTTCAAGCATCTACGCAAGGAAAGATCAAGTTTGGCTTTGGAAATCATCAACGTAAGCAAAGAATGAAGCGAAGGGAAAAGTCAGCAAAAAAGTCAGGATAAAACCTACCGATCGGTCGCAACCCGCAACCGATCCGGCCGGGAATGATGGTCAATAATGATGTCGATTCGGTCGACCTAGAAACCGATCCGGTTTAAATCACCGCATTAACAATTCGCATTTATTGTTGTCTTAACTCCCCATAATCATTAGAGTCCAATCATTTCTTGATATTAACTTGGAGAACGTTTTTGGCAAGTTAAGCAAGTGCTTTGGCTATTTAAAGGACATAGTACTTGTATACTAAGGGTGACACAACCAAAAGAGTTTTAGTTTACACCAAAACTAATACTTACCTTATTATTTCAACCCAAAAGCTTAGTAGTTACCGAAAACGCCCGTATAAGGAAGGAATCATTCTTGTCCATTGTTTCGGTAGTTTGGAGTTGTGCGGTGATCCTAGGTGATTGGAGGCGCGTGGTTGCTACATTCCACGATTTCTAATTCTTGTAATCACAAAAGTTTAGGTATTCTATGAACTTTGTTATGGAAATCTATTCTCTTGAATTGTTTGAATTACCTTGTTACGACTTGTGTTTAGATATGATTGTTTTCATGGAGTAGTTTGTGAAATACTTGTGTGTTGGAATGTGATTAATCATAATAATGTTCTCAAAATGTGATGCATGTATATATGATCTTGTTTAAATGAGTTTGTTTGAAAAATACTAGTCTTGGATTGATTTGTCAATAAAACATGTTTTAAGAAAAAGGACCGAAAGGATTTCTCTTGTGTTTTATTCCAAAAAGTGTAGTGACAAACTAGTATGGGGATATGGTGATTGACAACCACCATGTTTTGCTTATTAAAACAAGACTAGAAACGTTTTCATCACGAAGGGTCGAAAGATTCGTAAGAACAAATTTAATGAGAACATGTTGCAAACAAATGGAACTTTTATAGGATAATCATTGGGATAAGGACCGAAAGGATTACCTAAATGTTTTTGTTCTTAGAATGATTTTTACAAACAAATACCATGGTTGGGGAATCATTTGCTTATGATTTGTGCATCATACTAAGAGTATACACCAAACCTTTATGAACATTATCTATGGTTGATTATGAGACTTCACACAAGTATATATTTATATTCTTGATTCATATTTTCACTAGAACACTTATTCGAGGAGGCCTTGACAAGCTTTCTTGTTAGAAACTTTTTAATAAGATCTATTTCAAAACAAAAATCTCTTGGGACGATCTCGACTTACCAAACTTTGCTATTATGGACGAGTATACTTGCTCGTATGTGTTAATAGGTTATACGATTAATTCGTGATTATAAATTTTTAAAACTTGCACCAACCGGAGCACATCAAGTTTTTTCGCCGGGATTTTTCTGTAATTTTCTTTGAAATTAGTAGTAAAAAAAAAAAAAAAGTTTTGTTATTAAACTAACCGATTCGGTTGGTTAGCCAACCGAATCCGGTTAGACATTCTGTGAAAATTTTTTTTTGTTTCGAATTTAGCATCTATCTTCTTAGTTTATTTGTGTTTTGATTTCTAGAGTAAATTTTGTGGTTTAATCGTCTCTTAGATTTATTGTTTTTACTTATTTTTTTTTTTTTTTCATTTTGTCATTATTTAGTTAATCTAGTTTTATTAATTTTAATTTTTAGTAGTTAATGGTAATGGTTAGGAGTAATTTTATTTTCAGTTATAGTTTATTTCATGATAGAATTTATTGGTAGTTTATTTAGTTTTAGTTTTAATTTTGGTTTTAATTAGATTTAATAAGTTATTTAATTATTAGTTTATGTAGAGTTTTATTTAATTAACTGGAGTTAGTACATCCTTAATGACATTTAATTTGCTTTTATTATTATTTTTCTTTAAAAAAAAATAAAATAAAAAAATAATATATATTTTCGATCAAGCCGATCGGTCGCAACCCGCAACCTGATCCGGTTCAGATTGCCTCTAGAATTTTCAACCAACCGATTAGTTGGTGATCCAACCGAATCCGTTGGAGTTTCGAAGTTGAGTTTTATCATTTTTAGGTTTTGAGTTTTTTATTTGAGTTCTTAATTTTGTTAGATGTCTTAGATGTTTTATTATATGTTTTTATAGTTTGTTCTTGTTTTACTAACTTTAACGCTAATCATTCGGGATTTGTTTTGTTTTGCTTTGTTAAGTTGTCTAGTAACATGGATAGTTTGAGCGAATCTCGAATACCTTCGTACTTTGGATGACATGTTCAAGGATACGGGAAGTTCATTAGAAAAGATTGGAGGAATTTTGGAGGAAAGCAAGAAAGAATTGGGAATTGACACGGGTGATATGGAAGAAGTATGTGAAAACAAGGTTCAACTACCCAAAAACAAAAGAGTGGTAGTGTTTACAAAGCACCGTCTAACGGTGTATGATTCACGATGATGAGATTTGGAACACCTTGTGAAGTGGAAGGAGTACGCGTGCTTGGGATGCACAATTAATATGGCTTATGGAGAGAATTATATTGAAGAGGTTCTTGACGAAATCGGTCATGTTCGTATGGACTGTGAAGCATATGGAAGGAAGATGGTCAAAAATCTGAAGGTCAATATTCATGGACATATCTTTGAAACTGATTTTGTTGTTTTAGAAGAAGGAAATGCGGATGAACCTAATGTGTGTTTTGTCGAGATTTTCTTGTCACGACCAAGTGTCAAGTAGATTTTGGTATGGGAGAAATGCGGATTAATATAACCGAGTTGGAAGAAGGAAAAGGAATCAACGAGATGCTAGTGGAAGTTTGTGCAAACATGGAAGAGAAAAATGTGGAAGTGGTTAAAATGGGAAAAGCAAACCGAAAGAAACCATCATCAAACAAATTAACCCCAACAACAACCTCCACCACCAAAAATGATTACACACCATCGTCGCCTACCACTACTATCAAACCCTTAACCGAAAGCCAAAAAGAAGCTATCTTAGAAAATCTAGAACAAAAATTTCTAGAGCTCAATGAAAAGAAACCGGTTATTGAAGTTCTCCAAGATTATGTGCTTTACCGAAAGAAGTTGGATGCATTGATGCTAGCGAGGGCTAGGTTGGAAGATAAGAATCTCACGGATGAGGATCGAGATCGAATTTTGTTTAAAGGCATGTCGAGGAAGGAAAAGGATCCGAGTAATTTTGTGTTGCCAATCAAAGTAAATGGAACAACACCTGTCTATGCTTTAGCCGATACGGGTCGAAAGTGTTAACGTGATGCCATATCCATTGTTCAAAACTTTGGGACTAAGTAATCCGCAACCTAATCATTCTAAGCTCACTATGGCGGATAACACTCAAGCAAAGGCAATGGGAGAAGTTAAGAATGTAAGAGTGCAAATTGGCTATCAACCGATTGGCAGATTTTCTTGTCCTGGATATTCCGGTGGACAAGAGTTTACCGCTATTGTTGGGAGGCCATTTTACGAACTTGTGGAGCGATTATAGACATGGGAAGAGGCACCATGACTATTGACGATGGGATTTCGAGGCAAACATACTACCCAAAACCAAGAGGACCAATTTTGGAATGTATGGAAGATTTGGAATGGATGGATGCAAATGATGATTTAACTTGTTTTGAAGTAGGACGTGATGTCCACGGTAATCCAATGTACGGACCTTTAACTCCACCTTATTTCGATATAGAGGACGAAATGGAACATTCATTCGATAGAAGCTTTCTATAACCCATTCAAAAACATATTGGTTTACAAGAAGTTGACCGAACTTTTAGGATCTTTACTGGTGCAACTTAAGAATTTGGAGTGGAAACCCGAAGGGTTGGGGACTTACAAGAGACAAACCGGAGATGGAGCATGGCATGTTAAGTTTGATATATTATGCCCGGATGGACGAAGATTTATGAGAAAATTCAAAACTTTTGAAACATTCCGTGAGTTGACCGGAAAATTTCAAAGCGAGGATATTCTTAGACAAGAGTATTTTGAGGAATTTTGAGGAAAGGCAAAGACCGTAATAACAAGCAATCAATTGCTTGAATTTCATGAACTATTTTATTTTGATTTGATGCATTAGGATTTTTTTTTTATTTACTTTTCATGTTATGATTGAGGTAATTTGGTTTAATGCATTATGACTATGAGTTTTTGAGTTAAGTTTGGATTAGTTCATTTATATGATGAGTTAAGTTTTTTTTTTGGATTGAATGATTGTTCAAAATTTCATTTGGTGAATGAATGTTGTGTGAATCTTTAGCAGGAATTTTTGAGTAAAAAAAAATATGTTGCTTGGAGGGTAAATGCCTAAGTAACATGTTAAGCAAGTAAAAAAGCAAATTTGGTAAAAAGCATACCGAAACGGTTGTGTCCTTGACTGAACCGGTTGCACCAAAGTATAAAAATTTCATTTTTCCAAAAACACACACACACACTAATTTTCCAGGTGGGTTTTGCAAAAATTCATCCAAGAGAGCAGATTGGAAGTTGTTTGAATTGTAGGATAACAGCATGGCACCTAAGCAAGTAAGCATTTACATTCAATTAACTCAATTAAGGTTTTATTAGAACATTTGATTCGAATTGAATATTAGGTCACCAATTTGGGGGTTTTTGTTATAATTCGAATTAAGTGGTAATATTTTAGGATTGAGTGAGTAATTGATATAGGAGTGCATTACAACAAGAGATTGATTGATTGATTCACCATAGAATGGATTTTAGATGATACGATTTTTCGGAATTAGTTGGGTTGTGCTTATGAGATGAGATAAGTTACAATTGGTGATTCATTTTGATGGATGATATGTTTTTAAGAGTGATGGATGCTACACTATTAGAACTAATGGCTTTAAAATATAGAATGAGTTCTAAGATGTTAGATGATTGATGATTTGGAAGCAAGATAGAGTAATTCTAGGATGTGGGAATCATTGAGGATGATAGAATGCGATCTAAGAGTGGTTTGAGCGTTAGAAATTCGAGATTATAAGGATTTGAAGGCAAAATGCCTTATGCAGTAGCACAACCGATTCGTTGCGCATTGCAACCGAACGGTTGGTGCCTGACAGATGGAAACCGATTCTGTTGGTGATCCAACCTAATCCGTTGTGGTTTCTGTGTGGTTTTTTGTGAAATTTTGAAATGTATCTTAGAGGGTTCTCTAACCTTCTTGTTTGTTCTAACACTCTTATATGATCTTATTTTTGTGATTTCTACAGAGAATTATTGTAGGAAGCTCGAGTGGGGAGGAAATTCCAATTAACCCGCTTGTTACGAAGTTTTGAAAGAAACGAAGAAGAAGGTTAAGTATAGTGTGAAGATGGAAGCAAATGCTAATTTAAAATTCAAAAATCTCACCATGGAGAAAACATGCTTTTCGGAAAGATTGTCGGAAGTTACAACATAGGCAATGTTTGGTTCAAGGAGGTGATTGATTGGGATTTATTTAACGAATGTGAGTGTGAAGATGAGTTAAGAAGGATGATGCGAACGTCTTATGTATATCCAGGAGATGGAGATTCGTTCAATGATTTGTCATGGGAAAGAGCATTCAGTGTTAATGAAGAAGTCTATCGAGAATGGTGTATGGAATTCTTCTCAACCATGTATTTTGAAAGAAAGGTGGATGTTCGGAGTTTGATGACGGAGATTTGTATTTGGTTTAGAATTTGTGGAAGGGATCATGCTTACACGTTGCCAGCTTTTGGTGTAGCTCTTGGTTTGTATGAGCCACATGAGGTTAATCATCGATTATTTGAAACTCACTTTTCTAGACTTCGGAGGTTTGAAAAAGATTACCCTAGTATTCCCGCTTATTGGAATCAAGTGGGAGATCCTACTTGTACTAGGAGGAATGCTTCAACCATCAGAACTCCGTTGATGAGGATACTTCACAAGTTGATTGTGACCGCCATTTAATAGATTTGGAAGCAGGAGGACAAATGTCGAAACCGGACTTATGGATTATGAAGTTGCTGGAAGAAACTAAGGACGGTAATGCCATTTGGCAGATAGCCGAATATTTGTCTAGGAGAGCCCCGAATCAAGAGCAAAAAGTAACATTTGTGGAGGACATTTTGTGACAAGATTGGCGAAGAATCTTGGGTATTATGTTGATGAGGAATTGGCTAAGTGTGGAGAGCCAAAGTATAGTGAAACGTGGACTGCGAAAGGTTTTGGTAATGCTTTGAACAGAGAGATTGGGAACCGTAGGATTATGGATTGAACCAAGACCACAACAAAGAACCACCACAACAGCAGGAGAATATACCAATGGAGAACGTGCAAATGGGTACGTCCAGTAGTTTTGATTCAGGATGGGGAGAATGGAACCAACATCTAGATGAGATTCAATGTAGGGATGTGTGGAGAGACTCGATGATGTTAAGGAATAACTACATCAATGATTATTCGATGCCTATCTTTCAACACATGGCTCGAGAAGCCAATTATGAGTTGCCACCCTACAATCCACCAAATGTTCCACCATATCCTTTTCCTTACACTTCTTATCCTGGACCCTATCCGTATCCATATCCCGGTATGCACCGTTTCCTGATCCAATACCCCATATGGTCGACACTGAAGCTGGAGGAACAAATTATGAAGTTGGAGGATCATCATCAGGAGTTGGAGGCAAGAAGAAAAAGATGAGAGTTCGTTCAGAAATCATAGACGAAAACTACGTAACCGAAAGTGATGATGAGTTTGATGATGAAGAAGGAGAAGAAATGAGCGAGGATGACGAGTGATTATGGATCATTCGTGAATTATGGTTTCAAAAACAATGGTCATGATGTGTTTTAAACTATTTCTATCTTTTGTTCGATTTTCTTTAGGATATTTGGCGTATTTGTTTGGTTTTATCTAGTTTTTAGTAGTTTTGTTTTGTTTTGTGCATTTCGTGTTGCAGTTTTTGTTTGCAGGATGGATATGTTGGAAGCTTATTGATGGTCAAATATTTCGAGTTGGATAACTCACAGGCTTGCTAATGACCCAATGTGCTTATTGCATATTTTATCCCGTGGTATCGTTTTACTATCTTTTTCCCATTTTCTTTACTTTGAAGTTCATTTTTCATTACATTGAGGACAATGCAAAACTTAAGTATGGGGGAGGGAAGAAAATAGGAAAATGATATGCATTTTTATTTTTTTTTTAGATAACTTTTGGATGCAAGTGATTAGAAGAAATTCGCCCTTGATGGTCTAATGGTTTTCGCGCGTTATTGATAATTAAAATACATAATTTGGATTTTCAATGGTAAAATGAGGTTTTTGAAATTTTTTAGATTTGAACCAAATTACTGAAGTAATTCATTTTGGATTCGATAGCATTTCTAGCATGCATAATAGTTTTTTTTCCCACATTTTTGTGAGGTTTCTTTTTGTATAAAACACATCTTTTGTTTTATATTTGCTATGAGTGTGCCGGTGATTATGTCGATTCTAGAACTTGTACTAGTTATGCATTACGGTTAAAATCACTTTCGAGTGATCTAAATATTTTCAAGTGATAAGAGGCACCTTAGGAATAACCCAAATGGCCTTCCATTTTTACATCTAATGATATATTAGCTAACCACACCGGTTAGTTAACCACCCACATGGACCCATTTTGTTAGTGCTCATTTTTAGCACTAGATACCCCTAGTTACACATTCTGAGCCATTCCTTTTCATTTTGTTACATCCAGAAAAATACAAAAAATATTTTACACCTTTAAACTTTAGCCAACCCTTATCAAATCTAATGGTTTGTTGCTAGTTGTTTGGAATGATTGGATTGTTTTTGATGATTATGAGTTAGCTACACTTTGCTATTCGTGTGTGCCATTTCGACAAAGACGAAGGATGCATACTTCTTATTTGTATATTTTTTTTGTGGTGATACTTATACGAAGTGTGGGGGAGTTGTGATATATAAAGAAGGAGAAGCTTAAAAAAAAAAAAAAAAAAAAAAAAAAAAAAAAAATTATTTTTTTTAGCCAAGGAGCTAAATGAGGGATATTGATTAGCCTATGAGCTAAATTGAGTTATACATATTTACGGAGAATCGATATGAGAAGAGGAGTAATAATCATTTTTCGGGATCGTGGTTTGTATGATGACTAGCACCATGGAGGTTTGGACTTGATTTTATTTTTATTTTAAACCAATTTCATAAACTATCCCATGCCTTATCCATACCTATTATGAACCCTTAGCCTTATCATTATAACCCGAATAAAAGACCTCTTTGATGAATTTATTTTCTTTGTTTTGATACTTGTACAAGCTTATGGTAAAAAACATTGATCATGACTAGGCGTTGAGTGATATACATATACCCACCAATATATGAGTGTTGAGTGAAATCTTAAAGCCATTTTTGAGGTATCCTAGTTATGTTATCTAAAGTGTTTGGTTCATTTTTAGAAGATTTTCACATATTATAAGCAAAATAATAATTATCTTTATTGGTAATTGTTACATTTTTCTGAAACCATGGTGTTATGGACCATTGAAATCAATCTTTGCAAATGTTTGACCTACTCGAGGGCGAGTAGAGCTTAAGTGTGGGGGAATTTGATAACGTCTAAAATGAACATGTTTTTAGTAGCGTTATTGTCAGTTTTGTGCATGATATTCGGCTATATTTATTCATAATGTTGCAAGCGTGCAAAGATGCATATTGTGTACGTATATGTAGCCAGGTATCGCGAATAATGAAGAAATGAAGTTTTTATGCACATTTGGAAGATTCTAAAGGAAGGAAGTTGAGATTGGAAGCTTGTGGACTCAATGATATGGAAGCGTTGTGATTTCGAAGCATCTACAGCAAGGAAAGATCAAGTTTGGCTTTGGAAATCATCAACGTAAGCAAAGAATGAAGCGTAAAAGGAAAAGTCAGCAAAAAGTCAAAAGGAGCAAAACCCAGCCGATCGGTCGCAACCCGCAACCGGATCCGGCTGGGCAGATGGTCAATACTGATGCCGATTCGGTCGACCTAGAAACCGATCCGGTTTCTGGCACTGCAGTTACACAATTCGCATTTATTGTTGTCTTAACTCCCCATAATCATTAGAGTCCGATCATTTCTTGATATTAACTTGGAGAGAACGTTTTTTGGGCAGTTAAGCAAGTGCTTTGGCTATTTAAAGGACCTAGTACTTGTATACTAAGGGTGACACAACCAAAAGAGTTTTAGTTTACACCAAAACTAATACTTACCTTATTATTTCAACCCAAAAGCTTAGTAGTTACTGGAAAACGTCCAGAAGCAAGGAAGGAATCATTCTTGTCCATTGTTTCGGTAGTTTGGAGTTGTGCGGTGATCCTAGGTGATTGGAGGCGCGTGGTTGCTACATTCCACGATTTCTAATTCTTGTAATCACAAAAGTTTAGGTATTCTATGAACTTTGTTATGGAAATCTATTCTCTTGAATTGTTTGAATTACCTTGTTACGACTTGTGTTTAGATATGATTTTTTTCATGGAGTAGTTTGTGAAATACTTGTGTGTTGGAATGTGATTAATCATAATAATGTTCTCAAAATGTGATGCATGTATATATGATCTTGTTTAAATGAGTTTGTTGGAAAAATACTAGTCTTGGATTGATTTGTCAATAAAACATGTTTTAAGAAAAAGGACCGAAAGGATTTCTCTTGTGTTTTATTCCAAAAAGTGTAGTGACAAACTAGTATGGGATATGGTGATTGACAACCACCATGTTTTGCTTATTAAAACAAGACTAGAAACGTTTTCATCACGAAGGGTCGAAAGATTCGTAAGAACAAATTTAATGAGAACATGTTGCAAACAAATGGAACTTTTATAGGATAATCATTGGGATAAGGACCGAAAGGATTACCTAAATGTTTTTGTTCTTAGAATGATTTTTACAAACAAATACCATGGTTGGGGAATCATTTGCTTATGATTTGTGCATCATACTAAGAGTATACACCAAACCTTTATGAACATTATCTATGGTTGATTATGAGACTTCACACAAGTATATATTTATATTCTTGATTCATATTTTCACTAGAACACTTATTCGAGGAGGCCTTGACAAGCTTTCTTGTTAGAAACTTTTTAATAAGATCTATTTCAAAACAAAAATCCCTTGGGACGATCTCGACTTACCAAACTTTGCTATTGCGGACGAGTATACTTGCTCGTATGTGTTAATAGGTTATACGGTTAATTCGTGATTATAAATTTTTAAAACTTGCACCAACCGGAGCACATCAGCATGGCTGCTAATCTAACTGCAGCTTCAGCTAATGAATGTCTATATGCTGATTACCTATCAGATATAGAACCCAAAAGTGTCACTGAGGCCCTTAAACACCCAAGCTGGGTTCAGGCCATGCAAGAAGAACTGCAACAGTTTGACAAAAACAAAGTCATGACCTTGATCAAATGTCCTCAGGATGTAGTAGTCATAGGAATGAAGTGGGTTTTCAGAAACAAAACTGATGAAAACGGCACTGTCATTAAAACAAAGCCAGACTTGTAGCCAAAGGTTACATTCAACAAGAAGGCATTGACTATGATGAGACATTTGCTCCTGTTGCAAGAATGGAAGCCATCAGGATCTTCCTTGCTTATGCAACATACATGAACTTCAGGGTCTACCAAATGGATTTTAAAAGTGCATTCTTAAATGGTGATCTCAAGGAAGATGTGTATGTTCAGCAACCCCTAGGCTTTGAGAGTAGTGAATTCCCTGACTATGTCTGCAAGTGATTCGCTCCAGACGGTCAGGTTTTATCACACAAGCTAACCACTTGTGAATGGTCAACCGTAATAAACTTCAAACTGTCTAAAACCAATACAATTAAGATCAGAGGAATATAGTGTATCCCCAGGTCGTTAAGTCCCAACGAGGTGTGAACACTGTAGTACAACGAATCTGTGATCAAGTGATATTGAACAGGAAAGGGGTGATGATTTGGAATATTTATACCTAAAGAAAAAGTTTGTAAATTACAGGGGCTTAAATGCAAATTAAAGAAAATTAAAAAAACTAAAATATATTAAATAAACGCTATCACTATTTTTAAAATGATGTTTTTCTGATTTATAAAATAAAATAACTTAAATAAACTATTTTAATTAAAACGTAAACCTAAATTACCTAAAAACATGACCTAAAATGAAAACGTGCGTTATGTAAAAATTACGCGAGTGCGCATGTAAAAACGTAAAATTTGTGAAATAAAAGTCCTACGAGTGTAAAAACAATTTTCTTACTTATTATATGACAAAAGAAAATTTTAGAAAAAAGATTTATATTTTTTTGAATTTTATATTTTTTTTTATGAATTAAATACTATTTTACACTAATTAAATGATTAAAAATACTAAAACTATTAAGAAAAATCTGAAACTTTTTGTAAAAATACTAGATACTATCATAAGCCTAAGAAAAATAAAATGGGGATAACAACTTATTGGAATAAGCTGGTAAAAAGCTAAATGGACAATAAGCTATAAGTACTAAAACGGCATAAAAGGAATTAAGGTGCAAAAGACAACGCAAAAGACCCAAGGGCAAACATGGTTCCAGGTACACCACTATCACTCTACAAAGGGGGAGGTCTCAGGTTCGAGCCTGCCTCCCAACCTTTTGTTTTTATTTTTCTTATTGGACTTTTCTTTTACAAACTGATTAAGCACTATGAAATAAGCAAATGTTAAAACTACAACTTTTTCTAAAAACAACTAATAAGCTCAGATTTGAGCTTATTATTTCAACAGTGGCAAGGAAATGAAAATAAGCACAAGATTTAGCTAAATGGCTAATAAGCTATAAAATAAGCAAAAGTTGAACTGAAAATAAGCTAGACAACTTATAATATGCTAAAATGAAAACTGAACAAGCTCAATGACTTAGAAATAAGCACTAATTAAGCCAAAATAAGCATAAGTCTTCACTGTTTGCACAGGACACTAATTGGTTTTCTAGGCACTTTTAAGCTAATATTTAAGCACTAAGATAAGCTAGGAAATGAAAAAGAACACTGCAACTAACAAGTTTATCAATTAAGCTTTCCAAAAAGCTAAAACTCTAACTGTGGTGTTCACTAGAGAGCTTAATATGAGCTTATGAAAAAGGGACTAGACACTGAGTGACCTTTATACTATATGAATTGGACAAAACAAAAAGCTAATAGCAGGCCTATTAAATAAGCTAAAAATTGAAAAATAAGCTTTGGAACCTTGAGACAGCTAGGTAAGCTTCTCAAAAAGCTAAGGTACACAAGCTAGTACTCACTAATGAACTCTGAGTGAGCTTGAGAAAAAGCTCAACTACACTGTGCACAGAGCATGTTTTTGAAAAAGGACTTAAAACAAGATTGAAAATAAGCAGTTTATAAGCTAGGTAGAGATAAACTACTATTTTTATAATTAAGTTAAGCAGCTATATTTTAATATCCCAAAAGATTATGAGCTAAATCTTAGTAATAAACACACGCTAAAATTCTAAATTTTATTCAAAAACTGTAAAATGAGAAATTTGACTTTTTAAATAAATGAACTAAGTTGACTATTATTAACTTATAATTGATTATACTAACTGATTATTATGTTATAAGGTTAAGTAATACTAGTTTGATCTATATTAACAACTTATAAACATAAATACATGATCATGAAACATGAAATTCCAACAGTTAATGACAAAGACATGATCAAAGGTATTTTTGACTTTTTACTAAATAAGGACTGGTTTTTATGGTGACTTTGAGTTATTAGGAACTAATATGATATGAGACAAGCACAAGCAATAACACAAACAACCTATAACACAGTTAAACTAACAAATCCAAACACTTTTTAATGAGACTGTTATGAAACTTTTAGTACCAAAAAAGATTTTTAAGCTAAGAAACCTAGTAATTAACTTATATTAACCATATTAAGACAGAATTATACTAAAATTAACAGACTTTAAGCACTTATACTATGTAATGCAAATTATGAAAAATTGCTTACAAATTGAGATTCAAGTGGAAACTGAGAACCAAAGATTGAAATAACTTCCTATAGCTTCCCAAGAAGCTCTAAAACCAAGGGCAATCCATTATTTACCCTGCTCCAGCTTTGATCTTCATTTCCATGGATTTTTTTATTTTTCACTAATTTATTTGTATTTTTGGTATTTTTTCTTTTTTATACTAAACTGGCTTTTAAATGTTTCTAATAGCTTTAATAAGCTATCTAGGAGCTTATATTGGCTTATGAGTCCAAGAAATCAGCTACAAACAACATTCAAACTATCATGAGATTTTTGAACTTGAAAATTTGCATAAACTGGAAATCTAACTGAAACTTGAAATTGATTGCTGGAAAAGTTGTACAATACACTTAAATAACTTAAACAAATTACTTGAAAGACTTAAATTACACTAGAATTTAAAAATTAACTAAAACGACATTACCTAAACTAAAATTACACTAGATAGTCTTCACCTCTGCTTTTCCTTCTTCTTTATAGACTTTTGAGACTCCCCACATGCTTCTGAGTTTTTCCCACCACCATTGGATCTCTGTAACACATCTTAGCCTTTGATTTGCAAATTGGCGCCAAAAGGTGAACAGTGGCAGGTATTTGCATTTAATGATTTTTGGTGGATGTGAAGGTGGAGGGGGTTGTTATACAGCTGGAAAGGTGGAAGAAGCAAGTGGAAAGGTGGAAAAGTGGTGGTAAAACCACTGGTTTTAGAATGCAGGCTTTTGAGAGGAAGATGAACAGTGTTCATGGTTTTGGCGGGTTTGACTTATTTTGACCATTTGATATTAATAAAAGGGGGGTCTGATCTGTGGTGAACCGTCAAGTCTAACAGACTTAAAACAGCTCAGACACAAATGCAAATGAAGATCAGAGAATATAGTGAATTCCCGGGTCGTTATGTCCCACGGAGACTCAATGGTGTGTGCAACACTGATTCAGACGATAGAATGATCACTAATGATAGTGATCGGAAAGGATTTGGATAGGATAATTACACTACTGAAAAAGATTATAAAATAAATAACAGCGACTTAAATGCAAATTAAGAAAATTAAAAAGTTAAAAGATATTAAATAAACGCTATCACTATATTTAAAGTGATGAACGTTTAAAACCTAAAACGTACGTTTAAAATAAAATTACGTTAACGTACAAAATAAAACGTGAAAATAAAGAAGGAAAATACCTACGGATATGAAAAATACATTTTTACAATCCTACATATATAAGAAAATTATTAGAAAAAAGAAAATTATTTTTACAACTATTTAATTAATTATTATTAATTAAAAACTAATTTTAACTATTTAATATTAGCTTATAATACAAGAAAATATGAAATAAAGCTAGAAAAATAAAATTAAGACTTAGAAAAATATAAAATATGATAAAACTAATTTTAAAACAGAAAATATATTTTTTAGACTTTTTATGTATTTATTATTAATTTAAAACTATTTAAAACTAATTAAAATACTAGAAATTACTTTTTAAACTAAGAAAATTATGGAAAAATACTTTTTAGGCTATTTATATTTATATAAACTTAATAAAAATGAAAAATTATTTTTTTGAGACTTTTCTTAATTATTTGTATTTAAAGCTATTTATAAATACTTAAAAACTAATTAAAATCAAGAAAAATACCAAACAAGCTAGGAAAAATCTAAAAAATTCAGGAAATGCTTAAAATAAAATTAAGAAGCTAAGAAAAATGGAAAAACATGGGCTTGTTTGGAGGATTAAGCAACTGATATGGAAAGTGCTTAAAAATAAGCACTTTGATAAGCTAAAACCACACCAAAAGGTACCAAACTGAAACAGAAGCTCTAATAAGCTAAAATGACACAAATGGAACAAGAATCAACAGGCTTGAACCTCTGATTAGCAATCTAGAACAGAATTGATGTTTGAGCTATTGAGCTAAAATCAGTTCTGAGGTACCAAGTTTAGACCAAGGCACAAGCTTAAAAATAAGCTCAAACTGAAAACTACTAATTGGAACTTCTAGAGGACCTGGCTAAGTGCTTATGAACCAAAAATCAGACCTAATGGAACTATGAAGAGCTCTATGCAGAGGCTTCAAAATGTGAACAAGCCCTGTGCAGGCAACAGTGCCCTGCACAGGGCACTTAAGCTATGATTAACAAGCTCATTTGAAGGCTAAGAAAAATTCACAAAATTATGAAAAAATGACAAAAAGAAACTAGAGCAATGGAAGTTTTTAAAGCAACAGGTTTCATTTTATTTGACCCATAAATGAACCCATGAAAAATCCTCTTAGAATGGCTCAAACTGAGATTTTTGCATATTTGACTTTTTGAAGAAACTGAAAGGTTGACTATTTCCAACTTTGATCTTGATTTAATGACTGATATAGGTTTAATGTGATGAAATAAAACTGAAACAAGCTATATCTAAGATATTTAAACACAAAATGAGTTATTGACTTAGCAAAAACCCCACAGTAAGCACCTTAAGACAGATTTTAGGTAGATTTGACTTCTGTGAGTTGCAGACTCAAGTTAAAGACAGATAAGAGTTCAAGGGTGATAAGTAGACATGAACCAACAAGTTTCAAATAAAAAACAGACCTAAATCCTAAACTAAACAACAATTCCAAACACCCCTAATAAACTGTTAAACAAATTAAACTAATACAAACACTAAAAATAGCATGCAGTAAGGATCAAACTAAGTTCATATAACCTAATTATAACTACTTACACAGGTAAAAACTACCAATGATCACAGATACATAAAATGCAAAAATGGCTTGAAATGGAAATGAGCAAATCACTCACATGTGCCCAGCTGATGTTGCAGGCTAAACCAAGACCCATTACTACATTAATTGCACCTAATCCAACCCATATCAGATCTGCAACACCCATTTTCCTCTTCATTTCCATTTTGGCCATTCTTTTGACTTTTGTCGACCATGATTCAAAAATGCTTGAAAATGAATTACAGGATTATCAAAAGCTTATAAGGGACTTAAATAAACTTATTTAAGCTTAAAATAAACTACTAACAACTTGGACAATGTGATTTGAAACTGAGGAAATTCAACAGTTAACCATAAACATGAAATTTTAGCACTACTGAAATTAACACTTGAAATAGGTCTCAATACACTTTAATAACTTACTTTGATAAAGTTTAACTTGAAATTACAACATTTAACTTAAACTAAAACAGTTTATTAAAAACGACATTAAAGAAAATAAATAAAACTAGCTAACTCCCTTTTAAGCTTCTCTCTTCTTCTTTTTATAGCCAAACTTCTTTTTTCTTCACTCTGAGCACTTCCCACCAATATCTTGGACCATTGGATGAGCTTAAGTGATTTTTGGCCGTTTGATTGTTTTTGGCGCCAAAGTCTTTTTTAACTGTTGGGGTTGAGTGGAATGGGTAAAGGGTGCAATTAATGGTTTTTGTTTTGTGTTGAGGTGGAGGAGACAAGGATGTTGAAGGAGTGAGCTGTGGGTATGGTTGTGGTTGATAGTAGCAGAGAAGCAGTTGGGAGGGGAGAAAAAGTGGCGCCAAGGGGTGTGTTTATTTGACTTGGGGGATTGGTTGACCGGGTGTAATATCAAAGGGTAACGGGTTGGATTTTGGGTTTGGACCGGGTTGGATGGGAATTGGGCTTGGGTTGTGTTAGTTTGGATTGGATTTGGATATTTAAGGGATCCGTTTGGTATTAGTAGAAATACAAGGACTAGAGTTGTAATTTGACCAAACTTGAGGATTGAACATGTCACTTCCAAACATATCACAAGGACCATACTTGACATACTTGAATAGTACAAGGACCATATTTGACTATTTCAAAATTTCAAGGACCATTTATGACATTTTTTAAAACTTGGGGGACCAAAGTTGTAATTTAGCAAATTTACATTTCAAAGGTTTATTTTGACAACTTTTGAATCCTATGGACCTAAAATGACATTTTTCTTTATTTTGAAATACCAGGGACTGTTTTTGACAACTTTTGAAACTTGGGGGACTAAAACTGCAATTTTTGCAAATTTGATATGTTTTTCATCTGATTTTGATATTTTTGCATTTAAAACACATAAAACACTTGTTTGTGATATTTTGATCATTTTGATGTGTTTTTGAGTATTTTCAGATGATTTTGCAGTTTATATTGTATAAAAATGATGAGTATTTAGACACTCATCAATCCCCCACACTAAGATATTGCTAGTCCCTAGCAATGATTTGAGAAAACATAATGGATTTTAATCTCTTTACCAAAAGCCATTACTTCTGGAGTAGCCAAATGTTTCAGTTCAAGTAAGAACCATGGTACACCGATAACCATGTGATTTTGAGCAAATCACCAGCTTTCAACGGATTTGATTTTGTCTTTACCAGAAGCTGTACCCTTCTGGACTAGCCAACTCTTAGATAAATTATCAATATTATCTTTGGTGAGCTGATTACCAATTATGGATTTTCCACTGCCTTTACCACAAGCCATAAACTTGCGGGCTAGCCAACTCTTCACTTTTTAGGATATGGTGAGTTGAGAACCATACAATTTTGGGCAAATTGCAAGCCATATAAACGGATTTGAAATATCTTTACCAAGAGCCGTTTGCTCCTGGATTAGCCAATCCTTTTGTCTATTAGACAAGGCGGACTGATAACCAATTGAGAAAGTGTAAAACACTTACTCCAAAAAAAATTTTGGCCAAAAACGGGGGAATTGGGTAAATAATATATGAAATTCGTGAGAATTCCCCCCCACACTTAGAAATGAATATTGCCCTCAATATTCAAAGTACCGGCGGTTATGCCGAAACAAAGAACGTAAAAGGGAAATATTACGGCCATTTTTTTTTTTTTTTTTTTTTTTTAAACATGTGGGCAACCCCCCCACACTAGGGTGGTAGAAAATAGAAAGAAGACAGAAATATGGGTGAAAACCCATATGGTGTGTGCTACTGTTTTTGATTACCGAGTCGCTAGCTTGACTCGACCCCGAATTAATTTGTTCATGGGGAAGCAAGGTGGAAGAAACAATCTCCATCGGACTTTCATTCAAGATGTTTGTATAAACATTTGAAGCACGCGAAAGTTCCACACCGATGAGATATAAAGAGAACCGGCTCAAAAATGATAATTGAAAATGCCGGGATCAAAGATAGTGTCCTCACTCCCGAAGGAGTGAAGAAGAGAGAAAGTCACCGAGTAGGTGAAGAAAAGAAGGAAAATCATGATGACGATCATGATAAGATCTTCTTCCTCAGGATTAAGTGCAGTTGCACTTATTTGGATTTTATCGGTTGAGCTCTTTGGGTTGGAAGGCATCTCGGTTGGGAGGGTGGGAGGATTTGTCATAAATATGCAAATTGAGATTCTCTCCCCCCGATCATGATTTTTGCCATCCAAGCAATCATACTCCAGCGGAGATATGATATGAGAGAGTTCACCGGAGAACTCCTCATGAAGAGAATCAATCACATAATGTGAATTTGTGAATTCTTGTTCCATTGTGGGCTTATCACTATCCTCGATCTGAGTATCAAAGAGTGGATTCTCAGAAATTAAAGTGAATTCAGAGTCGAATTCAAATAGAGGATTGGTGAAAGTAGCTTTGAATGTTTCGGGAACAAAATGATCAACATTCTCTATTGGACTGTTGGAGTAAGAAGTGAGTGAACGATCATTATCAATGAGACTTTCAGTCTCTCCCAGATCAGCTTCGAAATCAAAGAGTGGATTGATGTGAGTGAGTTCACCGGAGAACTCCTCAAGAAGGGGATCAGCATCAGATTGTGGAAGTGATGCCTCAACGTACTCGATGTCTCCATATGAAGCACAATCTTCGCTAAGATCAGAGAAAGTTTCAAAATGATCTTGAGAACACTCAAGAGGGGAAGAAGAATCACACATATGATCAGAAATTCCCTGTGACTCTCTTGGGATTGAGACAAGGTTCTCAACACTAGACGATTCCATTTCTGGAATAGTGCTAAGAAGCTCATCCCCCATGTTAAGAGAGTGAGTGGGAATATCGGGTGTGATAGCAACAGACTGAGGGAGATTAGAAGGACTAGCATACATATGTTTTATACTTTCCATTTGTTCTTCTGCTAGTAATTCCATCATAGTCTTTTCTCCCTGATTCTTCATGGAAGGAGTTTCAATTGATGAACTTGATGACCCGTTATAAAATTGTAGGATATCAAGGATATCTTCATCATCATCGTCATCAGGAATGAAACGGAATCGAGAGCTAGATTTGAATGCTTTTTGCATTCTAATTGATTCCCTAATAGTGTTTTCAATGGAAATCTGGGAATCTAATTTAGCAGCCCGCTCCTCGGCTAACAAAGCTTCCATGGATTTTGGATTATTTTGGGGCGACATACAGCCGACTCCTCCTTAAGTTCGTTTAATAACTCCAGAGTCTTCAGTAGAAGGTCTGTCGTAGTTTCATGAGGAGTCGCTTGAATCATTTGGTACTGTGGAGGTTGGTCTGGATACGAAGAGTCGTAATTGTTACAAGGAAATGGGTTCCCTGTTTGACAATCCGAGCTAGAGTGAGGACCTCCACAATACTCACAACAGTAAAACTGATGTGGCTGTGAGTGGTATGTGTTGTAGTCATAATTGTTATCAGGAACTTGCTCATAGACAAGCGTGTTTCCCGATTGACAATCAGAACTGGAATGTGAACCACCACAGTACTCACAACAGTAAAACTGCTGAGTCTCACAGTGTGGCAGCTGATGGAATAAATCAGTCGTGTCATGGTAGGAATAGGGATCTTGGTTATAGACAGTCCCGTTTCCTGATTCCACCACGCTACAACTGGGGCAATTGCCACCATTATAAGGACCACCACACCATTGACAACCAAGAATGTGAGGATAAGACATAGAAAGAATCAAATGGATAGAGGGTAAAAGAAATGAAGAATCAAAAGATGTGAGAGGGTAAAGATGGATTTTTTTGGATTTTTGAAAAACATGATATAAAAACAAAGAATGAAAATATTTTTGGATTTTCTGATAACTTTACAAAAAACTTTTTACAAAAAATGGGATATGTGCAAGAGTGGATCTGAAAATGGCTTAACACACGCTAAAGCCTCCCCGGCAGCGGCGCCAAAAATTTGATCTGTGGTGAACCGTCAAGTCTAACAGACTTAAAACAGCTCAGACACAAATGCAAATGAAGATCAGAGAATATAGTGAATTCCCGGGTCGTTATGTCCCACGGAGACTCAATGGTGTGTGCAACACTGATTCAGACGATAGAATGATCACTAATGATAGTGATCAGAAAGGATTTGGATAGGATAATTACACTACTGAAAAAGATTATAAAATAAATAACAGCGACTTAAATGCAAATTAAGAAAATTAAAAAGTTAAAAGATATTAAATAAACGCTATCACTATATTTAAAGTGATGAACGTTTAAAACCTAAAACGTACGTTTAAAATAAAATTACGTTAACGTACAAAATAAAACGTGAAAATAAAGAAGGAAAATACCTACGGATATGAAAAATACATTTTTACAATCCTAAATATATAAGAAAATTATTAGAAAAAAGAAAATTATTTTTACAACTATTTAATTAATTATTATTAATTAAAAACTAATTTTAACTATTTAATATTAGCTTATAATACAAGAAAATATGAAATAAAGCTAGAAAAATAAAATTAAGACTTAGAAAAATATAAAATATGATAAAACTAATTTTAAAACAGAAAATATATTTTTTAGACTTTTTATGTATTTATTATTAATTTAAAACTATTTAAAACTAATTAAAATACTAGAAATTACTTTTTAAACTAAGAAAATTATGGAAAAATACTTTTTAGGCTATTTATATTTATATAAACTTAATAAAAATGAAAAATTATTTTTTGAGACTTTTCTTAATTATTTGTATTTAAAGCTATTTATAAATACTTAAAAACTAATTAAAATCAAGAAAAATACCAAACAAGCTAGGAAAAATCTGAAAAATTCAGGAAATGCTTAAAATAAAATTAAGAAGCTAAGAAAAATGGAAAAACATGGGCTTGTTTGGAGGATTAAGCAACTGATATGGAAAGTGCTTAAAAATAAGCACTTTGATAAGCTAAAACCACACCAAAAGGTACCAAACTGAAACAGAAGCTCTAATAAGCTAAAATGACACAAATGGAACAAGAATCAACAGGCTTGAACCTCTGATTAGCAATCTAGAACAGAATTGATGTTTGAGCTATTGAGCTAAAATCAGTTCTGAGGTACCAAGTTTAGACCAAGGCACAAGCTTAAAAATAAGCTCAAACTGAAAACTACTAATTGGAACTTCTAGAGGACCTGGCTAAGTGCTTATGAACCAAAAATCAGACCTAATGGAACTATGAAGAGCTCTATGCAGAGGCTTCAAAATGTGAACAAGCCCTGTGCAGGCAACAGTGCCCTGCACAGGGCATTTAAGCTATGATTAACAAGCTCATTTGAAGGCTAAGAAAAATTCACAAAATTATGAAAAAATGACAAAAAGAAACTAGAGCAGTGGAAGTTTTTAAAGCAACAGGTTTCATTTTATTTGACCCATGAATGAACCCATGAAAAATCCTCTTAGAATGGCTCAAACTGAGATTTTTGCATATTTGACTTTTTGAAGAAACTGAAAGGTTGACTATTTCCAACTTTGATCTTGATTTAATGACTGATATAGGTTTAATGTGATGAAATAAAACTGAAACAAGCTATATCTAAGATATTTAAACACAAAATGAGTTATTGACTTAGCAAAAACCCCACAGTAAGCACCTTAAGACAGATTTTAGGTAGATTTGACTTCTGTGAGTTGCAGACTCAAGTTAAAGACAGATAAGAGTTCAAGGGTGATAAGTAGACATGAACCAACAAGTTTCAAATAAAAAACAGACCTAAATCCTAAACTAAACAACAATTCCAAACACCCCTAATAAACTGTTAAACAAATTAAACTAATACAAACACTAAAATAGCATGCAGTAAGGATCAAACTAAGTTCATATAACCTAATTATAACTACTTACACAGGTAAAAACTACCAATGATCACAGATAAATAAAATGCAAAAATGGCTTGAAATGGAAATGAGCAAATCACTCACATGTGCCCAGCTGATGTTGCAGGCTAAACCAAGACCCATTACTACATTAATTGCACCTGATCCAACCCATATCAGATCTGCAACACCCATTTTCCTCTTCATTTCCATTTTGGCCATTCTTTTGACTTTTGTTGACCATGATTCAAAAATGCTTGAAAATGAATTACAGGATTATCAAAAGCTTATAAGGGACTTAAATAAACTTATTTAAGCTTAAAATAAACTACTAACAACTTGGACAATGTGATTTGAAACTGAGGAAATTCAACAGTTAACCATAAACATGAAATTTTAGCACTACTGAAATTAACACTTGAAATAGGTCTCAATACACTTTAATAACTTACTTTGATAAAGTTTAACTTGAAATTACAACATTTAACTTAAACTAAAACAGTTTATTAAAAAACGACATTAAAGATGAAAAATAAAACTAGCTAACTCCCTTTTAAGCTTCTCTCTTCTTCTTTTTATAGCCAAACTTCTTTTTTCTTGACTCTGAGCACTTCCCACCAATATCTTGGACCATTGGATGAGCTTAAGTGATTTTTGGCCGTTTGATTGTTTTGGCCCAAAGTCTTTTTAACCTGTTGGGGTTGAGTGGAATGGGTAAAGGGTGCAATTAATGGTTTTTGTTTTGTGTTGAGGTGGAGGAGACAAGGATGTTGAAGGAGTGAGCTGTGGGTATGGTTGTGGTTGATAGTAGCAGAGAAGCAGTTGGGAGGGGAGAAAAAGTGGCGCCAAGGGGTGTGTTTATTTGACTTGGGGGATTGGTTGACCGGGTGTAATATCAAAGGGTAACGGGTTGGATTTTGGGTTTGGACCGGGTTGGATGGGAATTGGGCTTGGGTTGTGTTAGTTTGGATTGGATTTGGATATTTAAGGGATCCGTTTGGTATTAGTAGAAATACAAGGACTAGAGTTGTAATTTGACCAAACTTGAGGATTGAACATGTCACTTCCAAACATATCACAAGGACCATACTTGACATACTTGAATAGTACAAGGACCATATTTGACTATTTCAAAATTTCAAGGACCATTTATGACATTTTTTAAAACTTGGGGGACCAAAGTTGTAATTTAGCAAATTTACATTTCAAAGGTTTATTTTGACAACTTTTGAATCCTATGGACCTAAAATGACATTTTTCTTTATTTTGAAATACCAGGGACTGTTTTTGACAACTTTTGAAACTTGGGGGACTAAAACTGCAATTTTTGCAAATTTGATATGTTTTTCATCTGATTTTGATATTTTTGCATTTAAAACACATAAAACACTTGTTTGTGATATTTTGATCATTTTGATGTGTTTTTGAGTATTTTCAGATGATTTTGCAGTTTATATTGTATAAAAATGATGAGTATTTAGACACTCATCAGGGTCAAAATGGGGGGTCATAGGTATATTGGCAGGGGTTCTTTTGGGTTGGCTGGGGATCAAAATACACAAAGGGTCAAGTTTGGTTTGTTATTAATATAAGGACCATTCATGTAATTTCTGCAAACTTCAAGGACTGAAACTGAAATTTTCCCAAAGTTAACACAAGGACCAATCCTGCCAAATATGAATAGTACAAGGACCACATTTGATAATTTTCCATTTTTAAATATCCGAGGACTATTTTTTACATTTTTCAAAGTTTAGGGACTAAAGTTGTCATTTTGTAATCTTTAAACTTTGAAGGGTTTATTTTGACAACTTTTGAATCCCATGGACCTTAAATGATATTTTTTTTTTATTTTGATTTACCAGGGATTATTTTTGACAACTTTTGAAACTTGGGGGACTAAAACTGCCAATTATGCAAACTTGATACGTTTTTCATCTGTTTTTGATATTTTTGCATTTAAAACACATAAAACGCTTATTTGTGATATTTTTATCATTTTGATGCATTTCTGAGTGTTTTCAGATGTTTTTGGCATTTTAAACGGTACAAAAATGATGAGTATTTAGACACTCATCAATCCCCCACACTAAACTATTGCTAGTCCCTAGCAATCTTTTATGAAAAATTAATGGATTTCATCTCTTTACCAAAAGTCATTACTTCTGGAGTAGCCAATTGTTTCAATTCAAGTAAGAACCTTGGCACAATGATAACCAAATGATTTTGAGCAAATCATAAGCTGTAAACGGTTTTGATTTGTCTTTACCAGAAGCCGTTTGCTTCTGGACTAGCCAAATCTTAGATAAATTATCAATATTATCTTTGGTGAGTCGATTACCAATTATGGTTTTTCAACTGCCTTTACCACAAGCCATAAACTTGCGGGCTAGCCAACTCTTCACTAATTAAAGATATGGTGAGCTGAACACCATACAATTTTGGGCAAATTGCAAGCCATCAACGGATTTGAGATATCTTTACCAAGAGCCGTTTGCTCCTGGATTAGCCAATCCTTATGTGGGTTAGACATGGTGGACTGATTACCATTTGTTGTGTTTAGTACATAGTACTTCCACTAAAAAATTTTATAAAAATTTGGCCATTTTGAGGGAAAAAGGGACTAAAAGGGTACATTTACGATCAAATTCGCCAGAATTTCCCCCCCACACTTAGAAATGAATATTGTCCTCAATATTCAAAGTACCGGCTATTATGCCGAATCCTTGAACGTAAAAAGATAACATTACTAGCCAAGTGTGGAAACACAACAATTATTCTCTTTTTTAATATTTACAATTTTCATTCATTTTTTAGATCTATATACAACATGTGGGGCATCTCCCCCACACTAGGGTGGTACACACGGGTGAAAACCCATGTTTAACTACTGTTTTTGATTACCGAGTCGCTAGCTTGACTCAACCCCGAATTAATTTGTTCATGGGGAAGTAAGTGGAAGAGATAATCTCCATCGGACTTTCATTCAAGATGTTTGTATAAACATTGAAGTACATGAAAGTTCCACACCGATGAGATATACATAGAACCGGCTCAAAAATGATAAATGAAAATGCCGGGATCAAAAATAGTGTCTTCATTCCCGAAGGAGTGAAGAACAGGAGAAGCCACGGGATAGGTGAAGAAGAGAAAGAAAGTCATGATAAAAATCATGACTAACTCTTCATCCTCAATAGGAGAATTCATAGTTTCATGAATCTCATCAGTTAAGCTCGCTTGATCAAGACATATTATGGGTGTGTCTAGATCAAAGTAGAAATTATCATACTCCGCCGGAGATATGATATGAGTGAGTTCACAGGAGGACTCCTCAAAGACGAATGATTCATATTCGGGATTGATTTGAGTGAGTTCACTGGGGAACTCCTCAAAAGTGAATGATTCATAATCGGGGAGAGAATTATGAGAATGAGAAGTGGTAATACCACTAATCTTCTCTCCTATATGATCAAAATGGAACGTTTGCAATTCGGGAATAGAATCATTGAACAAAAGTTCACTATCCTCAAAGGGGATAGGATATGAAGTAGGCTTTTTATTAAAAGCCTCGATTCTAGAAATGAGAAGATTAACATTCAATAATGTAAGACGAAGAGCTTCGTCTTGGATTATTTCTTCATCATTCTCTTCTCCTAAGCTGACAGGCTCAGAAGGTAATTCCCCCATATAACTTATGTCTCCACAAGATAAAGAATAGTCCTCATCAGAATCAGAGAACATCTCAATATGATCATTTTGGAAGACAAGAGGAGGAGGGATATCACACACATGATCAAGAATTCCCTGTGATTCTCTTGGAATTTGGACAAGGTTCTCAACACTAGACTTTATGAATTCGTCCGATTCCTTTTCAGGAATAGTGTCAAGAAGCTCATCCCCCATGTTTAGAGAGTGAGTGGGAATATCGGGTGTGATAACAACAGACTGAGGGAGTTGAGAAGGACTAGCATACATATGTTTTACACTTTCCATTTGTTCTTCTGCTAGTAATTCCATCATAGTCTTTTCTCCCTGATTTTTCATGGAAGGAATTTCAACTGATGAACTTGATGAACCTGTACAAATTTGACGAATATCAAGGGTAACTTCATCATCATCGTCATCAGGAATGAAACAGAATCGAGAGCTAGATTTGGCTGCTTTTTCTTTTGCAATTGATTCCCTAATAGATTTTTCAAAGGCAATTTGGGAATTTATTTTAGCAGTCCGCTCTTCAGCTAGCAATTCTTCCATGGATTTTTGATTTGGATTATCTTGGGAATGTTTACATTCCTTCAAATCTTTCACTAAATCCAAAAGATCAAGGAGAAGATTTTGAGGAAGTGGCTCAGGCTGAGGTGGTGTCTGATTCACTTGGTACTGTGGAGGTTGGTCATGATACGAAGAGTCGTAATTGTTACAAGGAAATGGATTCCTTGTTTGACAATCAGAGCTAAAGTGAGGACCTCCACAATACTCACAATAGTAAAACTGGTGTGGTTGTGAGTTATATGTGTTCTAGTCATAATTGTTATCAGGAACCTGCTCATAGACAAGCGTGTTTCCTGATTGACAATCAGAACTGTAGTGTGAACCACCACGCATACTCACAACAGTAAAACTGCTGAGCCTCACAGTGTGGTAGCTGATGGAATAAATCAGTTGTGTTATGGTAGGAATAGGGATCCTGGTTATAGACAGACCCGTTTCCTGATTCCACCATGCTACAACTGGGGCAATTGCCACCATTATAAGGACCACCACACCATTGACAACCAAGAGGGTGAGGATAAGACATAGAAAGAATCAAATGGTTTAAGAGGGTAAGAAATGTAGAATCAAAAGATGTGAAAGGGTAAAGATGGATATTTTTGGTATTTTTGAAAAACATTCTGAAAATATAAGAAAGAAAATCTTTTTGGGTTTTTGAAAAACATGTTATAAAAACAAAGAATGAAAATATTTTTGGTAATCGATTAGTCAAACGAATTAACTTCACGATAATTTTGGTTTTATATGAAAATAAGGAAATATGGACAAAGATGGTAAATATACAATGGGTGTATATTCAACAATTGCTGATGCTTCAAATTCGTAGTACGCAGCACACCTCCCCGGCAGCGGCGCCAAAATTTGATTCGCTCCAGACGGTCAGGTTTTATCACACAAGCTAACCACTTGTGAATGGTCAACCGTAATAAACTTCAAACTGTCTAAAACCAATACAATTAAGATCAGAGGAATATAGTGTATCCCCAGGTCGTTAAGTCCCAACGAGGTGTGAACACTGTAGTACAACGAATCTGTGATCGAGTGATATTGAACAGGAAAGGGGTGATGATTTGGAATATTTATACCTAAAGAAAAAGTTTGTAAATTACAGGGGCTTAAATGCAAATTAAAGAAAATTAAAAAAACTAAAATATATTAAATAAACGCTATCACTATTTTTAAAATGATGTTTTTCTGATTTATAAAATAAAATAACTTAAATAAACTATTTTAATTAAAACGTAAACTTAAATTATCTAAAAACGTGACCTAAAATGAAAACGTGCGTTATGTAAAAATTACGCATGCAAGTAAAAACGTAAAATTTGTGAAATAAAAGTCCTACGAGTGTAAAAACAATTTTATTACTTATTATATGACAAAAGAAAATTTTAGAAAAAAGATTTATATTTTTTTGACTTTTATATTTTTTTTTATGAATTAAATACTATTTTACACTAATTAAATGATTAAAAATACTAAAACTATTAAGAAAAATCTGAAACTTTTTGTAAAAATACTAGATACTATCATAAGCCTAAGAAAAATAAAATGGGGATAACAGCTTATTGGAATAAGCTGGTAAAAAGCTAAATGGACAATAAGCTATAAGTACTAAAAACGGCATAAAAGGAATTAAGGTGCAAAAGACAACGCAAAAGACCCAAGGGCAAACATGGTTCCAGGTACACCACTATCACTCTACAAAGGGGGAGGTCTCAGGTTCGAGCCTGCCTCCCAACCTTTTTGTTTTTATTTTTCTTTTTGGACTTTTCTTTTACAAACTGATTAAGCACTATGAAATAAGCAAATGTTAAAACTACAACTTTTTCTAAAAACAACTAATAAGCTCAGATTTGAGCTTATTATTTCAACAGTGGCAAGGAAATGAAAATAAGCACAAGATTTAGCTAAATGGCTAATAAGCTATAAAATAAGCAAAAGTTGAACTGAAAATAAGCTAGACAACTTATAATATGCTAAAATGACAACTGAACAAGCTCAATGACTTAGAAATAAGCACTAATTAAGCCAAAATAAGCATAAGTCTTCACTGTTTGCACAGGACACTAATTGGTTTTCTAGGCACTTTTAAGCTAATATTTAAGCACTAAGATAAGCTAGGAAATGAAAAAGAACACTGCAACTAACAAGTTTATCAATTAAGCTTTCCAAAAAGCTAAAACTCTAACTGTGGTGTTCACTAGAGAGCTTAATATGAGCTTATGAAAAAGGGACTAGACACTGAGTGACCTTTATACTATATGAATTGGACAAAACAAAAAGCTAATAGCAGGCCTATTAAATAAGCTACAAATTGAAAGACAAGCTTTGGAACCTTGAGACAGCTAGGTAAGCTTCTCAAAAAGCTAAGGTACACAAGCTAGTACTCACTAATGAACTCTGAGTGAGCTTGAGAAAAAGCTCAACTACACTGTGCACAGAGCATGTTTTTGAAAAAGGACTTAAAACAAGATTGAAAATAAGCAGTTTATAAGCTAGGTAGAGATAAACTACTATTTTTATAATTAAGTTAAGCAGCTATATTTTAATATCCCAAAAGATTATGAGCTAAATCTTAGTAATAAACACACGCTAAAATTCTAAATTTTATTCAAAAACTGTAAAATGAGAAATTTGACTTTTTAAATAAATGAACTAAGTTGACTATTATTAACTTATAATTGATTATACTAACTGATTATTATGTTATAAGGTTAAGTAAGACTAGTTTGATCTATATTAACAACTTATAAACATAAATACATGATCATGAAACATGAAATTCCAACAGTTAATGACAAAGACATGATCAAAGGTATTTTTGACTTTTTACTAAATAAGGACTGGTTTTTATGGTGACTTTGAGTTATTAGGAACTAATATGATATGAGACAAGCACAAGCAATAACACAAACAACCTATAACACAGTTAAACTAACAAATCCAAACACTTTTTAATGAGACTGTTATGAAACTTTTAGTACCAAAACAGATTTTTAAGCTAAGAAACCTAGTAATTAACTTATATTAACCATATTAAGACAAAATTATACTAAAATTAACAGACTTTAAGCACTTATACTATGTAATGCAAATTATGAAAAATTGCTTACAAATTGAGATTCAAGTGGAAACTGAGAACCAAAGATTGAAATAACTTCCTATAGCTTCCCAAGAAGCTCTAAAACCAAGGGCAATCCATTATTTACCCTGCTCCAGCTTTGATCTTCATTTCCATGGATTTTTTTATTTTTCACTAATTTATTTGTATTTTTGGTATTTTTCTTTTTATACTAAACGGCTTTTAAATGTTTCTAATAGCTTTAATAAGCTATCTAGGAGCTTATATTGGCTTATGAGTCCAAGAAATCAGCTACAAACAACATTCAAACTATCATGAGATTTTTGAACTTGAAAATTTGCATAAACTGGAAATCAAACTGAAACTTGAAATTGATTGCTGGAAAAGTTGTACAATACACTTAAATAACTTAAATAAATTACTTGAAAGACTTAAATTACACTAGAATTTAAAAATTAACTAAAACGACATTACCTAAACTAAAATTACACTAGATAGTCTTCACCTCTGCTTTTCCTTCTTCTTTATAGACTTTTGAGACTCCCCACATGCTTCTGAGTTTTTCCCACCACCATTGGATCTCTGTAACACATCTTAGCCTTTGATTTGCAAATTGGCGCCAAAAGGTGAACAGTGGCAGGTATTTGCATTTAATGATTTTTGGTGGATGTGAAGGTGGAGGGGGTTGTTATACAGCTGGAAAGGTGGAAGAAGCAAGTGGAAAGGTGGAAAAGTGGTGGTAAAACCACTGGTTTTAGAATGCAGGCTTTTGAGAGGAAGATGAACAGTGTTCATGGTTTTGGCGGGTTTGACTTATTTTGACCATTTGATATTAATAAAAGGGGGGTCAAAATGGGGGGTCATAGGTATATTGGCAGGGGTTCTTTTGGGTTGGCTGGGGATCAAAATACACAAAGGGTCAAGTTTGGTTTGTTATTAATATAAGGACCATTCATGTAATTTCTGCAAACTTCAAGGACTGAAACTGAAATTTTCCCAAAGTTAACACAAGGACCAATCCTGCCAAATATGAATAGTACAAGGACCACATTTGATAATTTTCCATTTTTAAATATCCGAGGACTATTTTTTACATTTTTCAAAGTTTAGGGACTAAAGTTGTCATTTTGTAATCTTTAAACTTTGAAGGGTTTATTTTGACAACTTTTGAATCCCATGGACCTTAAATGATATTTTTCTTTATTTTGATTTACCAGGGATTATTTTTGACAACTTTTGAAACTTGGGGGACTAAAATGCGCCAATTATGCAAACTTGATACGTTTTTCATCTGTTTTTGATATTTTTGCATTTAAAACACATAAAACACTTATTTGTGATATTTTTATCATTTTGATGCATTTCTGAGTGTTTTCAGATGTTTTTGACATTCTAAACGGTGCAAAAATGATGAGTATTTAGACACTCATCAGCAAGCTTGACAAAGCCCTTTATGGACTTAAACAAGATCCAAGGGCATGGTATGAAACTCTCTCAGCCTTCCTGATACAAAACAAGTTTGTCAGAGGAAAGATAGACAACACATTGTTTGTCTATAGAACTCAACTGGATGTGATACTGGTCCAAGTGTATGTTGATGACATCATTTTTGGCTCAACAAACTACAAACTCTGCAAACAGTTTAAAAAACTGATGACAAAGAAGTTTGAAATGAGCATGATGGGGGAACTCACATACTTTCTTGGACTGCAAATCAGGCAAACTGATAAAGGAATATCCATTAGTCAAGAGAAATACACTAGAAATCTCTTGAAGAAATATGAGATATCTGACTGTGCCTCAGTGAAGACGCCAATGGTCCCACCTAGCAACCTTGGACCTGATCTCACTGGCAAATTGTTAGGATTCAGAAAATCCATAGTGAAGAGTCGGTCACCCCAACTATTATCTAGCATAAGTTAGCTCGTAGACATATCGTTATTTACGTGTTTATTAGTTTAGTTTTAGCTTAGTGCAACACCGTGGAGGAAGGACGGGTCTTTACCCACTGTATGCCTAATCCACAGTCCGACAGGAGGACGTATTTGCTGTAACTATAAATACCCCTTCCATCCTTGGAAGGGGTGGTGCTTCATTCTTAATCTAACATTCTCTTTTTATTTATCTCTCTAGAAACACCCTCTCATCTCTTCATCTCTCTAAAACCATGGCTTTCTTGTATCATCACCATCCAAGGCCACCCGAATCATCATAACACAATACATGTAAGATCCTACAAATGGTTTCAGAGCCAGGTTATTGTGTTTTGTTGATTTGTGTGGATTCGAACCTTGTTTAAAACTGTTTTTCTCCTTGTTTTTCGGATCTGAATTTTTTATCTTTTGTGGGAACAGTTTTATTAACAAGTTATATACATCTTTATGGTAAAAAATGAAGTCTCCTGTGCTTTATCAGATTTACAAGAAATAGTTTATGTGTCATTCTTGTCTATAACAGTTTTTTAAAGCTTTAATCTTTTTGTGACTTATTTTTGTACCAGTCCCGTGAAATAATATGTGGTCATAGGTCAGGGCAAAAATTAGACATTTTTATGTCATTTTTCTGGGTATTCAATGAATCTGGTCATATTTTGAGGTCAAAATGGGTCTAAAGGGAGGCTTCTTTATGATATTTTTCTGGGTTTTTATGAAGATGAACGGAAAAAGTGGTCGGAAAACTCATCGGAAAAAGTCAACGATGGTTAAAACCCTAGTTTTCTACGCATAAAGCATCTACAGAGTTATTTACGCATAGCTGTGAAGTTATGCGTAAGGAAAAGCTTATGAGTAAACTGGCTTTACGCCTAAGCAAGGTTACGCGTAAAAAATTTTACGCATAAGCCTTGACTTACGCATAACTCCAGGTTACGCATAAGAAATGAGTGTTACGCGTAAGAGTGTTGGGTTACGCATAAGGAAAAGAAGTGTTATGCGTAAGACCAGTTTACCCTTAAGGTTGCAATGAAAAGTTACGCATAAGGTTCTATTAGCAAGAAGTTATGCGTAAAACATAACCAAAAGACCTAATGCGTAGACTTGACTGAACAAAGACCATGACCACAACTTATATACCAAAATACCAACAAGACTCACGACTTCAAGTTTAACCAATCATCAGTCCATGGCTCGGAAAAAGTGGTCGGAAAACTCATCGGAAAAAGTCAACGATGGTTAAAACCCTAGTTTTCTACGCATAAAGCATCTACAGAGTTATTTACGCATAGCTGTGAAGTTATGCGTAAGGAAAAGCTTATGAGTAAACTGGCTTTACGCCTAAGCAAGGTTACGCGTAAAAAATTTTACGCATAAGCCTTGACTTACGTATGTCACACCCCCAAATTACCTGTTTTGCAGCGGAATGGAATTCCTGGGGATTGACTGTCATAGCATCACAATCACAGTTATATTGAACGACCTAAAGTGTCGTTTGGAAAATACATCGTTTGATTTAATAAAACAATCAGAGTTTACAAAGTAGGTCCCAAATGAAAGTTACTATACAAAGAAGATAAGTTTAGTACAAGTCAAACGATGTTTTAAAGTATGTAAAACCCAAGTGAGACGCGTCGTCACCACAACTCCATGATGTGCCCAAATGCATGCCATGAAGTGAATGCCTTAGATACCTGAGATAAAACATGCTAAAAGTGTCAACACAAAGGTTGAGTGAGTTCATAGAGTTTGTGTTGAAATGTAAAGCCTTTCAAAATCGTTTATGCAGCAAAGGCATTGTAAATCGTTGAAATGTAAAGACTTTCAAAATCGTTTATGTAGCAAAGGCATTGTAAATCCACTCAGTTCCAAGTCCCGCCCATACAAAACTTGCAACCTGTGTGTTCACAACCCACTGCCAGAATATGCATAGTTTATGTTCAAATAGAAATCGTCAAATGAATTCACAAAATAGTGCCTAACTCGACGTAAAACCATAGGTTTAATTAATTCGCTTGAACACAATCATCGTAGTGTGAGTTAAATTGTTTCACACTCATCGTTAAAAACAACATCGTATTTATTTCACTAAGTTCATGACACCAAAGCGTAAACATCGCACCAATAAAAATTGGTAATCATCGTTTCATCGCCGCCCTAATAGGTAACTTGCCAAATTACCTTACTGGTTTCAAATATAGTGCTCGATTTCCCTAACTGGGTCAATAAGGCCCGGAGTGTTAATTCAATAGGCCTATTCACTATACTAGCGCTCACCCGCAAGTGACTAATGGTTCATGATGTAGGGACTTCGAACATGGCAAATACTTAGTGAGAATAAAACATCGGGATATAGCATACGTCTGATTCAAAGTAGTTGTGTTCGATTTAAAATGTAGCATGTATCTCCCCCAAGAGTTTGTAAAACAGTTAAAAGAGTAAAAGTGGGGCTATGAACTCACAGTAATCCATAAAAGTTAAAGTACTTATGAACGTAAATGAAAACAGTTTGAGCATGTATCTCCCCCAAAACAGTTATGAAAGCAAGTAAAAGTAGGGGCTATGAAAACTCACAGTAATCCTTAAATGTTTAAAGTAACTATGAAAGTAAATGAAATTAGTTTGAGCATGTATCTCCCCCAAAACAGTTATGAAAACAGTTAAAAGTAGGGGCTATGAAACTCACCTGTTGCAATGATTTCGATGACAAAAGTGGATACACTGAAATATAGTGTGAATCTCGAAAATGACCTATTATGAATGATATGATATGTAATGAGTTGCAATGTAATGTTATGCATGCATTTAGTATGTTATTTATACCATTTACGAGTTTTGAAAAAAATATTACTTATCGTCGAAAAATACTCGTTTGACGTCTTGACCCTTCAAAAATGACTTTACAAGTTTTTGCGTCAAAATGTCATCCTACAATGGTTTTATAATGATTTATGGTGAAATTTTCACTTTTCGCCGCAAAACAATGTCGTCGGAATTTTTATGAAATTAACAAAAATGGCTTTGGAAAACTAGCCGTAAAACGGTGTACGTCGATCGTTAGAGAACGAACTCGACGGTTTTGGAAAGTTTGTATCGATATCTAAAAGTTTCAGTTCAGGAGTTTTCGTCCAAAAGGTCTCGAACATAAAGATAATAAGGGTTAAAGATGGTGGTTTTGGCTAATTGTGTGCAGAAAATTAGTTACGGCAAGTTTATGAAAAAGTGCATATCTTTTTCGTTTCAAATCCGTTTTCTACGTTTTATACGTCCTTAGCTTAGTATCAAAGTATACTAATATATTTTTGACAAGTCGAAATAATTTGTGAAGCTTAAGGCTCGTTTTTGACTCGATTAAAGTAAAACATGTTGCTGAAATTTTCAGAAAACATATATTTCGTCGTCAAACTTGTAAAATCCATAACTTCTTCGTTATAACTCCGTTTTATTCCGTTCAAGCGGCCACGGATTCGTTTTAAATTATATTTTCTAAATATCAAGGCCAAAAAGTCGTGCCTACTGTCGGATTTTCCAGAAAATCAAAACAAGGACAGAACATATTTTATAGTTATCGAAAATAGTTTTTCGCGGATAAAACCTATTCTAATCCCTTCAAATCAACTCCAAAACTAATCTAATCCTACCATACACCTTCTTAGGGTGTCATGGGTTCCTAGACATCATCAAGACCAACAAATACCAAGGGAATATTTATAGGATGACCATATATGTATAAAACACTAAAAATCAAAGTAAAAATGGTATAAACAACACAAGTCTTGCATGTTTTTGCTCAAAAATGATAAGATGAGTATGAAATGAATATGTAAGATGAAAATAAACATGAGATGCTTACTAGTTAATATGATGAGGTGCAAGGAACAAGGTTAAACCTAAACACTCTTGGTTTTTATTTCAAAACCTTATATAGAGTATATACTAGATTGTAAAACACTTGTGCTTGAAAATTTTGATCCCTTTGTGTTCTTGAGTGTGGCGGTTTGGAGAAGCCAAAAGGAAGAGAGAAACTTTTATTTTACACTTGGAGAAATGAGAAGTGAATGAGATCAAATAATAGAGATGCAAGACTTTTAAGTTGAATGAATTATTAGAAAACATAAAACCATGCCACATTAATGACTCCCCTCCCCAAGGGCCGGTTTTAGGGGGGTGTTGTCTCTTCCAAGATATTTTTTTTTTTTTTTTTTTTATCAAATGTATAATGTAACATTTACTTGTATATAATTTGTGAGAAAGTGTAGTAAATGTGTAAGAAAATGTACAAGTATAGGTAAATGGAAAGTTTTGGTACATGTAAGTTTTTAATAATTCAAAATAGGATGTAATGAGATAATAAAAAAAATTGCAAAGATACATTCCTTGTGAAATTTTAGTGATAAAATAATTATCGTTATAATTTTTAAAAAACGCGTCGTAATAATTTAATTTTAGCGATTTATGTACCAAATAAATTTGAAACACTAGGAAAACTAAAAATATAGTTTTTATAAACTAAATGTAAATTTAAAATACATCGGGATCATTTTTGAAAATAGCATTAAATATACAAATAATAAAAACTCACGCGATAAAGATTATTAAATAAAAATTACGCGTTGAAAGTGAAACAAAATGTCATGAATGAATTAATGAGATGCAAATGATGTCCATGAAATGTAGACTAATCTTAGTCCATATGAAATGTACGTGATGTTATGATCATGAATTCGCGCTAAACCATTAAGGTTACGCGAATTTGGAACACGTAAACCAAGTTTACGATAAATGTTGAAATAATGAGGCATAAATCGTTTAGAAATGACACGAAATGCGGGTTGTCACATTAGCCCATCAAAAAGAATTGATCCACGAATTGTTCGTGTTGGTCTCTCGGGTTTAGGGTTTGATGTGGCAAACTTTTCCATTCCGAGCAAAATCCTCAAAAGACTTTTGGTAACCGATTTTTGCTTAATCCCACAACTCATCAAACAAGAACTGTCATACGATTAGGCTAAATCGGTTTAGGTAACAACTTGTTTCTAGCTCGATCTTTGCAACTCATCAAACAAGAACTGTCACGCGGATCAAACTGGAAACAAGTGGTTTGAAGAAAATCTTTTGAAAATTTGGCTCGATTACGGAATTGCTTACACATATAAGCCTACTACTCCCTTCATTGCATGATTCTTCCTGAATTAGACATAGGTGATCAGGCTATGTATAATTTAGGAGTAACTATGCAATGCTTGGACTAATCGACCCATATGTTGTTTGGTGTTGAGTCAACTGATGTTAAAATTGTGATGAACATCGAGGAGAGGAGACATGGAGAAGTGTCGTTAAAATGATAGTTAAAGTAAAAAGAATTGAAATCCTAGTAAATGATAACAAATCGGAAAGAAAATAAAGTACGATAGATGAGAATGTTTTACAACAAGTGGTTTATCAAACAGAAATACATCTTAGGTTATAAAGATTCGGATATGATGGAAAACATAAACTTAGTACGACATAGTACATAAGGAGAAATAAGACTGTGGATTTCGAACTTCTTCAGTCTCCCGCGTCGTTGATACCTTGACGAGCTCCTCCTCCTCCTTCCAACATATATACATTCCCATGAGCACCGTCAACTTGTTGACCTTGGTTTTGAGGACATTGATTCCGATAGTGTCCTTGTTCCCCACATCCGAAGCATGTGACTACGGCTTTACCTTTACAATCCAGCTAAATGTCCCGGGTTTTTGTTTGTGGCACTTGGCAGGGCAAGGACCCAAGTGATGAAAATTACATCGATTACATAGTGGGTGTGTTCCAGCATACCCTCTACCTCTTATTGGTGCAGCGACATAAACCATTCCCGCTTCTTGCCTTGTATTTTGTTGTTGATGATGGTTAGTGTTGCGGTTTTGGTTGTTGTTGTTATAATAATCTCCTTGAGTCGTTTTCCCATTTCCTTTTGTTGTTGTTAATTTGGTTATCGTCGTTGTTGTTGTTTTGGTTATTGTTGTAGTTGGTACGATTGTTGGGGTTGTTGTTGTTTCGTTTGGTGTTGGCGTACTTGCCCCTCTTCACCACTTGTGCCATCAACTTCTGAGTCACTCGAATAGCTTCCTCCATTGTTTGTGGATCAAACGAAGTCACATCTCCTTGAATACTTGAAGTCCCCGATGAAAGCCTCTAGCAACTTCTCATTATCAGAAACCATGGGCCGGGCATAACCACAGCCAATTCTTGAAATCTCCGAATGTAAGTGTCAATATCGTACTCAATGGTTACTAATTCATAGAACTTCAGTCTCCAACTTTTTGATTTCCGTACGAGGACAAAACTTCTTAGTCACCAAACCCTTAAATTGCTCCCAAGTAAGCTAGAAAGCATTCTCCATTCCAATCGGTTGAGCATAAGAATTCCACCACGATAATGCTCCATCGAGTAATGTGCTCGTAGCAAATTTAACCTTACTATCCTCCGGACAGTTGCAAAGCAAAAACACGGATTCCAACTTTTCAAACCATCGTTACCATGGCTAGTGGCTCCTTCATCCCCTAAACCGTGGGCTCACCACTTTTGAAATCCTTGTACAAATATCTTCTTCAAAACAAGAGGAAATGTGAGACGTAGCAAAAATCCGATGTTAATAATAAGCGCTCCAAAGAGATGTGATAAGAAATGGTAAGTTTGAGGTTATTTTTCAAAATAATCGACCGGGTTCGAAAAGATGGGTTATAAGGTGTCGTAAGTGCTTCAAGTGTATAATGGTTTAGTGACTTAATGTGTTAGTAACGTGTAACTCGACATGTTAGTGATGAAACAAAGGAGTGAGAAGTGACCTTGCCCTACTTAAGGGTTTATCTCGGCATTCGGCGTTATTGGTGATGAGTCAATTGATGTAAAGATTGTGATAGGGAATAACAAGGAATTCTCCACATTAGAGTATGAGGAAAGGATAATGGGATGGGTATTTAAGGGCATCCATGTGACAGTCGATATGAAATGAAAGTAAATAACTTCGAAAAATATGCGTATAAACCGCATGAAAAGTGAACATGCACTTATGATGAAATGATGAGATGCTATGATAATGTAGTTATAGTCTAGGGTCAATGATGCAACCTAGTTCTCTATAAGCTGAAGCTCTCGATGCCAATCTGTCACACCCCCAAATTACGTTTTTGTGAATGGAATTCCTGGAGATTGATTGTCATAGCATCACAATCACAGTTATATTGAACGACCTAAAGTGTCGTTTGGAAAATACATCGTTTGATTTAATAAAACAACCAGAGTTTACAAAGTAGGTCCCAAATGAAAGTTACTATACAAAGAAGATAAGTTTAGTACAAGTCAAACGATGTTTTAAAGTATGTAAAACCCAAGTGAGACGCGTCGTCACCACAACTCCATGATGTGCCCAAATGCATGCCATGAAGTGAATGCCTTAGATACCCGAGATAAAACATGCTAAAAGTGTCAACACAAAGGTTGAGTGAGTTCATAGAGTTTGTGTTGAAATGTAAAGCCTTTCAAAATCGTTTATGCAGCAAAGGCATTGTAAATCGTTGAAATGTAAAGACTTTCAAAATCGTTTATGTAGCAAAGGCATTGTAAATCCACTTTCGATTCAAGTCCCGCCCATACAAAACTTGCAACCCGTGTGTTCACAACCCACTGCCAGAATATGCATAGTTTATGTTCAAATAGAAATCGTCAAATGAATTCACAAAATAGTGCCTAACTTCGGCGTAAAACCATAGGTTTAATTAATTAAGCTTGAACACAATCATCGCAGTGTGAGTTAAATTGTTTCACACTCATCGTTAAAAACAACATCGTATTTATTTCACTAAGTTCATGACACCAAAGCGTAAACATAGCACCAATAAAAATTGGTAATCATCGTTTCATCGCCGCCCTAATAGGTAACTTGCCAAATTACCTACTTGGTTCAAATATAGTGCTAAACGATTTCCTAACTGGGTCAATAAGAGCGAGTGTTAATTCAATAGGCTATTCACTATACTTTCGCGTCACCCGCAAAGTGACTAATGGTTCATGATGTAGGGACTTCGAACATGGCAAATACTTAGTGAGAATAAAACATCAGATATAGCATACAGTTCAAAGTAGTTGTGTTGATTTAAAATAGCATGTATCTCCCAAAGAGTTTGTAAAACAATTAAAAGAGTAAAAGTGGGGCTATGAACTCACGGTAATCCATAAAAGTTAAAGTACTTATGAACGTAAATGAAAACAGTTTGAGCATGTATCTCCCCCAAAACAGTTATGAAAGCAAGTAAAAGTAGGGGCTATGAAAACTCACGGTAATCCTTAAATGTTTAAAGTAACTATGAAAGTAAATGAAATTAGTTTGAGCATGTATCTCCCCCAAAACAGTTATGAAAACAGTTAAAAGTAGGGGCTATGAAACTCACCTGTTGCAATGATTTCGATGACAAAAGTGGATACACTGAAATATAGTGTGAATCTCGAAAATGACCTATTATGAATGATATGATATGTAATGAGTTGCAATGTAATGTTATGCATGCATTTCGTATGTTATTTATACCATTTACGAGTTTTGAAAAAAATATTACTTGTCGTCGAAAAATACTCGTTTGACGTCTTGACCCTTCAAAAATGACTTTACAAGTTTTTACGTCAAAATGTCATCCTACAATGGTTTTATAATGATTTATGGTGAAATTTTCACTTTTCGCCGCAAAACAATGTCGTCGGAATTTTTATGAAATTAACAAAAATGGCTTTGGAAAACTAGCGTTAAAAAGCGGTGTAATGCGTCGATCGTTAGAGAACGAACTCGGCGGTTTTGGAAAGTTTGTATCGATATCTAAAAGTTTCAGTTCAGGAGTTTTCGTCCAAAGGTCTCGAACATAAAGATAATAAGGGTTAAAGACGGTGGTTTTGGCTAATTGTGTGCGAGAAAATTGAGTTCTGGCAAGTTTATGAAAAAGTGCATATCTTTGTCGTTTCAAATCCGTTTTTCTACGTTTTATACGTCCTTAGCTTCGTATCAAAGTATACTAATATATTTTTGACAAGTCGAAATAATTTGTGAAGCTTAAGGCTCGTTTTGACTCGATTAAAGTAAAACATGTTGCTGAAATTTTCAGAAAACATATATTTAAATCGTCAAACTTGTAAAATCCATAACTTCTTAGTTATAACTCCGTTTTATTCCGTTCAAGTAGCCCACGGATTCGTTTTAAATTATATTTTCTAAATATCAAGGCCAAAAAGTCGTGCCTACTGTCGGATTTTCCATAAAATCAAAACAAGGACAGAACATATTTTATAGTTATCGAAAATAGTTTTTCGCGGATAAAACCTATTCTAATCCCTTCAAATCAACTCCAAAACTAATCTAATCCTACCATACACCTTCTTAGGGTGTCATGGGTTCCTAGACATCATCAAGACCAACAAATACCAAGGGAATATTTATAGGATGACCATATATGTATAAAACACTAAGAATCAAAGTAAAAATGGTATAAACAACACAAGTCTTGCATGTTTTTGCTCAAAAATGATAAGATGAGTATGAAATGAATATGTAAGATGAAAATAAACATGAGATGCTTACTAGTTAATATGATGAGGTGCAAGGAACAAGGTTAAACCTAAACACTCTTGGTTTTTATTTCAAAACCTTATATAGAGTATATACTAGATTGTAAAACACTTGTGCTTGAAAATTTTTGATCCCCTTTGTGTTCTTGAGTGTGGCCGGTTTTGGAGAAGCCAAAAGGAAGAGAGAAACTTTTATTTTACACTTGGAGAAATGAGAAGTGAATGAGATCAAATAATAGAGATGCAAGACTTTTAAGTTGAATGAATTATTAGAAAACATAAAACCATGCCACATTAATGACTCCCCTCCCCAAGGGCCGGTTTTAGGGGGGTGTTGTCTCTTCCAAGATATTTTTTTTTTTTTTTATCAAATGTATAATGTAACATTTACTTGTATATAATTTGTGAGAAAGTGTAGTAAATGTGTAAGAAAATGTACAAGTATAGGTAAATGGAAAGTTTTGGTACATGTAAGTTTTTAATAATTCAAAATAGGATGTAATGAGATAATAAAAAAAATTGCAAAGATACATTCCTTGTGAAATTTTAGTGATAAAATAATTATCGTATAATTTTTAAGAAAACGTCGTAATAATTTAGTTTTAGCGATTTATGTACCAAATAAATTTGAAACACTAGGAAAACTAAAAATATAGTTTTATAAACTAAATGTAAATTTAAAATACATGGGATCATTTTTGAAAGTAGCGGTTAAATATACAAATAATAAAAACTCCTTGATAAAGATTATTAAATAAAATTACAGCGTTGAAAGTGAAAACAAAATGTCATGAATGAATTAATGAGATGCAAATGATGTCCATGAAATGTAGACTAATCTTAGTCCATATGAAATGTCGCGTGATGTTATGATCATGAATTCGCGCTAAACCTTTAAGGTTCTTAGGATTTGGAACCTACGTAAACCAAGTTCTACGATAAATGTTGAAATAATGAGGGGCATAAATCGTTTGAGAAATGATGCACGAAATGCGGGTTGTCTAGCATATAACTCCAGATTACGCATAAGAAATGAGTGTTGCAGCGTAGGTTTTCGGCGTAAGAGTGTTGGAGTTACGCATAAGGAAAAGAAGTGTTATCGTAAAGACGGTTCGCTTAAGGTTGCAATGAAAGTTACGCAAGGTTCACATTAGCAAGTTATGTTAAAAGGAACAAAAAGACCTAATCGTAGACTTGGTGAACAAAGACCATGACCACAACTTATATACCAAAATACCAACAAGACTCACGACTTCAAGTTTAACCAATCATCGGTCCATGAAGCCGGTTTTGCAAGCGAAAAAAAGAAAAAAAAGCAGCAGGTTGACTCAATCCATAAACAACTAACAATCATCTATCCTAGACCTAGACTCAACCAAAGACCCTCACATATCACTCCCCAACTTTCAAACAACAAAGCAAATCATCTAAAATCTCAGATTCAATTCATTGTTTTCAAATCTTTTCAAGATTGTTTCTAATGAATCTTAAATCCATCATTGATTCTATTGAAGCTAAGCTTCTTGTTAATATCGAATATAGAAGTAATGAATATAACAATTATGTTATTTCATCACTTTGATTAGATTGAACCCTAAAACAAAATGAATTAGCGACACATAATACCTACCGAGACCATCATAGGGTCTTGAAGCGTTCTTGTTAATGTGTATGCGTCTTTGGATGGTTTAATGGGGATGTGATTAGAAAGTGTCTTTCATTCTACGTTGGTGATGTGCTATGTGTTTGAATGTTAATTCAATTATGGGAGAATTAGTTGTAATAGAGGTGGTAATATCAAAGGAGAAGTGATGGATCACTGTTGAGTGAAGTTAGGTGAGAGAATCGGGAAAAAAGTAAGCGTAATAATACGTATATGACTTTTTAAGTTTAGGTATATGGTGTGATGTTATATATCGGTTGATATATTTGTGTGTTGTTGGATGTACATGGGCGAGCCTATATATTAAGCTTATTTGGGCTGCACATCTACTTTGAGTTATTGGGGTGATGGATTGTATAATAGATGCGATGGGATGGGCATTAGGTCAAATTGAATGAAATTTGATATCAATTTTTGTTAGTGACATATTTAACAAAACACTAGGATAACATTTCATATGGAGTATGAGTATTTTGAGTGGGAATAATTTTTCCGCGAGGAGGGATACAAATTCCGCGGCTAGCGATTAATTGAAAAATGACTCACGAGGGGTTTTGTATGCGGTTTTATTGAAGTGATGTTATCTTCATATGTGGTCGTACTATTGCTTGATGATGAATCAATGGAGGTTCAATTTCGCAATTCCCATGATGATACGTGCGCCCTTGAGGAGATATCAATGATACTTCACGATCAAAGCAAAATCTTTCAAAATCTTGATTAATGATTATGTTTTCAAGATGTTTTACTTATGACAAGAACTTCTGCGTGCAAATGGTGCGTGCGTTATGATGCTTAGAAGTTCAAAACCATCATGGGGAGAAAGCGTGCACTTTGATGTGTGCGGTCAACCTCGAGGAAGTAGTATATACTACTTGACTTAGTATGGTTTGTGAAATTTTGTCTACATTTAGGTATGAGGTATTCATGATGGAGAAGAATGGATTTGAAGAACCAATGCATGTTTCCTAAAGCAGAGATATTCACGAAACCAAAGTTGTCTTTACACATTCAAAATTTTGACATTGTTTTACGGTTTTGTCTTGATTTTGTAAAATCCAGCTGAAAGAAATTATTTCACCAGTTTTAAATCATAGACTTTGTAAAAATCCGTAACAATGGAAACATCACAGTTAAGTAATAGGCATTTCGGATCTATCTTGCGGTTTATTCTTGGTTTTGTAAATCCATGAGAAAGAAACTATTTCGGTTTAAACCATAGAGCTGTAAAAAATCCCGTATTGATGGACCATCACGGAGAAAGGAAGGTGTATTTACGGATCTTATATGATGTTGGTACTCACGGTTTACGCTTTGAAGAAGGGATAAGAGGGTGTACTTCATGAATTGGATGTGTGTTTGGATATTCGTCATGGCAGTTTAGTTTATTACATGGTTTCACGGGGTTATGTGCTTTTAACCATAGTGGGATGAAACCATTATCATAGTTCACTTAAGCGTCAAAGGAGGCTAAATTTGAGCTTTTTACGAGAAGATGTGACAAGCGGAGTTAATTCAGTATTATTTATTTGAGTTGGTGAAATATCACTGAGTGTACTTAGTATATCTGAAGGTATAGGGGATAGTTGGATGAAGATTCTTTGAGATCCTTGTTAGAGCTTAATCAAGCGAAGACTTGGAATTCCTAGTTATTTTTGGGTGACTTTTTTTTCCTTTTTCTTTTTACCACTTAGGGGGTGGGCTCACACCCACCACCAAAATAACTATCCACTTCAAGGGATTCACGTTGTAGTGCTCGGTGTCACACATTCAATTGTGGATTTTCAAGAGGAGGTAGTATGCGTCTTATACTTGATGGTTGGTTGGTTGGAAGGTATAGAGTACATAGAGAGTACTTAGAGATGCTAATGGAAATCGGCATCGCCCTTTGTTACATATGTGCAAGTTTAAGTCTGAGGATTGAGGGTAGTTTACTTGAGGTCAAATTCATCATATTGGATTCTCTCCATCGAGAGCATCCGCGACAAAGAGCCTCTTGAATGATAATGGGGTTGATTACAAGTTTTGCCAAAGAGAGTTGAAAAGAGAGATTATGATGTTTTGAACACATCGATTCAAACTCGTTCTATAAAGAAGAAGTAGTATGCAGCGGTCGCATTATCTTAGGAAGAAATCTTCTTATTATGACCATTCTCATCCACATGCTTCATACTTTTTCCATCGTAGGTCATCAAGTGAACCGGGCTGTGCCCGATTGTTTTTCTCATTCCACGTGCTCGATTATAATGAAGATGGCGACATCATATGCTTATTTTGCGGGAGAGAAGTGTGAATAGAACATTCGGATGATTTTCACTTATTTAATCAAGAATGGCATCTCCGTATGCAATTCTTGAGGGAGAAAAAAGTGTAAGTACTTGCATGGTTTTACGAGAGTGTAATGGTCATCTGACTCCAAACTCATGTAAGAACCGAGCTTCTTCTTATCGGGTCATTTCTACATGGAGTTTATTCTAAGAGTGGATTGGTTGACATCTTCCGCAGTGATATGATTAAATGACAAAGTGCTTCTAGTTCTTTGGGTTGATTTCTTTGATGAACATCTTTACGTTCTTGTTGTTTGATTTACTTGGAGGGATTTTAGTTAAGGAGTTGCTACATACAAGGTGGTGGGCATTTGGTGGTAGAGATTTAACTATCTAAATCCCCGATTAGACAATCTTGAAGAAGCTCGAGTCTCTGATCGTCCTACATTTTTACGCTACATGTTAGAAGACTAAAGACGAGTTGCATTTAACGATCTAAAGACTTCTTCTCAACTCAAGCATTCATCATAAAGATTGTATGGTTTAGGGAGAGCACTAGTGGGGAGAAAGTGTAAAGCCAAAATTTAATCCCAATTAGACTTACTCACTCTTAGTGAGATTGATTCTCACAAGATATATTTGTGCTAATGGTATTCTTCTCCAAAGATTTAGAGCATTTGGAGACACAATGTGTTCTTGATTACGAGTGTCAAAACCCGGCAAAGGGAAGGAGATACACATCTAAAACATAAATCGAGTAAACTTGATGAACTTAATGTTGGAATCACTCCTAAACAGTATTTCAAGTATTTATATTTCATATGTAATAGGTAGCTTTATTATGGCCTTTATGTTTGTTTAAGGTCAAGCTTATGTAGAAGGCCCATAAGCTTGACCCAAGCCCAATAAGGATAGGAAGGGAACTAGGGGTGTTGCCCTAGCTTCCCTCCTATAAATACCCCTTGTAAACCTTCATTTGAAGGTTGGTTGTTCAAGTTTTCTCTCTTCACTCATACCTCTTAACGGTCATATTATTGTTTGTGTGTGTGTTTAGATCTTGTTCATCAGCCTCATCTCCTTTCTTATAAGCTTGTGTTGTAAAACTAGTGACCTAACGATGGTATCAATAAGCCAAATAGTTGGGTGTACTCGTTTGTTTTGAAGTTTTGTTTTGTGACTTACGGCGTAAAGATAAGCGCAACCTTTGGTTATCTTAAAAACTCGTTTTTTACACTTTTAATCCAAGATTCTTGTACTTTCAATGTTTTGAGGTGTTAAAATACTTGTTTTGGCAAAAGTTTCAAACTTTACTGGCGTGGATTCACGTTTTAAGCTTGTTTTTGTTAGGTGGGTGTAGTTCCTACTGGCGTAACCCGTTTAGCAATATTGGTACATCAAAATTCACACTTTTGTGTTCTTTTGGTACTATTGAAGCTATTCCATAACAAAAATCGGGTTTAGAAACACATTTGGGCAAAATCAAAGTTACGAGTAATCCTACGCGTATCAAAACCCTAAAATTACGCGTAAGATTTTCCTTGGTTTGATCTTCATTTTAGGTTTTATTCGTGTTTTCTTACTTGGATAAGTCACGAAAATCGTCGACTTTGGATATCTTTTGCCTTTGTGAAGTGTAAAAGATCATTTGAGCAAAAACCTAAAATTACGCATAAGCATAAACTACGGCGTAGAAATCCTACGCATAAGATTCACTTCTGCAGCGTAAACTTAGGTCTCATAAGGTAATCCTAGCCTAACTTTCTCACTAACTTTTGTCTACGCATAACTTTAGTGCTTTTATCCTACTTACTGGCGTAAGCTAAAACCTCTGGCGTAACTCCTCATTATTCAGCGTAACTTTTGGTGTTTTAACGCATAAGTGCTACTTGGTTCTTGTCTTTTCTACGCCTAAGGACACTTCATCAACAAAGGTTCATTCGACTACAAAGATCCATTTTACCACACAAGTTTTTCAACATGTCACAACCACCATACTCTAACTATTTCCCTTACACTTATCCTCAGCGACAACAACAACTAAGTCCACAACATCAACAATGGAATCAACAACAAGCAATTTATCAACAACAATTTAATCAACAACATACTCCACAACTTGCTGCAAATCCACAACCTCAAATGGTTCAACCACCACCAAGTCTCAAGCTCAACCGTACACAAATGAATTCAATCAACATCCATCAAGGAACACTATGAAGGAACCCACTTGGTTTGCAAAGATGTGTGAAGCTTTAGCGACCAACAATCAATTCATGAGTGGATCACTTGATAGACCTCCAATGCTCACTCCAAGCAACTACGATCAATGGGTGATAAGGTTCTTTAGGTTTTGTGATCTAAAGAAGCCACATGGAAAGTTCTTAAAGAAGGTTATCTTAGAAGGTCCATTTGAGATGCCTACTATCATTGTACAGGAGATCCAAATGCCATTCCACCAAGAGATGAACAAACCAACATTGCTCTTGTTGCGATTTAAATCCTCAGAACTTCTACACTATGAAGCCGATGAACTTGCAATGGAATACATCCTCTTAGGATTACCAAACCCAATTCTTAGTAGTGTTGATGCTCAAAAGGCGCACAAAAATGTGGGATCATATTAGTCTTCTTATGGAAGGATCTGTACTCAATCGGGAGGATTTGGAATCCAAAATTTACTTGGCTTATGAACACTTCATGATTGAACACGGAGAGACACTAGAGTCCTATCATCATAGATTTTCGGACATCATCAATGATTTGGATAAACACAACATCATCATGCCAAGAATTGCGGTGAATACTAAGTTCTTGAGTAGTCTTGGTCCTGAATGGGAGAAGTATGTCATTTTTCTCCGTCAAGCGAAGAACATGCATCATTCTACCTACGGTTGTTTATGCGATTACTTGAAACCTCATGAAAAGGAAGTTGATCGCGAAAGGATTCTCCGTGCTCAAATTGCTCCACCAACACATCAGGAAAATCAACAACTTGCCTTATATGCTCAAAACAGTTATTCTCCTCAACCGGCAACTCAACCAACTGCTTCAAACACACCTTCACAACAACAACCTCAACAAAATCAATTGGTTCCATACAACAACAATGCTCAAGCATATGTCGATTGAAGCGGCCCGAGGAATCCGATCCGTTCGAAGCATTGCAACAAGGATTTGCTATGATTGCTAATGCCTTTAGCGGTTATACCAACAAATCCAACAATGCGTATTAGTTCCTCATCTAACACGGACTCAAGGCATTTGTGAACAATGGGCGTGTTGAAGTTGAGAATCGTGATTATGGTGCGTCAGATGGGGCGGTGGTCAAGGGTTTAATCTTTGTGGGTAGGAATAACAATGAGCTCAAGTGGTGGAGCGAGGAAAATGCTTCGGCATGGGTTGAATGGTCTTGATGCTACAAGCTGCAATGAGAAGGGACACTGGCTAATGCATGCCCAAAGCCAAGGACTAAGAGGCGTGCTTATTTCAAAGAAGCTCTTCTTTTGGCTCTTAAGGATGAAGCTGGTGGAACTCTCACGGACAAAAACGAGCTTTATGGCAAATCTTGACTTCGGATGATGATATGGAGGACTTGCGGGCCAATGCGGTTTATGTTGATGGCTAATATGCGGCGTTACACATGAGTGACCGCGAGGCCGGTGTATGACAGCGATGGCTTGTCTCGGTACCGAACAAACCATATTTATCTCACGATCTCATATCTCGCCAACATCGCATCGGCAAGGCTCGAGAATGTTCAAAATGAGTCATCCACATCTCATTCGAAGATTTTCAACTAGACCCGTAGTTATATTTGGCGATCAAGATGACCAACCGGTTTCCCTTGATAATCAAATTGACTACGTGGTCATACTTGAGGATCTAAATAATGATCATGTTGTGACTCACGTTGAACAAGATGAACTTTGCCTCATCGGATCTTGCTTACGTTACTTCAAGACCAACAATCCCAAATTCTTGGAAGAATGTGTTGCATTAAATCGGGACTTGAAAAGTAAAAATGCTGCTTTAACAAAGGATTTTGAATGTTTACAAAAGCAACTTAACTTTTTCAAAACTCAAGAAAAGCGTGAAAGCGGTTTTGAAGCGACCTTTGCCAAATCTTATCAAAGCGAAAAATATTTAGAGCGGCGGATCGTTGATCTAGCAGCGAAGAATGCTTTGTTATGCGAAATAGAACAAGCTGAAACATGAACATAAAAAGCAAATTAGCGGCTCTCACCTTGGAAAATCAAAAAGCTAAAATTTGGAGTTGTTAACTTGTCAAAAGCATTCTCTGCATACAAAAAGCATTCAACGAAGCGAATAGATGATCATCTTGAAGAAATCATCGGCTTGCAAAACAAACTTAAAGAGTTTAAAAGTGTTGTTTACAAACATGGCGAGTCGGTCACAACCATTGAAAAGTTTACTTTAAAACCAAATCAAATGGATATGGACGAATCTTCGCGATTACAAACCTAAGCTTTCAACCAAAACATTCAAACCAAATCACGAAGTTTCGGTCACGAGAATATAAAATTGATAATTACATTATGAATGTTGTTGAATATCATCGTCAAGAGGAATTAGATCACGAGGAAGGCGAGAGTCGATCAAAATTAAAAACTGTTGTTTACAACAAACCTTTTAATTATTCAAAACGGTCACTTTCGTCACACCAGCAGTTCTTCAACACACCAAGAGTTATCATCAAACACACGAGTCTTCTATTGTTAATCCCAAAGCAGACTTTGCACAAACTTATGGTCCTTTACCTTCCATTAGTGAAGTAAATTCACAACACGAAAATCGAAAAATTCTTGATATTTTGACATTTTCATGGCTGACCTCAAAATTTTACAACATGAGATAGAATATCGATCAGAAATCAAAGTTGAACATTTTCAATGCCTCTGGCGAGAACAAAGAGACATTTTTGAGAAAAATCTTTTACCTAATGTTAAAAACTTGAAAAGTTGTGCAATTGCATGGGAAAAGGATTTTCATAAGGAACTTGGGTCATGGCGTTTTGAGAAAGCGAAACATCTATTTCAAACACTAAGCGTAAAAAGAAAATGTTAAGAAAAGATGTTGATCGACTCTTGGAAGATGTTATGCATGCGGATGTTCAAAATGTTGTGTTATTGAATTCTTTGTCATATGCATTTGATAATATCTCTGCGATCTTGTTTAGTACGTGGTAAATGTTGAGAACAGCGATAATGTGCTTGGTCGAGTCCTTAAGCTGTTGAAAACAAACAATTATCAAACGAACTTTCAAATGCAATACGTCGTCTTAATTGGTGTCAAAAAGATATTCACGATCAACAAATTGCTTTTCAAAACAAAATCAACGATTCGTGCAAAACCTTACGATTCTAAAATTGAGCAACTGGATGATCAAAGCGTGTCTTTCAAGTGTCAAATCTCAAAATATGAACAAGAACTTGTAAAAGTTAAAAGGAATATGGTGTCATATTTGATTTACTTAAAAGACTTCGTGATGAAGCATCAAATGAAGTTGATCATTATCTTGCACACACTAAAGAAGTTATGCATTTTCTTTGGAAATGTTAGATCACGAAAATCAAGATCGATTCACACTATCCTCAAGTTAAGAGAAATGTTAGGAAAGTATGAACAACTTCCGCCAACAATCATTAAGAGATTAGCCCGCGTAACACTTAGTACTCATGCACCTAGAATCTCTCTTGCCAAATCACAAGTAGCTAGCGTGCTTCCTTCTCTTGAAGCGAGAGAATAGTTGAGCCTTTTCCAAGCGTCCGCTTCACGACCTAAGAGCACTCAATTGAAGAATAGGAAGTTGCGACCTAAGAAAAGATCAATCAAGAATGCTAAAGTAGAAGAACACCCTAGGACTCTGAATAAGACACACGTTGCCTCCACTATAGATATTGCGTCTAGCAAATGTAATAGAAATAGTGATGTAGCGAATGCTAAACCGTTAAGTACTTTTGATATTGATCGATGCACCTTGTGTTATTTGTGGTAAAAGTATGAATACTGATTGCCATGATAAATGTGTTGCTAAAGCTATAATCTCTCGTTTAAGGAATCCTAAGAACAGGAATACCTCTAGGCCAACTAATCTTTCTAAGTGCATTGCTTGGTAGACCGCCATCTTTAGATTCTAAGAAGCGCATTCTTTGTCCACTGTAGCTCGGTTTCACCTCCTAGGAATGTAGTACCACCTAGTGAATTCACTAAGACTAAAGCAAAGTGTAGTTATAGATGGCAGAAATGGATATATAACACACTAGGATTTAAGTGGATACCTAAAGCTATTGATGTGTGTATATCTACTAAAGCTGCTATGGAACCCTCTAACATTTCGGGTTCCACATCTACTTCTATTCCATCATTATTAGATGCATTATTGTAATCACGGTGTCTGAGATCATTCTCTGGATTGTTGATAGCGGATGTTCCCGACACATGACAGGAAATCTTAAGCTGTTATCAAACTTTATTGCAAAGTTCATTGGCCTTTGTCGGGTTAGGGAATGATCACCAGCGACTATCATGGAGCTCTCAGGAGATTATGTCAATGGGAACATCGAAATTAGCGAGGGTTTACTATGTGGAAGGCCTCGGTCTGTCTGTTTTTCGATGGAGTCAATTTTGTGATGGAGATTTGGAGGTTGCTTCGGGGAGAAAACTTGTTTCATTAAGTGATCTACAAGGAAATGACCTTATATGCGGCTCGCGTAATTCTAATCTCTACACTATCTCTATGCAAGACATGGTTGCTTCCTCTCCCATTTGCTTACTTTCTAAGGCAACATCAACAAAATCATGGCTATGGCACGTCGTCTCTCACATCTAAACTTTCAAACCATCACCAACCTTGCTCGACACAAACTAGTTGAAGGACTCCCACGATTCGGTATTCAAAGATCACCTTTGCTCATCTTGTGAACAAGGGAAAAGCACTCTTGCTCATTTTCCTTCAAAGGTGGAACCTGACTCTCGGCATGTGCTTCATCTTCTTCACATGGATTTGTGTGGCCCGATCTTGGCGTGCAAGCGATCAATGGCAAACGCTACATCTTAGTAATTGTTGATGACTACTCTCGATGGACTTGGGTCTACTTTCTTAGTAGCAAAGACCAAGCTCCACAAATGATCATCACCTTTCTCACAAAAATACTGAGGTTGACTCCGCCACCGTCGGAATCATCGAGAGCAGACAAAGGCTGAATTTGTTAACAAAACCCTTAAGTGAATTCTATGAGAAAGTGGGAATTGACATCAAACATCTATTGCGTTACACGAACAAAGCGGAGTTGTTGAAGAGCCGCGAACCGAGCGTTAGTGGAAGCTGCAGAACAATGTTAATAAATGCTAAACTTCAGTTACTTATGGAAGGCTGTATCTCTGCATGCTATACTCAAAATCGTTCTATGATCACCAAACGCCACAACAAAACACCTTTCGAGCTTGTCCATATGAGAAACGAATCTAAAACACTTTCATGTATTTGGATCTCTTTGCTATCGAATAATGATGCGTGATGATTTTGGAAAGCTCAAAGCCAAAGTGACATTGGAGTCTTTATCGGATCTTGTGATAATTCCAAAGGTTTCGAATCTGGAATCGTCGTACAAAGCGGTGATGGAAGCGATTCATGCTCATTTCGATGAACTTCTTGAAATGGCTTACAGGTATAACGACTTAGAACCGGTCACAACGCTTAAACTTCCCTCAAACCCCATCATCGGTGAATTTGAAAGCCCTCGACTTACTCGTCACCAAATGGAAAGGTTATTTGCTCCGTTGTTGGTGGCGATATTGATGAGCGTGCTCGGGTGTATCCATTTTCATTTGCACAACGATAATATTCCTATACGATACACTGCTACAACAACTCTTGTTGAAGATGCACCTACACGATTGACTCCAACACTTGATTGAACACACGCTTCCAACAATGATGAACCGGTGATGATATTACGAATGAAGTACCCCACTGCTGATTTTGATCCAAATCGTTCTTCAACCCGTTTGCTAATGAGGCTGCGCACGGATGTCGGAATCTTCACAAACCATTTGAATCCTCGAGAATCTGCACAATGTATACCAACATCAACCCTCCACATAGATGGACGAAAGACCATCCTACGGAAAACATTATTGGCAACGAGATCAACGGTCGTTCACGAGACAGCGTCTTCACTCGGGCGGTGAACATTGCATTTATGCACTCAATGCGCCAATCACGAACCTAAAAACATCAAAGGCGCAATGACAAAGACAACTGGATTGAATCCATGCAAGAAGAACTCAACCAATTCAAACGTCTTGAAGTATGGGAGCTGGTTGAAAGACCAACAGGAGTCTACGTCATTGGTCTCAAATGGATTTGGAAAAACAAATTGGATCTTTGAAGGAGCGTCATCGAAACAAGTCGTCTGGTGGCTAAGGGTTATCGTCGGGAAGAGGATTAGACTTTGAAGAATCTTTGCTCCGGTTGCTAGTCTTGGGGAACTGTTGGATATTTCTAGCATTCGTAGCTCATATGAATATAACGGTCTATCAGATGGATGTCAAAACTGCGTTTCTCAATGGACAACTTAAAGAAGCGGTTTATGTCGACCAACCCGGATGGATTCGTTGATCTGAGTTTCGAATCATGTCTACAAAGCTGAACAAAGCTACGTATGGTCTCAAACAAGCTCCTCGGGCATGATCGCGACCCGCAGCGGGATGCTTAGACTCCGCGGAAAAACGCCAGGGGCTTTACAATTTCTTGGAGAGTGATAAAGCTGGTGTCTTGGCGAGAAGGCGAGGATTGTACATATTTGTCATCAACGGCGGGAATATGTAGCCATGTCCATGTTGTGCTCAAGTCATATGGATGAGAACACAACTTCAAAGACTATGGTTCACGTTTTGTGAGAATCGATGTATTGCGACAATGGTCAGTGCAATTGCAATCTCGTGCAACTTCGGTTCACACTTTCGAAATCAAAGCACATCGATCTTGATATCATTTCATCAAGGATCGCGTGGAGCGAGTCTTGTTGAATTATATTTTGTGGAGTCTTGAATACCAATTGGCAGATCTGCTCACCAAAGCCTTGCCTCCAGCTAGGTTTAATGAGTTGGTCCACGTTGGTATGAGGTGTTTGACTCAAGAGGTGGATGACCTCCTAAAGCAGTCTTAAAACACGTCAAACACCAAAACATCCTTTTGTAAATAATTTTTCAAAAACAAAATACAAAATTATAAAACATGATAAAAACAACAAAAATATTCTTCTAATCTACTTTTCTTTCAACATTGCAAGTACATTTCTTCCGTCAACACTTTAATCTTTCAAAATTCATATTTTTCGATCAAGTGTTGAGGGGAGAAAAATAAACTTACAACTTTTTCAAAACACTGTGTACTTGCATGTTATCATATCTCGGTTGATTCTTTTACAAATGGTGGTACATTTTACGGTTCAAAGACACTCCTCGGACTTTAATTTATAACCTTTCATTATTTTCTCAAGTTAGAGGGTGTCGTCAAGTTTCTTTCTTAAAATCTTCATTTGGTAACCAAAATGGAAGTTAAAAGGCTTTGGATGAAAATGGAAAAGGTGGAGGGACCAAAAGCTGTCAAAACCTTAAAGTTATTTTAATAACACCCCCACCTAACTTTCATTCTCATTTATTATTCAAAACACAACCATCCTACGCATAAGAATTCACTCAAGAAACGTGTTTTTGATCATCATTTTGTAAGTTGTTTTTGTGTCTAAAACATGTTTCTAAGCAAAGGTTTTGAATTTCATTCAAATCCTCACTAAAAGCGTTTTTTCTGGCGTGATTATGTGTTCTATGCATAAGCGTATGAACACACAATCATTGTGTGTATGTTTGTGGTAAAATGATTTGTGTCAAAACGTTCATAATACATCTATGATACCATTTTAACCATCAAAATCCACCCTGAAGCACTAATTGATGATTTTTGAAAATTAGGGTTTATGAGTCGAATTGGGTATTTTCAAATGTGAAGTGTTTTGGTCAAAAAGATTGTTGGGTTATAGTCTTATGGTGATGAATTGATGATTTCCTTGCTTTATAACCACCCAGAAACTCTAAATAATTAATAATTTGGAATTAGGGTTTAAAGTTCATAAGTTTGGGTATTTTTGATTCACCATGAATTGGGTGTTATAACTTCGGTATATAGACTTCTCAACTCTCTTAAGCTACGAGAAAAGTTTGGTGCATAATCCATGGCTAGAATCCATCAGCGTAGATTTAGGGTTTAGACTCTGGTATGTATTCTCACGCGTAACTGATTAAAATGAGCTAGTATGTTTTGTATGCGTGATAAAATGATGTTTGTGTTAACTTTGATGATATGATGCTTATTTGAGGGCTTGTTACTCGTAAAATCAGAATCAAGGTCATTTGCACTCTACGCATAAGGATCACCCTGGCGTAGCTTGTTATCGCGTAAGAATAATCTGTCGCATAGCGTAAGCTTCGCGACTACGGCGTAAGGTTCTACATATGGACTCTGGCGTATCACGTGAAGGATATCGTAGCGAACGTGACCTCTACGCATAAGGTCAACTCTTACGGTAGCCTTGCGGCGTAAGGTTAATATATGCCTACGCATAAGCTTTACGCATAAGGTCTCCTTTTTTCTCTGGCGTAACACTTCTTACGGCGTAAGTTAGGATTCTCTGGCGTAAGTTTACGCCTCGCATATATCATTCTGTCTCGCATAACTTTGCCAATCTACGCTTAACCGTTGACCTTCATTGATGAATTGTTACGTGAACAAACTTGTAAATAAACTAATCACATCATCACGAATCCTAAAATGTCACTAATCTTGAAATCGTTTGATATGTAGTGAACAATAAGTGATAACATAAACTTTAAAACTTAAAGTTAACTAACTCCTGAAACATTTCCGCGGCGTCATTGGACTATTGAATATACAAGTGACTTAGGACTACGTAACAATCATTGACCTTTGTTCATTCAATAACTAGACAATAAGACCTTGTTGACTAACATTATGTCTTCGATATGTTGGTTCTTTTGGCTAATGTTATTTCGAGATCACGACATGGTGAACAAATGAATATGGATGCACGAAGTTCTCTCCATTCTTGATATCTATCCTCATGGCTATCCAATGAAGATAGGAAAGAATAATCTACGTGTTGACTTTGACAACCTCACTTGCTCTGAATCTTCATGTTTAATTGCTATTGACATTAGAGGACTCATCAGTATCGAACATGCTTTCACACTCTGCAAGCTGTTCACGAGATCTACATCCAACGATTACGGAACACTATGGAAAGGGTCAAAGGACAAAGCTGTTGTAGCGGTGACTCTGAATCACAAACAAGTCACCATTACACTGCGAGACTTAAGAGGCATTCTCTAATTCACGATGTCGATCCAACCAAACTATATGCCACACCTTTGAAGAGCTCACTCTCAATTCTTAATCAATATCGGTTATGGCGAGGCTACTGGGAGTAATCACCAAGCATTCTCACGTGAGCTTAAGAGTATTCCTCAACCACGGAGAACACTCTACATGATCATCACCAAGTGCATTTAGGTGCGTGGCGGCGACTATGAGCACCCTAAGCTCATGGAGCTGCAAATATTGCGGGCATTGGTCAACAAGAAACACATAAGCTATCGAAGCTCGATTTGGGATGACATGATGTCATTTCTCAACAAACTTGGCTCAAAGATTCCCTACATCGGATATACTAAATTGTTGATCCAGAGAGCACTTGGACTTCATCCTGACATTCCCAAGAGGCTCAATGACCCCAACAATCACGACATGTTGTGGAACCCATTCTATCTGTTAGAATCAAGGAAGCGTCTACAAAGAAACAAGGTCTTTGTGCTGCGATTTCCTTCTAGCGAAGATGTCGAGAAAGCTCGAAGCGTACAAAAGGTATGCAGGCGGTTAGACAAGGCAAAGTTGGTCATCTCGGCGAAAAATCTTACGGAACACACGTAAGGAGAACCAAAGAAGTCGGGGAAGTGCGGCAAGTCTTGTGAGTCAAAGGAAGTTCCCAAGAGGAACCCTCCTTCAAAGAGGATTTTCCATCTAAGGGCTGCTCCCATCCCAATTCCCAAACCGAACGCAAAAAAGCTTGTGGGCCAGCTCGAAGATGCTTGCCGGATGAAGAGATTACCTTCTGCGATGCTGGCAAATATCCCTCTCCTCGGTGACTAAATCTACAAGTCCAATAGCGAACATGGAAAAGGAAAGACTCACGTACTTGAGTCTCATGATGAAAGCTCGAAGAAGAAGAAGAGCAAGCTGGATCAATCCTACAGGAAGAAGTTTAAATTAGTTAGACAAATTCAAAAGGCTGAAGTATTTGCAAAAGATCAAATGGGTGGCCAGGAGGATCAAGTGGTCTTTGTCCACTCTTCACCGGTCACGATGCGGTTAATCAACCCGATAAAGGATGCGGTGCCACCACTCTTGTGCAACAACAAGCGCTTGTGAAGGAGTCTCTTGATCTTAACATTGAGGAACGAGAAAAGAATATGGTGAGAAGAAAGAAGCGATGAAGAAGCTAAAGACGAGGCGGAAGAAAAGGCTAAAAGCTGGACATGATGGCGAAGAAGATTATGATGACTTTCTTCTCGGATCCATTCGTTCCAAGGAGGATATACGCACCTCCAAAAGACCCGAGATCTCCTCATGTCCCATCCTCATCAGATTCTTCATCTCACTCATCACCACCACCATCAAAAAGATCAACAAAATCATCATCCAAATCGGTGAAGAAACCACCTCGATCTTGGATTTCTCAAGCTCATAAGCGAATTCACAAAATTTGTCAAACAAGTCGGAAAAGAAAAGCGTGCTCTACAAAAGCTAAATTTCTTTCTTTGATCACATACGGCATATGTATGACGAGCATGACAAGATGGAGAAAGAAAGGGAATTTGTTGAGAAGTTCATGAAGAGTCATCGTAAAGAGGCGAGCGAAATGATCGAAGGTTACACTAACAAGTACCTTCAGGATATCGTTCCTAAAATCCAAAAGGCTGGAAAAACGACAAGAGATCATACTCACAAGTTTCTTCTTGACACTTGTCCCGGTGTGACTAGAAATATTTTCAGACAACTCACCCCTAACATGCGTAGCATTGGTTAAAAATACAATGGCCAAAAGTGATCTCTCAGATGAGGTTAATGGCTAAACTTGTGATACAAATGTCAAGCGATCAGGCGTTTACGCCGGATGAAGCTAAATTTTTGAAAATCTACTTGATTTTCCTTCGGATCATCATGCAAGAGTCGGCCGATCAACAACGACCAAGAGATGGCGATGATAAGGATAAGGATCGCACCTAAGCGTCGAGCGATCGGTAAATCTACCTCTATGCCACCTCCTTCACCATGAACTTCTTCTCAACAAAAGTCTCCTCCACCGGTCTTCTCTTGATAAACCTGGGGCGATTCCGAGTTACCACCACGACTCATAAAGCGGTGATTACTTTGAGTATCACGGTGGTGGCGATGAAAAGTCCTTGAGCCGACAACAACCCACCTCACCCAAACAAGTCGCGAAACCATTATCATCATCAAGGCCTTCCAAAAGAAGAAGAAGACTTCGGCTGGAGTTGTCTCATGGCTAGATGGCGATAAAACCGAAGAGTTTGAATGGTTCTCCACACTTGTCAATCAAACTCCTACCACGATGAAGGTCAAAATTGGTAAGCGGTTCTACATTGGAGCCGCCAAAACTTTTGCAAGAAAAGTTCCATGTGAAGAAAATGGCGAATCTGAATTGAGCGAATCAAGAATGAAGCATTCCAACTTCTTAAAGAAGCTCAAAGCGGTATGGGGTCGATCATCTTGAGAACATCGCTCGAGCTATGTCTAGCGACATGGATTGGCTCAATCCGGAAGCAAACATTGACTTCACACAAAGGGACAACCCTCCATACTACAGATTGGACCAAACCCCTACCGACCATTGGCCAAGCAGGCGAACCACGGATTCCCTTCGATACTTCTTTAGCGAGAGACACGGATTTTCTCTTACGGTAGCGATGGTTCGAAAATCACGCTACATCATTGACTCTTCCATTCGGCTATTTACTCAAAGCGCATAGCTATCGAGGCGTGCAAATCACTTGTTTTCGACAGCGTGCAAGCATCACGACCAAGATGCATTGTATGGGATTCATCATTGGCACGAGCGCAGAAGAATCTACTCTGACTTGCAGGTTGAAGTCTCAACATGCATTATATAGTTCTAAGGACATCGTGGCCATCAAACACATTGATCTCAAGTCTAAGTGGGACTATTCATTCTTAAAGAATATCATAGTCAAGCGACAAGATGAAGCGGGACTATGGATTCTCGAGGTGACTTTGAGAACTTGTCCCTCGCGACATCGAAGACATGTACCTTGCCAAAGTGCGAGGTGTATGAGACAATTCTCGTGAAGTTCAGCGTGAATTTATCAAGTCGGTTCTCATCTTCATTAGGCGCATTGTGATCAAGAGCGTGTTGAAGATATCGGATGGTACATTGAATCTTATCGGGCAGCGTGTCAACCTCACTCCTCCAATGCTTACTCTTCCGATCTCAATCGGCTACCTCAATATCGCTCATCGGCAAACCTTTGAGTTGTTTACGCGAGTGAACTTCAAAGCGCTTAATGGCGTGTAGTGATCTTCAGTCGGGGATCATACTTTGAAATTTGGTTAGGGGCGGATTAGCATCTGAGTTGAAGGATATCGCTGAAAGTTGGGTCTCCGTAAGTATTTGGAATTCGGGGAAAGGAGGGATGTGAGAAGGATCATCACCATGATTGATGAGCGGTTGTTGAAGGGATCGATTCAGGCGATTGGAAAGCTATGTTGGTGGTGACCGGAGAAACATCACCGGCTTTCAGCACAATGGCACTCACAGGACATCATTGCACTTCCTGGTACCCCTTGAATTGTTTCCTTCATAATTTTGGATGTATGATTTAATATGTCTATGGCTTGTGCACACATACGATGTACAACCGTAATGGTCAAGAAAGGACCACGTAGTGCGGCGATTGCCACAATCCTTATAAAAGGGGCGAAAGCTTCTTACTTTTGAGTAAAACCTATCAAACCTTTCACTTTTCAAGGTTTTGCTCAAAAGAACAAGTACTTCCTTAAGACTTTCAAAACCTCAACCGTTTATATCACTTGTTGAGGAGTATTTGATAAAAACTTTGTTCAAAATTGTTCATAGTGGTCATTCTTCCCAACACTTTCGAAATGGTCATATTTATTCTCAAGCGTTTCAAAAATAACACTTTAATATGCCATTTTGAGGGAAAAAATATGTGATAAGAAATATGTTGTACAAAATGCAAATGAATCATGTACCTCGGACTTAACCAGCGAATTGTGATACTTATTTGTTAGTAACTTGAAAGACTTGTCGGGCGGGTAATAATTTCAAGCTAGTTAGCTAGTGATGTAAGCGTGTCATAAAGGACTTGTGCGAGTAGAATGTACCATTAGAAACTTTTGATAGACATGAACTCGGCGGGTTTGACAACCTTACGAGGTTTGTCTACACCTTCAAGGTAGTTATTAGAGCTAGTTGTCACCTAAAAGTTGACAATGTAACTCTTTAACTATGCAGCGTAATGTCTCATGAGGGGATTGTCTATCTTGAGTGGATCAATTCAAAAGTCGGCGCTCTTTCCTCTTTGTGCATTTAACCATTAAAACTATTAAAGCACATGTGGAAGGGGAGTATTTATGCAAAACATCATCTCTGACAATGGTTCAAACATGTTTTTCATTAACAAACCCTTTGAGAGACATTTTTTCATCTGATGGTTTTAATGGCAACATAGGTTAGTCATGGAGTTATAAGGTGACTAAGGTTAGGAATAACGTCCTATGATCCTTGAGCGGAGGGATCTACCCATGGACACCACAAATAGTTAGTATTTAGAAGTCCTTAGGTATGATTGTAAAAGGAGAAAATGAGAATCGGAGAAAGAAGGAGTTGAAGAATTAAAAGAAATGCAAAGAAAAGGGTGAAAAGAAATACCCTCAGTTATTCAACTTAGAGGAACGGGTTCAATTCATATACTCTTGGTTTGTCACTTAGTGGCCGGTATTGAAGATTAAAAGTCGTCATGGACCCGATGGCGCATGCACTAAACCTTCTTATCCTCTCAAGTTTCTCTCAGCGAAGCTTGTTTCATTCTCACGGGGAACCCTCGTAAACTATCGGCTTTCTCTAGAGATTCTTTGGTATTGAAGAAGGACCACTCCCCTAGTCTCACTTCGGGGAAAACCAAAAGCGCACTATTGAGTCTAGAGCCACGAGATTCATCAAAAGATCTCTTAGGAACACTTGACATTTAATCACTTGATGATCAACTAATAAGATCATCGGTGGTTCATATCGAGTCCTTCACAGATCTTAGCAATGCATGCGAGAACATTTATGAGAGGTTCACATCTGTGATCCCGGTGATTGAATGGAAACTCTGCCGGGGTCAACATCAAGCAGCCACATGCGGTGGTCACTCCGGTAACTCGTGGATTACGGCGGTGTGTCTCAAGCGGTCTGATCGTGAGGTGATGCTTGATTGTACCTCGGTGACTCATCGAAGCTGTAGATGTACTTGATTTGCATCGCGTTATCTCACTTGTGGGACTCGGTTCGAGCGGCCTTTGTAAATTAGAGTTGTGTCCTCACACTATCTTTGTTGACACTCTCGAAGTTCAAACTTGTAAGTGCGAGCAGCTTATTACTAACCGTTTGAAATGTTTTCTTCTTATGGAAGCTCGGGCCGGGATGATCGTCTTGATTCTTCTCATGTTCACGCCAACATCATCACTAATGGAAGTTCTATCTCAATGCAACACAACCGTCAGAATGATTCTTCGTCAAACCAAAGAATCTACAAAGTCAAAGACTTAAAGAACTTCATCGTATTGATTTCCAGCGTCAAAAGGCGTGTGAGCATGTTGAAGAATGGCGTGGAACCTTTGGAGCGTGAAGCGGGAACTGAGAACCGATCACGGAACAACAACATACTATCAATTTCACCACAAAGAACAATGATCAAAGAACAAAGTTAAAGATGGCGTCAAAGCATAACTGTTCAAAGATAACTATCTCTCTACAGGGAGATTGTTGAATCAAGGCAATTCTTCTCACAAGAAGAAGAAGAATGTCGGGAAGGCGTCCACTGCTACTATTACATCAAGCGCCTTCACGTTTACATTCATATATACTTGAGGGAGATTGTTGGAATCACTCCTAACTGATATTTCAAGTATTTATTTTTCATATGTAATAGGTAGCTTTATTATGGCCTTTATGTTTGTTTAAGGTCAAGCTTATGTAGAAGGCCCATAAGCTTGACCCAAGCTCAATAAGGATAGGAAGGGAACTAGGAGTGTTGCCCTAGCTTCCCTCTATAAATACCCACTAATAAACCTTCATTTGAAGGTTGATTGTTCAAGTTTTTTCTCTTTCACTCATACCTACGCATAACCGGTCATATTATTGTTTGTGTGTGTGTTAGATCTTGTTCAATCGCCTCATCTCCTTTCTTATAAGCTTGTGTTGTAAAACTAGTGACCTAACC
>OU343216.1:137715605-137780971 GCA_910596185.1 Chrysanthemum makinoi
AATTCTTATGGCCAAAAGGTATCCAATAATAACCTATCTTTATAAAGTTCTTCCCAAAGGGTTTCCAATCGCTTTCTAACAATCTTCGCTTTTTGCCTTGTTGCCTTATTTGCACGATTATTAGCATTAACAATTTTAATTGGGCATTTGATAGCATTAGACAAAGCATTCACACCACATTCATGATTAGCAAATGTAATTCAAGCATACATTACAAGGTTTGCAAATAGTATCAAAATTTAATTACAAGAGATTTAAGGCTAATACTAGAATCAACACGATTCGCTTTATTCAACTCAAGCTTAAAGTTCCTAGATTGGTCTTCTACTCTCTTCCAATGCACATTTTGCAAGGTCCTATCATTCCTTGTATTGTCTTGAGACTTTGACCGCTTGCTTTAAAGTCACGATTACTCCTGTAGAGGAATGGAAACATTAGTTGGTTGATCTATTTTTGCATTCCTCAACTTGATGCAAGGATTCAAGTACTAGAAGGCACATTAGTGTATACTTTCTTAAGACTGTGATTTGAGCTTTTATGTGCACACTAAAGTTCACTTTCTTAGCACTAACATATCTCGAATCGAACTACTTAGGCACATTAGTGTTTACTTTCTTAAAATTGGGCATAGAACGGATTTCATGCTTGGCACTAGGCATAGAACAAGGCATCACAGCTTTGCCTTTGCACCTAAGGTTAAGGATTTGGGACATGTTGCAATTACACATTCTAGCAACTCTTGAGATCGCTTGGCCTGGAGGCAAGCAAACCTAATTTCACTATCAAGAGGTTTCTTAATGAAATCCTCTTCGACAATCTCACGGAGACATTCTAGACTATCCTTAAGGTGAGCACAATATTCATGAAAAGCATGTTCATTATTCCTAAGATGAGGAGGAATATATTTAATCGTCACAAAGGTATTTGCAAATTAAGGGTGATTTTGAGACAACATTCTTATTGAAAACAAGTGAGCTTTCCCATTTCGACTTCTCAGATTCTCAATTTCCTTTTGTAAAGACGCTATTTTTTCGTTGTTTTGGTCACGGGTGACTTTTATTGAATCATATAACTCTTTAAAATGTCGTTTAACTTTTTCATTTTCTTCTAGAAAACTCTCGTTTTCCTTTTGTAAGGCATCAACTAAGTTTTGAAGATGAAAAGTTTGAGAATTCTGAGAATCTAAAGGAGGAGGCATTTGGGAGCTCGCCATATTGTTCTTTGACCCTTTAATTGAGAGATTTGGGCTTTCAACTTTCGATCGGTTGTGACTGAGCTTGAATCGTTCATCACGCTTGTTAATTTGAAAATCGCATCAAACTCTGAGCATCCGAGGATGTCTTGATATTTGAAGTTTTGACATTTTCTTTAAGATGTTGATATTTTAGTTGTAAATTAAAATGCTCAACTTCCAGTTTAGAAAATGTTTAACCAAATTGTCGGATCATCCAGCTTCAATTCTCGCTTAGTTCGAATTAGTTTTTTCAAGCTCAATGACACGATCATGGGAGACTTTCAGTACAACCGATAATTCATGAAATTTGGAAGCATTAATGGAACAATTTGTAGCAGTGAAAAACACATCCTGAGTAATACATTCGAAATCAAGTTCTCATTTAGTGTATGCAAGTTCTTCCTCTCAATCTCATTATATTTTAGTGCTCGCTCATAGTCACTAACTTCAACTATCATTGCATCAAATTCCTTTTCCATTCCCTTAATATCGCTTTTATCCCCTTTTAAGACTCTCAAAGTGATCTTTTAGAAGTTTAAAGAAAGGCATGACCTCGGTTAAATAACATTCTTTCATTTGCTCAAAACCCCTTTCTCCTTCCGTAATACCAGGTGGGTGTGATCCTTTTTTTGCAAGTTTTCTCAAAATCAACAAATAGTTAGAAGTATAACATATTGACTAATTAAGGTCTTGCTTTTAGTGGCAATTGTTCTAGGAACAAGATGCATTGGTGTATTGGGAGGATACACGTCGCTTCAGGCATTTTCCAGAGGAGGGTTTGTTTCAACAATATTTTCCGCTTATCTAAATCCATTTTCCGTAAAACTTGTTCGGAGTCAACAATGTCCGAGGTTTAAACATGTTCAAGGAAATCCACTTTTCCTTCTTGTAATCATGGGGTGTGATCTTTATTTTCTTCTCTCTACATTTAGGATCATCTAATTTCTTGTTCATCTTTTCCCTAGTGACTTCATCTGATCTTATCTTCCTGCACTCAACGCAACTTGGTTTCTGTCTAGGTTTAAGGATTTCATTGCCATCATAAAGAACCTTATGAGCATTTCTAGCCCTTTAATGACCTCTGGAGTTGGTTCCTCAACAAGGGGAATGCTATGCTTATCGCTTAGGACCCTATGCTTAGTGATCATGTGAGCAAATTAATGGTGTTCCCTTGTATGTACAACTTGTTTTCAAGTTTGTTTTTCAAAGTTTTCGATTAGAAAAATTCAAGAGTTTTGATTACTTTGCATTAAATTCTTGCTTAAGCATTTTCACATTTTCTTGAAGTTCTTGTTTTTGCTTAGCGGTTTTAGAAAGTTTTTCTTGCAAGGAATTTAACTCTTGTTTTAATACTTTCTAAAATTACTTTTCTAATAATTGTACGCACTTGGTCATCCATTTCCCGCTCACGAGTGGTCAACTCAAATTTAGCACGTTGTTCATAAATAGCAACACGCTCTTTATAGGCATTTAATTAGATATTACGTAATCATCGTGGCACATGCGGTGTATTCATCAAAAATATAGTCATTGTTGATCAGTAGAGATGCATCACTTGATTCAATTTCACTTTCACTTTGTTTCACATATTGATCATATGGGACAACATTGATATTACCCATATTTTCACTATTTGATTCAAAAGTTTCAGTTGATAGTACTTTGTCATGCATCTTTTGCACATCAAGATCATCGATAGTTTTAGTACCTCTAAGATGAGTGTGTCTTTGGATGGGCCAGCTTGTGTTGAAGAGGAGACCTTGGGAGAAACCATTGGAGAAATGCTAGCCATAAAAATTGTGTGTGCAGAAGGTCCATCATCCACATCAATCGTATGCATCACAATCAGCGACTTGAAAGGCATTCTAATGATTGTGACCTATCTCCTGAATAGGTTGCTCATCCACATCTGCATCATAGGTCTTGGCATTGCCCTCAGCAAGAAACAACAATTCCTCTTCATCCAAAGTAGCACCATTATCCCGAGCTTGCACAAGTAGCATCTTATCTCAAGTAATCAAGATTCTCGTGACGCTTTGGAGATGCGCCTTGCAATGTGTCCATCACCACCACAATTATAACATTTGATCAGCTTAGCTTGACCTTGATTACCATTCCTTCCTCGATTCGATTAACAACATAACCTCTACCACTCCACCTCTTCCCCGATCATACCGTCTTTCCTGAATGGTTGCACCACGATCCTCCCATCTTTAACAAAGAGCTTGATTGTGTGGGTTAGATGTCGTTCGAGGTTGTTATTGGTTTGTGGGAGAGAATTCATGTTTTGACCGATCAGAAGAGCTAGTTGATTAATGAAATTACCCACGTGTGCATCAAAGATCGCCTTGTTTGAACATAGGATCATGAATTAGTTTGTGATTACCATTTCCCATGGGTATGACTTGTGAGGCTTTGGTTGTGATTCCGATGTTTGAATAGAAGGCGGTTGAGTCATTAGACGAGCTTGTCTCTCCCTGGTTGGTTTTGAACCGATTAAGAACCAATTTTTCAAACATAGCATGTCTCTCATTCTCAAGGAGGAAGGCATAGAGTTGCTCATAGTTTGTATTCTTCAATCCTTTAGTGAGCTTCACAGAGGTGACAAACTTGTGCCATTCGAGATTCATGTTGTTCACAAACTTTGAGTTCAACTGAATGTTTGGCATAGTCATTCCGATGTTCCTCATGTCATTCACCAACTTATGAAATCTCACATAGTACTCATAGACACTCTCATCTGGTTTCATCTTGAAGTGTTCAAATTCGTCATAGAGTTGTGATTCTCTCTCTTCCATAGTTAATTCTGAACCTGAGAGAAGCATCTTGACATTATCCCATACTGCCTTTGCCTCGGTGTTGTGATTGATCAGCTTGTAGATGTCTTTAGGAAGACCTTGAAGAACAATGTTAGAAGCCCCGATATCAGCATCGAATCTCTTTTTCTCCTTATCATCAAGCTCATCATACATCTTTGGTCTGCCCATTCCGTGAATCGAGTTCCATCTTCAGTAGTGTCAAGTACATCTCTAGTCGTCTCAACTCGATACGGTCCTTCATCAATGGATTTGAGAATGTTGACACCATTTTCCTTTCCAAGGCAGCACAATCTGATTCGTTGAGCCCAAGAATCGAGTCAGCTCTATCAAGCATGGGTGGACGAGTATTCAACCAACCGCTTGAACATCCTGCAAATGGAGATGATAGTAGGAACGTTGGTAGACATGTTAAGCATTATACGGGATTTTATAACTCTATGATTAAACCGGGAAATAGATTCTTTCACGGATTTTACTAAATCAAGAGAAAACCGTAAACAATCACCCAAGTCGCTAGAAGATAATGCACCAAGTCGCTAACACCTAATTCGCTACACCCCCAAGTCGCTAAAGTCCCAAGTCGCTAGACAAATGCAAGTCGCTAAGTAGTAACTCGCTAACCCTCGCTAGCAAAATTTTGGCAAAGAATTCGCTACTCGTCGCTAAAACTTCAAGTCGCTAAAGAGCAACTCGCTACGGACCAAGTCGCTACCACCAAGTCGCTACCCGTAGTGGAGAGTCCACTACTTGTACCGTTAATCGCTAGGTCTAAGTCGCTAGCTCCAAAACTGGAACTCGCTACAAAATTGTGAAGCAAGTCGCTACGAAGAAAGAGATCCGTATATCAAGTCGCTAGCAAAAAAAACCACATAAACATCACTTTTCAATCCAAAAACAACCCAACCAAGATGATTCAAGCTAACCAAATGAAAACCTAAACACTTGTGATGATTCTAAACATAAAAGTACTAACAAAATCCAAGCTTTAACACAAGAAATCAACCAAATGATGCACAAACCACTAAACTTTTCAAACTCAAAAACCACCTAAAACCACTAGAAATCCAAAGATGTGCAAGATATGATCTAACCATGGCTCTTGATACCAATTGTTGGATATTGGATTTCACATACACATCAAACCATAACACAAAGGGCGATAATGGTGGAATTCTAGAGAGAGAGAAAGTTAGAGGTTTAGGGAACTTAGTGAGAGAAAGAAAAATATTATTATGAGCTCCAACTCTCTACCTTGGGAGGTAGAGAGTATTTATAGTCTTACATAAAACGCCACACAACGGGCTGTGATCGCATACAGTGGGTAAAGACCCGTCCGTCCCCCACGGTGTTACTTAACAAAATACTACTTAACTAAATATAACTATGACTACGAGCATTCTAACGATTACATATACTTGAGGTGACCGACTCTTTAATACCGGAATTTCTAATTCCTAATAAAGAATCCTAAGAGGATATATTCCATTGCAAGCTCATCTGCCTATAGTGTAGAAGTTCTTGAGGATCAAGTCAACAAAGAGCAATGGTCGCTTGTTCATCTCTCTTGGTGGAATGGCATTTGGATCTCCGGTACAATGACAAGAGGGCATCCCAAATGGACCTTCTAAGATAACTCCGCTTAAGAATCATGGCTTCTTTAGATCACAAAACCTAAAGAACCTTATCACCCATTGATCGTAGTTTCCTCGAGTGAGCATTGGAGGTCTATCATGATCCGCCTCATGAATTGATTGTTGGTCTGCAAAGCTTCAAACATCTTCACAGAAACAAGCGGGTTCCTTCATAATGGTCCTTGATGGATGTTGATTGAAGTCATTTGTGTACGTAAGTTGAACTTGAAGACTAGGTGGTGGTTGAACCATTTGAGGTTGTGGAATTGCAGCAAGTTGTGGAGTATGTTGTTGATTAAATTGTTGTTGATAAATTGCTTGTTGTTGATTCCATTGTTGATGTTGTGGAGTAAGTTGTTGTGGACGCGAGAATAAGTGTAAGGAAATAGTTAGAGTATGGTGGTTGAGACATCTTGAAAACTTGTGTTGTAAAATGGATCTTTGTAGTCGAATGAAACTTTGTTGAAGAAGAGTCCTTAGGCGTTAGAAATCACAATAGCTGCCAAACACTTATGCGTAAAAAACACCAAAGTTATGCGAATAATTAGAAGTTACGCAGTAGAATTTAGCTTACGCGCAGTAGGAAAAGACGCTAAAGTTATGTAGACAAAAGTTAGGCGAGAAAGTTAGGCGAGGATTATCTTATGCGCAAGACTAGGCTTAGGCTTAAGATGAATCTATGCGAGGATTTCATGCGTAGCTTTATGCTTATGCACTCTTTTAGGTTTTATTCATGATCTTTTTACACTATCACAAAGGCAAAAGATATTCAAAGTCGACGTATTTTCACTTATCCAAGTAAGAAAACACTAATAAAACCACTAAAATGAAGATCAAACCAAGGAAATACTTTTGCAGTAGTTTTAGGGTTTCACTAACGCGTAGGTTTACTCAGAATTTGATTTTGCTCAAAGTTGTTTCTAAACCAGTTTTTGTGTGATGAAATAGCTTCAATGACACAAAAGACACACAAAGTGTGAAACTTGATGATCCAAAGCTCTTAAAACAGTTATATGTAGGACTTAACCCTCGCATAAAACAAGTAGAAAAGCAATGATCCACATAAAGTTCCAAACTTTTTGCCAAAACAGAAGTTTAACACCTTATAACGTTGAAAGGACAAGATTCTTGGATTAAAAGTGTAAAATACGTTTTTGGTCAAGCCAAAGATAAGGATACGCAAGTTAAGCGTGAGACCAAAACTCACTTCAAACAATACGTTCACTCAACTATTAGGCGATTGATACCACTGATAGGTCACTAGTTTTACAAGCACAAGTAATATAGAAAGAGATAAGGCGATTGAACAAGTAAAACCAACACACACAATACCGATAATATGAGACGGTTACGCGTAGGAGTATGTGAAAGAAAGAACTTGAACAACCAACCCATAAGTGAGGGTTATTACATAGTATTTATAGGCAAGGAGCTAGGGCAACACTCCTACTCCTTCCCTTTCACCTATGGGCTTGGGCCTAAGCTCATGGGCCTTCTACATAAGCTTAAGGCTAATAACAAACATAAAGGCTATAATAAGCTACCTATTACATATGAGTAACTAACACTTGAATTAAGGTTTAGGAGTGATTCCAACACACTATCCCAGAAGACCAGGTACTACATGAAGAGTCTTATGTCATGCCTGAGTCAGAATCCGATGAAGATGATGCATCCACAAGACATATCCCTAAACCAACTGATGATGACAATTGGTTTGATGCCACATTTCTCGTGAACTCATAAAACCTCTAGATTTGCACCATCAAAGATATGACTCAAAGCCGCTCATCAAGAAAGACCTCAAACTCCGAACCTTCATGGTCCATTCCAATCTGACACAATGATCTCGACAACAACTAGGCATCAACCATCACTACCAACTATGAAGCCCCCACCTGAAGACTTCTTCACATCATGGAGATATGGGAAGCTTTATGAAGTGGTTTTGAGTAAATAAGGAATCTCGGTCCATCACTCCAAAGGATCTTGAAGGAAAAGTTCGAAATCGTCAAAGTCTTCCACCAGATGCCAATCACCTTAAGCATTCTATGGAAGAATGTCATAAAATGCTGAGTGATCAAGTCGAGCAGACGTACCTCGCTTCAATGTGAACAAGCCTCTACCTCTTAGTGGTGAACCAGAAAATTAACCATCCAATCATAATTTTCTTAACCATGACCTGAATTATCTAAGTGTTCAACTATAGACAGAAAACCAAATTTTATCGATCTCTAAGATGAAAGCAAAATAACTACGTGGATCCGTATTCGAAAGCTGGTGTACCGATCAATTCTCGGGTTGATATGAATAGGTTTATGACATTGTCAGCCAGACGTAGATTTCTCATTGGTGGTTCAAGAAGAAGAAATTTACATTGAAAGACATGGATTAAAAAGAGACGCAAAGTCGTTCGACCAAGCTGCTGGATTCTAAGTGTTGTTAGTGTAGAGATCTTCCCAATATATGGCTATGATTATCTGAAGAAGATTGTTCTTCAAGAGCATTTGAAAGATCATGTGATAGAAGAAAACTTCAAACATCTCTGCCACAAATGACTTTGAAGATCTCTATCTTCTCAACCTTCAAGGACACCTTGACCATCTAATTGCTCGAGAAGAAGGCTCTTATCTCACACAATCTTTGGATAGGGGTTTATCATTCGACAAAGAGTTGATATTTTCAACTAGGCGGAAAGCTACTCGTCAACTCCTTAATGGAGACCACAATGGGAAGCCTCTGGACATAAATTTTGTCATGACTATGTAGTGATTGATAACCCTAGAGCAAATTCTCTTTACCGACGATACGGGTCAAGAATGCCATGAGGCTATGAAAGCTATACAAGTTACGGTGATGGTACACTCATGATGGTTGAACAAGGTGAACTCAAGAATTCAGAAGGAAATCAAAATTGACACAGGCGGGTAGAACAAAGAAACAAGATTACAATTGAGAAGCAGGATTTGAAGATGTGTGAAGAGTTTGTGTGGTGCAATTGGTAGAAGACTTAAGGCGGAATGATCTTTCACGACCTTGAAAGTTTTGTAGGTGGTAGACTTCGGGATTGTCATTACAAACTACTTCAAGCTGAATGAAGACATCTTAGGAAGTAGTTTTATTTTGTATTTTTGATGTAATATGGTGTCACGTACTATGAAAAACTATAATGTATGTAGTAGTGATAGGTTATGTATTGTGGTTTCCCTTTTTTCTAAAAGGGAACTTCATGTGAGTCCACTTCAGATCATATAAAATCGGACACATTTTCTCCAACAAATGTTTTGTTTCATACATATTTAAATCACTTGAGATCCAAAATCTCAAAGGATTTGAAATTTTTGATCGGGGAGAAAATGTGATATAAATATGAAAGATGATAAAAGGTGACCATTTTTGTCTCAAAGTGCATACTGCTCTCTAATATGTGCTAAACTCTTTTCGAATCTCGAAGCATATATTAAGGGGGTGCATTTCAAAACAAATATAAACCTTCAAGGTATAAAGATTTCTATGTTTTAACATAATGTACCTTGATTGAGTGTTAAATGGTTTCTAAATATTTGGTAATCGTGGATGTATTTCAAAAGATCTCTTACCTCTATGTGATAAAATGATTTCAAATATCCTATGCACATATTGAGGGGGAGAATTTACCAAGAAAATCAAATGTATTGTTTCTAAGAAATAGTGATCAAGAAATTATCTCAAAGAACTCTTGCCTCCATGTGCTAAACAATTTCAAGATCATATGCACATGTTGAGGGGAGCATTTCAAAATGATCAAAACTATTAAGGTACAAAATGCTTTGATTTTATATCACAAGTACCTTGATTGATTTTTCCAAATGATTTTTCAATTGGTTTGAAGGAAAGAACAATACCAAAAGACCTACCAATTTACTTTATGCATGGTGTAATAAGGATGGTTAGGTTAGGTATTAGTTCCCGATCCTTGAACCGGAGGGATCTACCCAGGGACAATCCACTAGATAGTGTAGAGTCCTTAGGTATGATGAGAAAAGGAGAAAAGTGAGATATGGGAAGAGTGCGGACTGAGATAGAGCTACAACTGGAATAAACCCCAACAAGGTTCTAGTTATGAAGTCTCGGTAAGCACTGAAGGGGTTGAAGAATGAAAAAGAATTGAATGAGAAAAGGGTGAAAACAAATAGCCCTCCAATAATTCAACCTTAGGGCAGAAACCCGGTTCAATACACATGCTACTGGTTGTTACTAAAGTAACACCGGTATTGAAGACAAGACGTCATGGACCCAGTGGCGCACTGCACTACAACTTCCCAAGCTACTCAAGTTCCTCTTAAAAGGGCTTGTTTCATTCTCACGGGAACCTACATAATCTATCGACTTTCTCTTAGAGATTGTTGATATTGAAGAAGGAGACCCTCTCCCTAGTCTCCGGCATAGGAACCAAATGTGCACTATTGAGTCTAGAGCCACGAGATTATCAAATAAATCTCTTTAGGACACTATCAATGAAGACTCTATGTTTCACACAATGTGGAAAGAGAGATTATATCTTTAGAGTCCTACGCATTATCCTTGTGGTATTGCCAGAACATCTGAGTGATATGCAAACATATTCACAATGAAGATGGAAAGCTTTCTAGAGCCAACATCAAACAAGCTCTTGGTAGGTGGCATGTGAGATCTATCCATAGATCAACCATGTGACAAGCTGAGCGAAACGAAACAATGGGGCGATTCAAACTTATGAATCAATGTTCAGGTTATGGATTGACGGATACCTTTGAAAAACCGGTTGTTGTGCTTAAAAATTCTTTTCTTTAGCACATCGACTTTGTATTAGTATTTCAAATATAAAAGGTGTTTATGATTGATAATTTATTTTCCTCAAAACCCTCGTTGTGTTGCAAAACACTTTATTGAGCGTACTCGATTGTTTTCAAATATCTTTTCATCAATCGAGTGAATCTCAAATTCCTGGTTCACTCACTCGTGTTGTCTTCTTTGAGGCGTTCGGTTTGAGAACAGCTTTAGAAGCATTGCGAAACCACGTGAAGGAGATTCTTGAATTATACCTGATCACGGCGAGTACTTGTACTGATCAATGGGGAACCATGGGCCGGGTACCTCAATTCAACGAAAGTGATCAAAGACACTTTTGTGCACTTTATTGCTAAGCTGTTGTATGCAGTGTACGCGAGCGTTTGCTTGGTGTCGGAATGGAGAGGTCAATCCATAGCCCGTGCTCACACATCACATTTATTTCTAAAGAAATCATGATAAGTGCATCAACGACTCTGATATTTTCACTCCATGCTTCTGCTCCGCTGCTGCAAATATCATGAATCTACTAAAGCTTTCGCTACTCGATAAGAAGATATCATGATCGAGATGTGAGCATGTCAGGTCCAATTGTCACTACATCATATCGGGTAACACAACAATGAGTGATCTGAGATCAACTGTGGCTGATGATCTCATATAAAGCTCAAAGGTCATCATAATGTGGATCAACTCTATAACCTCCACTTAATGTACATTATAGTTGGATTATGATAATATCACCATGAAAGCACAAAGATTGAATATTTTGATGAAGTGAAGTCTACGAGCTCAAGACTGAAGATTTAATAGAATGCTAGGATGCAAAATGTAAAACATGGGGTGACCTTCCTTAGGGGGAGATTGTTAGGAATTGGAAATTCCATAAATGAAGTGTCGGTCACCCCAAATATTATCTAGCACAAGTTAGCTCGTAGACATATCGTTAGTTACGTTATTTGTGAGTTTATTAGTTAGTTATTAGCGTAGTTTAGTTTAGTGCAACACCGTGGAGGAAAGACGGGTCTTTACCCATTGTATGCCTGATCCACAGCCCGAAGGAGGGCGTGCTTCTTTGTATAAATAGCCCTCTCCCCACAAGGGAGAGGGTTGGATGTTCATTTGGAATCTAACTGATGCAGGTTTTACTCACCAGGTCTTAATATTTATAGTGTCTCGCTACCTATGGTCTACCCTAATGCACTAACGGGCAGTGTACCCGGTCGTGTGTAGTGTAGTAAATGGTAAAACCGAGGTCGTCCCAAGAGCTATGTGTGTTGGATTATTACTAAGTATAATTGTCACAGAATAATGATGGTTTCAATAGGGAATAAATTAATTAAACTACTAATGCAGAATAAAAGCAAGTAAATGGGAAAAGAGAGATCAATATAGGAATAGTGGTGCTAACCTAGTCAATCCTCCTAGCTAGTTATGTCTACGTCTACCTACTTCCAATTACTTCAGGTGGGGTCAAATTTGAGAGGACAACATTTGGTCAATTCGTCCTAACCTATCAGCAAAGATGCCACCACAGGAGAAATCAGGCGCACCGTCATAAGTCACTGTTGTTCTGGTCCCCTAAGCCAAGTCATTAAGTACCGCTACATGCTAGATTCATAATAGTGAGTGCCCGGCCTAGGAACTTAGATACTACACCCCCCCAATTCTTAAGTTCATCCAATCGATAGGTGATCAGTTGGTTAAATCGCACAAGTAGAAAGGGTCGTCAGTTGGTCATATCTTACCCTTCCCGTCTCAGTCCGCTCACCTAGGGTCAGTTGGTCATATCTCCTAGGCAATTGGCCTCTACCGCCATTCAAAACTACCGAATCAAGGGTGACTACCAAGAACTATGCATGCATACACTTAGAAATAATTATGCGAAAGTAAAGGTAAATGTAAACAAAATAATTAAGGAATCATAACTAGGCTAGCACCAAAGGGTGCTTAGCGTCATATTATCATGCAAATCATTTCAATATTCAAAGGTACGAAATACATGAATTGAAAGTAAAAGAAATATAAAATGCTAAAGCTTATCGTAATGGGTGACTTCTCCATTGGAAACACTCGTATGCTCCCCTAGACACCTTTGAGCTTTTTCCCACGTTCTCATAGAGTTGTGTGTGGAATGGGATGATTAGAAGCGGAATTGTGGGGTATTTATAGGCGAGGTCTGCAGTTCAAGCGTGTAACCAATATAGGAGTTATGCGGTAACCTTCTATTCCGTCATAAATGCACTAGATCGCTGGTGCGGCGTAACCTAATAAATGGTTCGCCATAGTCTTCAATAAACACATTGTTACGTCGTAAGTGATCAGATGAATTCGGCGTAAATAAGTAACAACGATGGATCCTCATTTGACCTAATGTAGTTCGTCGTAACCTTTGGGAAGAGTTCGCCGTAACCTCTTGATAAGTTGGTATTCGAGTCCGCAATAATGTTTGCGGTAATGTGAGAGGAGTTCTGCAGTAACTTCTTCAAAATAGGCATCTTGTGATGAATCTTTAGTAATGTTTCCATTTCAGCGTCTCTTTAGCTCCAATGCTCGTAATTTACCTAAAAGTGGAAAACAATGGAAAACAAGCGTAAATCAATATAAATGATATAAATAACGAGCATTATCGGGGGAAATTGACACTTAATATTCAGGATTTTTTGATGTTTACAAATATCCCCCCACTTGAACTCTACTTGCCCTCAAGTAGACCTTTTGACCAAAAAGATATCTCAAAACACGGAAAATATGAGTTTACAAATCCCTTATGACCTCACGATCACTTGATGGACAAAATCAATGATACATGACCAAATCCATGGCCAAGACACCAAAGATTGCTTCCATGCATCACCTAGACATGCTTCATGACTAAAGGGTAGGATAAGACAGGATAAGACAATTGGTGTATAATAAGAAACAAACAGTGATCTAAAATCTATAACCAAGTCATCCCACTTGAACTCTACTTGCCTCAAGTAGACCTTATTAGATAGATTCCAAAAAAGATATCTGGAAAATATGAGTTTACAAATCCCATGATAGAATAAAACAAAGCCGAACACCTCACGAAAGGGGATCAAACACTCAAATCTCTCAACTATTCTAAGTGTCAATTTTGGGGTGATCACTCAATCGCACATTCATAGCATGTATTCTATCATAAGCTTGGCGGTTACACAAATCTCCACCACGAGAGTTAAGGGCTAAACAATTCTCAAAGGCAATATGGGTAGACACGACAAAGGTTAAGGGGTGACTCGTCATTACTAACATGTCACGGTGAAGTGGACAAAATCAATGATACATGACCAAATCCATGGCCAAGACACCAAAGATTGCTCGCTGCATCACCTAGACATGCTTCATGACTAAAGGGTAGGATAAGACATGGGATATATAATTGGTGTAAATTGAAAAACAAACAGGTAGTCTAAATCTATAACCAAGTCATCCCCACTTACCGTCCGCCCAAATTTCAAGTTTAGAAGTCTAGAAACCGGATCATGAAATGCAAGGTAGATGTGTCATTAGTGGACGTCGTGATGGGCACACAACCTTTTCTTATTTTGTTGGCAAAACTACCAACTCCAATCTTCAAATGTGACCGAGGTGGCCTCCTCGATACCAATCAATAATGCTCAAACTATAGTGCTTATAACAACGCACTTTACAATATTATAACTCAATCTTTTTTTTTCCTTCATTCATTTTTTTTGAATCGTAACATAATAACATAACATCCCCCCACTTGAGATGAACAATGGGAATTCGGGGGGTCTTCAATGATCTTCATAATTGTTGTCGATGAAAGCGTGATTTCCAAACCTTTCCATTCGAACCTTGAACTTAGGCAAATGATGACTTCCCAATCACAAATAAAGACTACAGGGTAGGCTAAGGTGTATAGGTGTAACGAAACAATATATTGGATTAACAAAATGAAAGGAATGGCTCAGAAGGGTGTATCTAGGGGTATCTTGCACTAAAAGTGAGTGCAACAAAATGGTTTCACAAGGGGGTCGAAAAGTCGAGGTGACTAATCAATAGAATCACAATGGTAGGCTGTTTGGGTGATAATCCTATAATATTGCCTTCTAAAACTGAAAAGTCCAAATACATCGAGCTAACTCAACATACCTCGTCTATGGTCTCGAAATGATGCAAAGGCCAAGTTCTAAAGTTTACAAGCTACCAACACACTCATAATTTGGTGGGTTTGGGGTAAAATATTGGAAACGGATAAGGCTAACCTCACCATGTAATGTCAAGGATTGTATGTGCTCGGCTAAGGTCTAATCTAGTTAGGTTCGGAAAAACATGTCAAAATTTTAAAAATAGCATAATTTTTCAAAATAAACTAGAAAAATGAGGGAGAAATAAAGTTCAAGAGATAATTCTACTCCCGTCCCCCCACTTGAATTGTACAAAGTCCCTTTTGTACTAGGCATTAAAATAAAGGTGAAGAGAAAGGTAGAATTAGGTGAGAATTTCCTGAAATTTGCTCCAAAAAGAAGAAGGCCCATGAAAAGAAGCGGTGCCTTCATTTAAGCGCCATGAACAAACTTCAATCCCTGAAATCACAATACCGACAAGCATAATTCTAAAAAGAAAAAATAAAAATGAAAAACAACCTAACTCACTTTCGTAGGAATCACGGTCGCATTTAGCGTATGCAACAAGCCTTTTAAACCACTTGGTGTCCCAAGTGGACGAGTGAAGTCTCGTAAGGGTTTATAGGGAACACACCCACAAAGTTCATTTAAAAACTAATGTAGGATCTTACATATATTGTGTTATGATGATTCGGGTGGCCTAGGATGGTGATGATACAAGAAAGCCATGGTTTTAGAGAGATGAAGAGGGGAGAGGGTGTTTCTAGAGAGATAAACAAAAAAGAGAAGGTTAGATTAAGAATGAAGCACCACCCCTTCCAAGGATGGAAGGGGTATTTATAGTTACATCTACTACGTCCTCCTGTCAGACTGTGGATCAGGCATACAGTGGGTAAAGACCCGACCTTCCTCCACGGTGTTGCACTAAGCTAATAACTAACTAATAAACTGGTAAATAACGATATGTCTACGAGCTAACTTATGCTAGATAATAGTTGGGGTGACCGACTCTTTACTATGGATTTTCTGAATCCTAACAATCTCCCCCTAAGGGAGGTCACCCCATGAAATACATTTTGCATCCTAGCATTCTTTCTTTGTCTTTAGTTCCAAGCTCGTAGACTTCAATTCTTCACTTCCGTAATCTTTGTGCTTTAGCAGTGACTCTTCATAGTCCGCATAGTTTTGTACTTTCAGTGGAGGTCTTTGAACTGATCCACATCATGATGATCTTCGAGCTTTCATCGAGATCATCACCACAGAAATCTCTGGATCACCCTTTATTGTGTTGCCATCATGTGGGACCGACATGCTCACATTTTCTGGATCATGACATCTTTTCATCAGAGTAGCGGAAGCTTTACTGGTTCATGATATTTGCATCTATCGAGCGGGTTATGTATATTAGCACTTGTCATGATTTCTTTAATTAAGTGTGGATGCTGTGAGCATGTGGCTATGAATTGACTTCTCAATATCGATCAGCTGCAACCGTCCAAATGTACATGCAAACAACAGTTAGCAATAAAACACACGAAAGTGTCTTTGACCACTTTCGTTGAATTGAGGTACACGGCCCACGGTTCCCCGTTGATCAGTATAAGTATTGCCTGTGATTAGGTATAATTCCGAAGAATCTCCTTGACAGGGTTTCGCAGCTGCTCTAGCTGTTCTCAAACAGGAACGTCTCAAAGAAGACAACACGGAGTGAGTGAACCAGCGAATTGAGATTCACTGATTGATGAAAAGTGATTTGAAAACAATCGTGTATTGCTTAATAGAAAGTGTTTTGCAATACAACGAAGGTTTTATGGAAAATCAATTATCAATCATAAATACCCTTTAATTTTGAAACATTAATACACAGTCGATGTGCTATGGAAAAGAACTTTTAAGCACAACGACCGGTTTTTCAAAGGTATCCGTCAATTCATTTCTTGGACCAAGGTTGATTCATGAATGAATCGCCCCATCGTTTCTATCCAGTTGTCACAAGCTTGATCTTTTGCAAGATCTCACATGTCACCCACCAAGAGCTTGTTTGATGTTGGCTCTAGAAGGATTTCCATCTTCATAGTGAATATTTAAAATATCACTCAGATGTTCTGGCAATACCACAAGGATAATGCGTAGGACTCTTAATATATTCTCACTTTCCACATTGTGTGAAACAACAAGTCTTCATTAATTCAGTGTCCTAATGAGATATTGTGAATGATCTCTTGGCTCTAGACTCAATTGTGCACATTTGGTTCCTATGATGGAGACTAGGGAGAGGGTCTCCTTCTTCAATATCAACAATCTCTAAGAGAAAGTCGATAGATTATGTAGGTTCCCCATGAGAATGAAACAAGCCCTTTTAAGAGGAACTTGAGTAGCTTGGGAAGTTTAGTGCAGTGCATCACTGGGTCCATGATGTCTTGTCTTCAATACCAGTGTTACCTTAGTAACCACCAGTAGCATATGTATTGAACCCGGTTTTAGCCCTAAGGTTGAATTATTGGAGGGCTATTTCTTTTCACCCTTTTCACATTTATTTCTTTTTCATTCTTCAACCCCTTCAGTGTTTACCGAGACTTCATTACTAGAACCTTGTTGGGTTTATTCCAGTTCTAGCTCTATCTCAGTCTGCACTCTTCCCATATCTCACTTTTCTCCTTTTTTCATCATACCTAAGAACTCTACACTATCTAGTGGATTGTCCCTGGGTAGATCCCTCCGGCTCTGGCGGGATCGTGGGAATGAATACCTAACCTCACCAACCTTATAACTCCACACATAAAGTAAAAAGGTCGGTCTTTTCGTACAGTTCATTCTTCCTTGAAACCAATTGAAAAATCATTTGGAAAAACAATCAAGGTACTTGTGATACAAGATCAAAGCATTTTGTACCTTAATAGTTTTGATCATTTAGAAAACCTCCCCCTCAACATGTGCATATGATTTAGAAATTTTTTAGCACATGGAGGCAAGAGGACTTTGAAATATTTTCTTTGATCACAATTTTCATAGAAAAAGCCATTTGATTTTCTTGGTAAATTCTCCCCCTCAATATGTGCATAGGATAAGATAAATCATTTTAACACATAGAAGCAAGAGTTCTTTTGAAGCACATCCACGAACTCAAAAGCCATTTAAGAAACCATTCGCTCTCCCTCAATATGTGCTTCGAGATTCAAAAGCGTTTAACACATATGAGAGAGCAGCCTGCACAATTGAATCTAAACGATCACCTTTTATCAAATTTCATATTAAATCACAAATTCTCCCCCGATCAAAAATATCAAACCCTTTGAGATTTTGGATCCCAAGTGATTTAATAAGGTTTAGAAAACATGGGAGAATATGTGGCCAGGTTTAAATACTCATCTTGTTTTTGCATAAATCCTCCTCCTCAACATGTGCATTGTGTATTTGAAATAGTTTGGCACATGGAGGCAGGAGTGCCTATAAAGGACTAAAACCGATTCCATTAAAACATATTTGAGATTTAAATCATGATCTCTCCCCCGATCAAAAATTTCAAACCTTTTGAGATTTGTGATCCCAATTGATTTAAATCATTTAAAAGATTTTGGGGAAAGACATGGCAAAATTTAATTTTGAAATTGACAGATAAGGACCATTTTAAGACATTAAAGATTGTTAGTGTCAGGTATGATAGTTTTAAGAGATCTTTAAGTAAAATAAAACAATTTCACAATCAAACAAGAACAGAAAAAATTTCATTTTGAAAGACCTTGATTCAAAAGAAAAATCATACCATGACATAACATTAAATCTTTAGATCACCACTTAATTATTGTACAAACGGACTTTTATGAAGAAATATTGTATGAAAATAATTTATTTTAAATCACTCTCCCCCTCAATCGATGACCGCAGTCGTTGATTGAGTGACTTAGATTTTGATAAAAATGAAGTCCGGTGATTTTCAAGATTTAGTCCAATTTATTTTCAAAAACAATATTTTCCATTTTCAAAACAATTTAATAAAATTTTTTAAAAATTGTTTAAAAATGGTATCCTGCACAAAGATACATTAGGTGGTTGAGAAGCTTCTGTTTTTGTTACTGTAGGGTTTGGAAGAAAAACCGTCTGCAGATGCAGTGAAACTTCTTCTTACGTTGCATTTTGAATGCCAACTGAGGTCAAATTAAGCTTTGTTTCTTCAATCACTTAGAAGAAAACCATCTGCTGATGCAGTGAGACCTCTTATGTTGCATTTATGCCAACTCTCCATGGAAGTCCAATTAAGCTCCATTTCTTCATTTGTCAACCCAGGAAATAGTTACCCTTTCCTTTCGGCATCCAATCTTCTTCAATTGTGGGATCCGGATCGGGGACATTCTTATATACCAATATACCTGCATACGTTAGTGAACACACATACAGATATATGGTGGTCGACATTACCCAAACAACAATCGACTAATAAAAGTCAATGCAACATGTCAATCAGATCATATAAATATATGGGAATAATGTGTTTATCAAACTCTAATCATCTAATCCTAACAATCATATCTTGTGCACCTAGTCCTTCAACGTAGGTTAACATGTTTTACATTTAAGTATATAGGATAATTAGATAAATCCGTTAGAAGATATAAATTTGAAAACATTCTCCCCCTCAATCAATGACTTATTTTTCTGAAAAGGTTAAAAGCGCTGAAGTCATTGATTGAGTTTTCAATTTTTATAAAAACTCTGAATCTGATTGTTTTTATAGCAACTCATTTTCCACCATTTTGTAAAACACCAAATGTTTTTCTGAAGAATTTAGACGGAAAAACATTTGTGTAGGAACAGCAGTCCTTTGACATACTTTCCTCATTTTGTTTTAGGATAAGTGCACGAAATATTTGAAAGTTGTTTTAGCGCAGCACTTTCCTTTCTTGAACAGCGGGTTGCTATCAGAAATAATAGCAAGCCATGGTTAAGCACGGGTTACAGTCTGAAATAACTGCAAGCCATTTTTTGAAGCGCGGGTTACAGTCTGAAATAACTGTAAGCCATATTTTGAGACATGTTTAGAAAAGAATATTTACACCTCCTGCTCGAACTTCATCTATGGTCCCGTGCCATTATTGAATGACATTTCTAAGACCGCAGATGTTATCGATACCAGAAGACATGTCTTTAGAAAACATATTTTTGGTCTTTTTCAAATTTTCTGATTTTTATGGGTTTTTGTTGGTTTTATATTTTTCTATTTTCTGTTTGTTGGTTTTATATTTTTGTATTTGGTTTTTGATAAGTATATACAAAGATAGAGTAGATGATATAGTTTAAGAAGGAAGATGATACGAGTACCGAGATAAAGATATCAAGCAGCCCCGTTGTAGAAGATAGAAGTCATCATCTCTTAACCATTCACCACCAAAGCTTCCGAGGCTCCAGAATAGAAGATAGAACATAAGCCTTTGAGAAAGAGAGACTTTGGTAGCTTCCCCCCAAACCGAAAATCCATTAGATGAGCAGATTCGAAGCTCTATTTCAAGCTTGCCTTAGCCAGGTGTACATAGGGGTACACCATTATTATAAATCCCGCTACTCCTTTTAAGAACGAAAATCGAGATTCGCCATTCGGGGTTATATCATCAACAAGAACAGCAACGAATCATCCCACTCTATAAATTTCTTCTCATATTCCATAACCACTGAAGTCTGAAGCAATCTATTCCAAAGGTGTCAAAAGAATAATTCCCCCAAGTAGATGAATTGATGCAGTCAGTCTCTTAGACTAGAGCTCACGAACCCGAATACACGTATACCCAAAGACAGAGAAACTTATAACATCAAAGTAGCATTAAGTCTGATAGCCAAAGAGTAACCCCGATGAATACTTTTCTCTCCCCTGATGATAGTGTATGAAGCTCAAGAACCCGAAGTACCCGAATGCCCAAAGAAAGAATAACCGATAACACTGAAGAGGCATGCTGAATCACTGATTATCTCTGCGGATGACAATCTCTGCGGATGTCAACTCCGGAATAAGTGATTATATATTTGAATCACTGATTAAGCCCTCAAGTGAAACAGTTGAGCATCCCCTGATGATTACGATAACATCGAAATCATCACACACACTTGTGTACCTCTTTTATCTTCAGAAACTTTCTCTTACATCTCTTCCCCCACGTAGTTGGAATAAGAACACTAGAAGCCACTAGATACACTGAGTTTCTCTGCGGTCATGACATTTGTCTTCCCAGGATAACTTCAATCACTTAGAAGTATTAAGTTCATCATGTGTACTCGTTATGCTTTTATATGTAAGTCTCCTTCCCCCTTGCTGGTTTTGACACTTCAGAATCAGCAACACAATATATGCCCAAATACTTGAAATCTTTTGAGAAGATCGCTTGAAGTCTTTGTGAGAATCAACTTGCTGAATAATGTGAGCAAGTCTAATTAGGGATTAAATCTGACTTATCACTCTCCCCCAATTAGTGCTCTCCCCTAAACCGACAATCTGTTTGATAAATGCCTTCTTCAAGATTGTCCAGTTGGGGAATGGAAAGTTAACATCTTCTTCTCACCTAATGCATTCCCGTTAACTTGTATATAGCAAATCCCCTTAACTCAAATCTCTCCCAATCAAACAAGAACAGAAAGATGTTCATCAAGAAAATCTGCCTCGCAACTAGAAGCACTTTGTCATAAATCTCATTAGTCCGTGAGAAGATGTCAACCAACGGCTCTTAGAAGAAACTCCATGTGAAGATGACCCGATAAGAAGAAGCTCGGTTCTTACATGAGTTTGGAGCCGTATGACCATATATTCTCAGGCAACAACCAACCAACAGTAGATTCATACTTCTTCTCCCCCTCAAGAATTGCATACGCAGTTGCCATTCTTGATTAAACAAGTGAACTCATCCATGTGTAGTCTATTTCCACTTCTCCCCCGCAAAAATTGCATATGATGTCGCCATCGCCATTTTAATTGAGCTATTGAAAAATAGAAAAACCATCAACAGTAAGTAGATCACCATTGAGAAAAAACATGAGAAGAAGATCCACTTGATGACTGAGCGCGCATGGAAAAAGCATGAAGCATGTTGGTGAGAATGGTCATAATAAGAAGATTTCTCTTCTTCCGAAGATAATGTGCACTGAAGCGTACACATTTCTTTTCTTTAGAATACGAGGCATGAACTGATGTGTTCATACGTCATAAGAAGATTTCTCTTCTTTTGAAGATAAAGCGCACTGAAACGTACACTTTTCTTTTCTTTAGAGTACGAGGCATGAACTGTTGTGTTCATACGTCATTATCTCTCTCTTTTCAACTCTCTTTGGCAAAACTTGTAATCAACCCCATTATCATTCAGTAGGCTCTTTGTCGTGACAGCTGATGGAGAAAACCCAATATGATGAATTTGACCTTGAAGTAAACTAACCCGAACTCGTGACTTAAACTTGCACATATGTAACAAAGAGCGGTGCCGAGAATTCATGCCCATTTGAATCTCTAAGTACTCTATACTCTTCAACCAACCAACCATCAAGTAATAGATGTACATCACCTCTTGAAACTCCACAATTCAATGTGACACTGAGCACTACAACGTAACTCCTTAAAGTGATAGTTATTTAGTGGTGTTGTGAGCCCAATTCCCCCAAGTGGTAAAAGAAAAGGAAAAAGTCACCCAAAAATAACTAGAATTCCAAGTCTTCATTTTTGATTAAGCTCGAACAAGGATCTCGAAGAATCTTCATCCAACCATCCCCGATACCTTCAGATACTAAGTTCACTCGCCCGTGATATTTCACTTCGACCTCAAATAAATAATACTGAATTAACGCCGTTGTCACATCTTCTGGTTAAAAGTTCAAATCTAGCCTCCATTGACGTTTTAAGTGAACTATGATAATGGTTTTCATCCCGACCATGGTTAAAAGCACATAACCCCGTAAAACCATGTAATAACCAAACTGCCATGACGAATATCCAAACACACATCCAATTCATGAAGTACACCCTTTTATCCCTTCTTCGAATTAGAAACCGTAGTACTAGCATCAGATAAGATCTCGAAATACACTTTCCTTTCTCCAGGATGGTTCCATCATCACGGGATTTTACAATTCTATGGTTTAAACCGAGAAATAGTTTCTTTCGCGGGATTTTACAAAACCAAGAATAAACCGCAAGATAGATCCAGAAATGCTCATTACTTTTACCAGGATGTTTCCATTGTTACGAGATTTTACAAGTCTATGATTTAAACCAAGAAATAACTTCTTTCGCGGGATTTTAGAAAATCAAGACAAAACCGTAAACAATGTCAGCTTGACTGTGTTAAGACAACTTTGGCTTCGGTGAATATCTGTTTTAGGGGAACATGCATTGGTTCTTCAACGATTCTTCTCCACCATGAACAATTCTATACCCAAATGTAGACAGCTTCACAAACCATACTAAGTCAAGTAGTATATACTACTTCCCCCTGGAGGTTGACCGTAACACGTCAAAGTACACGTTTCTCCCCCATGATGGTTTCGAACTTTCGGAAGCATCATAACGTGTACGACTATTTGCACGACAAGTTCTTCTCAAAAGCAAACTTCTTGAAAAAAATCATGACTGACGCTGACGATTCTTAGAAAGATTTTGCTTAGATTATGAAGTATCATAGACATTTTGTGGCGTCGAATATCTCATGGGAATTGCAGAAATTGAACCTCCATTGATTCATCGGCTTACCACATATGAAGATAACGTCACTTCAATAAAGCCGTACACAAACCCCGTAGTCATTTTTCACTAATCACTCAAGCTGTGAATTTGTATCCCTCCGTGAAAAAATATTCCCGACCAAAATACCATACTCCATATGAAATGTTATCCTAGTGTTTTGTTAAATATGTCACTAACAAAAAATTCGGATATCAAATTTCATTCAATTTGACCGCCCAATGCCCATCCTATCAGATCTAATATACAATCCATCAGCCCAATAACTCAAAGTAGATGTGCAGCCCAAATGCTTAATATAGGCTCGGCCCATGTACGATCCAACACACAACATATCAACCGGATATATAACATCACACCATATACCTAAACTTAAAAGTCATATACAGAATATTACGCCACTTTTTTTCGATTCTCTCACCTAACTTCACTCAACACAGATCCATCACTTCTCCTTTGATATTACCACCTCTATTACAACTAATTCTCCTATAATTAATATTCAAACACATAGCACATCACCAAAAGTGTACGAGCACACCCTCTAATCACATCCCCATTAAACCATCCAGCATAACACATTAACAAGAAACGGCTTCAAGATCATATGATAGTCTCGGGTAGGTATTATGTGTCGTTAATTCATTTTGTTTTAGGTCTCGAAACGAATCAAAATGATGAAAGAACATAATTGTTGTATTCATTTCTTACATATTCGGATATTACCAAGAAGCTTAGCTTTAATAGAATCAATGATGGATTAAAGATTCATTAGAAACAATCTTGAAAAGATTTGAAAACAATGAATTGAATATGAGATTTAGATGATTTGCCTTGTTGTTTGAGAGTTGGGGAGTGATATGTGAGGGTATTTGGTTGAGTCTAGGTCTAGGATAGATGATTGTTAGTTGTTTATGGATTCAGTCGAACCTGTTGCTTTTTTTTTTCTTTTTTTTTTTCGTTTGCAAAACCGAGCCATGGACTGATGATTGGTTAAACTTGAAGTCGTGAGTCTTGTTGGTATTTTGGTATATAAGTTGTGGTCATGGTCTTTGTTCAGTCAAGTCTACGCATTAGGTCTTTTGGTTCTGTTTTACGCATAACTTCTTGCTAATAGAACCTTATGCGTAACTTTTCATTGCAACCTTAAGCGTAAACTGGTCTTACGCATAACACTTCTTTTCCTTATGCGTAACCCAACACTCTTACGCGTAAACCTACGCGTAACACTCATTTCTTATGCGTAACCTGGAGTTATGCGTAAGTCAAGGCTTATGCGTAAAATTTTTATTCGTAACCTTGCTTAGGCGTAAAGCCAGTTTACTCGTAAGCTTTTCCTTACGCATAAGTTCACAGCTATGCGTAAATAACTCTGTAGATGCTCCTTACGCGTAAGAATAGGGTTTTGACCCTCGTTGACTTTTTCTGATGATGTTTCCGACCACTTTTTCCGTTCATCTTCAAACAAACCCAGAAAAATGTCATAAAGAATGTCTACTTTATGCCCTGACCATGAGAAACTGACCTATGACCACATATTATTTCACATGACTGGTACAAAAATAAGTCACAAAAAGATTAAAGCTTCAAAAAACTGTTATAGACAAGAATGACACATAAACAGTTTCTTGTAAATCTGATAAAGCGTAGGAGACTTCATTTTTTACCATAAAGATGTATATAACTTGTTAATAAAACTGTTCCCACAGAAGATATAAAAAAATTCAGATCCGAAAAACAAGGAAAAAAACAGTTTTAAACAAGGTTCGAATCCACACAAATCAACAAAACACAATAACCTTGGCTCTTGATACCATTTGTAGGATCTTACATATATTGTGTTATGATGATTCGGGTGGCCTAGGATGGTGATGATACAAGAAAGCCATGGTTTTAGAGAGATGAAGAGGGGAGAGGGTGTTTCTAGAGAGATAAACAAAAAGAGAAGGTTAGATTAAGAATGAAGAACCACCCCTTCCAAGGATGGAAGGGGTATTTATAGTTACATCTACTACGTCCTCCTGTCGGACTGTGGATCAGGCATACAGTGGGTAAAGACCCGACCTTCCTCCACGGTGTTGCACTAAGCTAATAACTAACTAATAAACTGGTAAATAACGATATGTCTACGAGCTAACTTATGCTAGATAATAGTTGGGGTGACCGACTCTTCACTATGGATTTTCTGAATCCTAACAACTAATACAAGGTTACTGTGTTTTAAAATGAAAGAATTAAAGTAGAGGAAAGTTACGTCGTAACTCCTATGAGGGAGTTACGCCGTAACTGGCAAAACCTGGTATGAGCTGTAAAAGCGAGTAGTTACGGCGTAACCACTGAGATGGTATTACGCCGTAATTGGTAATGCGTCAATAGTTCTTCTGCTAAAACGTTAGTTACGGCGTAATCACCAAGATGAGTTACGCCGTAACTCTGTTCAGATCAGCAACTACAGCAGCAATTTGTTCCTCATTTCCTGCAACAATGGTTAGAAACACAAAACCCAACAGAAAAGAAATAAAAATAAAAGAAAGGGATAATTCGGGTTGTCTCCCGAAAGAGCACTTTTCTTTATTAACGAGTCTTTAAGTTAGACTCAGAGCCGCGGGGCTACTAGACCGGTGCAAAGAATTCATCTCCTGAAATCTTGCTAACATCCTGCCCATAATAAATCTTTGCGCGGTGTTCATTTACTTTGAAATATACTCCTTCCTTGTTATGAACTTCAATAGTCCCGTAAGGGAATAGCTTACTTACTGTGTATGGGCCAACCCAACGAGATCTCATTTTTCCAGGGAATAATTTGAGTCTTGAGTTAAAAAAAAGAACTTCATGTCCTACCTAAAATCTTTTATCCTTGATTCGCTTATCGTGCCATCTTTTGGTCCTGTCTTTGTATGCTCTGGCATGATCATATGCCTCGTCTCGTAACTCAGCTAAACGGTTTATTTAGGAAAATTGGTGCTCCTTGATTATATCAGCCTCCAAGTTGGCATTCTTGAGAGCCCAATATGCCTTATGTTCTAATTCTATGGGAAGGTGATATGCTTTTCCGTAAACAATCTTAAAAGGGATGCTTCCAATAGGAGTTTTGAAAACCGTCCTGAATGCCCATAATGCCTCATCGAGTTTGTCGAACCAATCTTTTCTGTTACTGCTGACGGATTTCTCCAAAATTCGTTTGAGTGCCCTGTTGGTGTTTTCAGTTTGCCCATTGGTTTGTGGGTGATAAGGTGTAGACATTCGGTGGAGTACCCCATATCTATTCAGAACTTTCTCCATAATAGCATTACAAAAGTGTGTCCCTCGATCGCTAATGATGGTCTTAGGGATCCCAAACCTGGAGAATAATTTTTTTTAAAACGAATGACACTCCTAGCGTCACAAGTTTGCAGGGCTTCGGATTCAACCCATTTCGAAATGTAATCGACAGCTACAAGGATATAACTTTTATTCTTTGATGGAGTGAAAGGTCCCATAAAATCAATCCCCCAAACATCAAAAACCTCACATACCATAATATTGTTGAGTGGCATCTGATTCCGAGAAGAGATGTTCCCTGCCCTCTGACAAGCGTCACAATCCCTAACATGCCTTGCGGCGTCTTTGAAAATGCTCAGCCAAAAGAATCCGGCATCATAAACCTTTCTAGCAGTATTGTCGGCCCCATAGTGTCCTCCTGCAGGTCTGTTGTGGCAATGCTCCAGAATCTGCTTTTGCCCTTTCCCAAATACGCATCTCCGAATAATACCATCAGGGCACAATTTAAAAAGGAACGGATCATCCCAGAAGTAATACTTAAGATCCGAGAAAAACTTTTTCTTTTGATCGTAGGTTTCGTTGCTTGGCAAAACTTTTGCAGCTAGGTAATTAGCGAAATCTGCGTACCATGGTTCGACACTGGAATCTTTAATTCTAACTGCCATGAGATGTTCGTCGGGGAAGGAGTCCCGGATAGTTTCTTTGTCAAGTTCCTCGAGCTCAGGGTTTTCTAATCCTGAAAGATGATCAGCTGGTAAGTTTTTTGCTCCTTTTTTATCCTTGATTTCAATTTTAAATTCTTGTAACGGCAGTACCCATCTTATCAATCTAGGTTTGGCATCCTGCTTATTAAATAAGTACTTTAAAGCAGAATGGTCAGTGTAGACAACAGTTTTTGACATTACTAAATAAGATCTGAATTTATCAAAGGCATAGACTACAGCTAGGAGTTCTTTTTCAGTGGTTGTGTAATGCTCTTGTGCCTCATTTAAGGTTTTACTAGCATAATAAATGGGTTTAAATTTTTTATCCACCATCTGTCCTAAAACAGCACCCACAGCATAGTCACTAGCATCGCACATGAGTTCAAAATCGCTTCCCCAATCAGGAGCAATAATGACCGGGGCAGTAGTCAGTTTTTCTTTTAAAATGTCAAAAGCTTTTTTGCAATCATTGTTAAAATCAAATTTAGCATCTTTCATTAGGAGTTGGGTCATACGTTTTGCAGTTTTTGAAAAATCTTTTATAAATCGTCTATAAAATCCTGCATGCCCAAGAAAACTCCTAATTCCTTTTAGGTTGGTCGGATAAGGTAGTCGAGAAATAACGTCAACCTTAGCTTTATCAGCTTCTATCCCAGTTTGAGAAATTTTATGCCCCAAAACAATCCCTTCTTTAACCATAAAATGACATTTTTCCTAGTTAAGGACTAGGTTGGTTTCTTCACACTTAGCAAGCATTTTAGATAGATTATTAAGACAAGATGAGAAAGAGTTACCAAAAACCGAGAAGTCATCCATGAAGACTTCCATAAAATCTTGACACATATCAGAGAATATAGCAGTCATGCACCGTTGGAATGTGGCGGGAGCATTACATAGTCCAAAAGGAATCCTTCGGTAGGCGAATGTTCCATAAGGGTAGGTGAACGTTGTCTTTTCTTGATCCTCAGGGGCAATAGGAATTTGAAAGTAACCTGAGAATCCATCGAGGAAGCAGTAATACTCATGTCCAGAGAGTCTTTCTAGCATCTGATCGATAAATGGAAGGGGAAGTGATCCTTTCGTGTAGAATCATTTAATTTTCTGTAATCAATGCACACCTTCCAGCCAGTGACTGTCCTAGTAGGTATCAGCTCATTATCTTCGTTGGTGACCACTGTCATTCCTCCTTTCTTTGGCACAACATGAATGGGACTAACCCAAGGGCTATCAGAAATAGCGTAAATTAGACCCGCATCCAGGAGCTTAATGATTTCGTCTTTCACAATGTCTTGTACTTTAGGGTTTAATCTCCTTTGTGGTTGTACTACCGGTTTAAAATCATCTTCCATAAGTATCTTGTGGGAACAATATGAAGGGTTAATTCCTTTAATGTTAGAGACTTTCCATGTAATTGCCCCTTTGTGCTTGCTTAAAACCTGTAGTAATGACTCCTTTTCTTCATTAGATAATAGAGAGGAAATCACAACAGGATAACTTCGATCTCCATTGATAAATGCATATTCTAAATGAGGAGGTAACTCCTTAAGTTTTGGGGGAGTATCAGCTTCTTCTGGGGTATTTGCTGAACATATCATCTGATTCTTCATGGTCAGTTCCTCTGTTTCACTTTCTTCATCGCTAGATGTCCCATCATTATCTTCAAATTTTAATGATCTCAAAGGGTCAGGAAGAAAACATTCCTTGGCATGTTTCTGAGTATTAGCTTCGATAAGGTCGAGATCATCAAGGTTGTCATCAGTGAAAGAAGCATATCTCATTGACTTTTCAAGATCAAAGGTAATCTTATCATTACCAATCTCTAACGAAATCTTCTTATTAAAGACATCAATCATTGCGTGTGCGGTTGCAAGAAAGGGTCTTCCGAGCAAAATAGGGATATCATCTTCTACCATATCAAGGACCACGAAGTCGACCGGGAAGACAAATTTATCGATCTTGACAAGAATATTTTCAGCGATCCCTTTCAGATATTGAGTAGTTTTACTAGCTAGCTCAATACACATTCTAGTTGGTTTTAGCTCTCCCAACTCCAAACGTGAATAAAGAGAGAATGGCATAAACTAACGCTTGCCCCAAGGTCGGCAAGGGCCTTGTTGAATAAAATTCCCCCGATAGTGCAAGGTAAAGTGAAACTCCCCGGATCTTCTTCTTTGAGAGGCATGTCTTTTAAAAGAGCAGCAGAGCATCTTTGATTTAAGGTTATCTACATCCGATCAGAAAGTCTTCTATGGGTAAGGAGATCCTTCATAAATTTGGCATATTTCAGCATTTGCTCCAGAGCTTCAACGAGAGGAATATTAATGCTGAGTTGTTGTATTTTTTCCATGAATTTCTGAAATAGCACCCGTTCTTGTTCCTTCTTAATTCTTCCCAGAAATGGAATTGGTGGAATGTAGGGAGGGACTTTTTCGACAGAAGGATGAGCCTCCTCAGTTTCTTTATTGTTATCTTGGTGCGTTTCGTTAGTCAGATCATCCGAGTTCGAAGGATAAGCTGGTTCCTTATAGTTTAATCCACTTCTGGTTGTAATAGCGTGAGCCAGATCTTGAGGATTTGTTTCTGTCGTGCTGGGTAAGTCCCCTTCATCTCTAACTCTGATAGATTCAGCAAGTTTTCCCACTTGATTTTCAAGTCTTCTAATAGCAGCTACTTGTGTTCTTAGTGCTTTGTCGTAATCTCGCTTGAGATTCCAAACCAATTTTTCGCTCTCATCATGTTTTCTGCTAGATTCTTTAACAAGCATCTTTACAGCCTTTTCAAGATTCGTTCTCTCCCATCAATGGGTTTATTGAAATTGTGTTATCTTAACTTCCTCAGTCAGGGATTGCATATCTACTTCAAATTCCTTCAGATTTTTTATCACTGATTGTATCTCGATAGGATCTTCATCTCGATCTTCATTCCATGACGACGAATGGAGCGCAACTTCCTCAACTCTTGTCCATCCTTTATCAGCAGTCATCAATGGGATAGGTTCTTTAGAGTCTAACAATTTTCGAGTTTTTATGTTCAACCCGTTGTAGAATATTTGCAATTGCTCGTGTTTGTTGAGTTTATGCTCGGGGCACTTTAGGATGGTTTCGTTAAATCTTTACCAAGCTGTAAATAGTGGTTCATCATAGATTTGGCTAAACCTCCAAATTTCATCAACTTGTTGAAGGATTTTTGCAGGGGTTCGGTTTTCCTTAAGAAAATCCTTCTTAAATGCATTCCACGTTGTGATAGATCCAGATGGAAGTTTCTTTAACCAATCTCTAGCTCTTCCTTTTAGGGTAAAAGGGAAAGCCCTCATCATAACATGAGCTCTGGAGACCCCAGGTTCATGGAATAAATCGGCGATCTCGCATACCTTTGCTATGTGCTCGTGTGCTTCTTCGTCTTTGGTTCCATAAAAGCAGCATCTTTTCAGTTCATCAAGACAGAGTCCCCAAAATTCGAATTTAACATTTTCTTCAAGAGCTGGAATGGTGACCCCCTGTTTTCTTTTAAAGGTGGTGAGATAATCATTCATAGTAAGAGCCATAATATCAAAGCAATTTTTTTTAAAAGACTTAAATAAAAATCCTAATATAACTCCCTGGCAGGGGCACCAAAAACTTGATGCAGGTTTTACTGACCAGGTCTTAATATTTATAGTGTCTCGCTATACCTAAGGTCTACCCTAATGCACTAACGGGCAGTGTACCCGGTCGTGTGTAGTGTAGTAAATGGTAAAGCCGAGGTTGTCCCAAGAGCTATGTGTGTTGGATTATTACTAAGTCTAATTGTCACAGAATAATGATGGTTTCAATAGGGAATTAATTAATTAAACTACTAATGCAGAATAAAAGCAAGTAAATGGGAAAAGAGAGATCAATATAGGAATAGTCGTGTTAACCTAGTCAATCGTCCTAGCTAGTTATGTCTACGTCTACCTACTTCCAATTACTTCAGGTGGGGTCAAATTCGAGAGGATAGCATTTGGTCAATTCGCCCTAACCTATCAGCAAAGATGCCACCACAGGAGAAATCAGGCGCAACATCATAAGTCCTGTTGTTCCTGGTCCCCTAAGCCAAGTCATTAAGTACCGCTACATGCTAGATTCTAAATAGTGACTGCCCGGCCGTTAGGAACTTAGACACTACACCCCCCAATTCCTAAGTTCATCCAAACGATAAGTGATCAGTTGGTCAAATCGCACAAGTAGAAAGGGTCATCAGTTGGTCATATCTTACCCTTCCCGTCTCAGTCCGCTCACCTAGAGTCAGTTGGTCATATCTCCTAGGCAATTGGCCTCTACCGCCATTCAAAACTACCGAATCAAAGGTGACTACCAAAGAACTATGCATGCATACACTTAGAAATAATTGTACAGAAGCAAAGGTAAACGCAAACAAAACAATTAAGGAATCATAACTAGGCTAGCACCAAAGGGTTCTTAGCCGCTCATATTAATCATGCAAATCAATTCAATATTCAAAGGTACGAAATACATGAATTGAAAGTAAAAGAAATATAAAACGCTAAAGCTTATCGTAATGGAGTGACTTCTCCCTTGGAAACAGCTCTGTATGATCCCCTAGACCTTCCTTGAGCTTTTTCCCACGTTCTCAGAGAGTTGTGTGTGTAATGGGATGATTAGAAATGCTGGAATTCGTGGGGTATTTATAGGCCAGGTATGAGTTACGGCGTAACCAAAATATGAGTTACGCCGTAACCTTCTATTCCGTCGTAAATGCACTAGATCTGCTAGTTACGGCGTAACCTAATAAATGGTTACGCCATAGTCTTCAATAAACACGGTTACGTCGTAAGTGATGCAGTAGTTACGGCGTAAGTAATAGCGGCGTGGATACTCATTTGACCTAATGTAGTTACGTCGTAACCTTTGGGAAGAGTTACGCCGTAACCTCTTGATAAGTTGGTATTCTGAGTCACGCAATAATTACGGCGTAATGTGAGAGAGGAGTTACGCCGTAACTTCTTCAAAATAGGCATACTGTGATGAATCTTTAGTAATGTTTCCATTTTCGCGTCTCTTTAGCTCCAATGCTCGTAATTTACCTGAAAGTGGAAAAAATGGAAAACAAGTGTAAATCCATATAAATGATATAAATAACGAGCATTATCGGGGGAAATTGACACTTAATATTCAGGATTATTCGATGTTATCACTAACCTTCCATGAGTTTCTCTTACTAGTATATCCTACTTTCTCTCTCTAAAACCATATATTCATACGCCCATATTTGTTATTGATTGTGTGATTGTGAAATCCAATATGTTACAGTTATCACTATACTTATCTTGTAAAGGACTCCTTGTGCTATAAAAGGAGATCCTAGGTCATTGTTTAATGTACGAGAGAACTCACGTATGCTTCAAGGTGTAACCCTAGTGATAAGCAAGATCACTTATATTATTCTCAATAATATTGAAGCTTTGTGTTATATTGTTCTCACTTTTATTACATCATATAATCCATCTTCTAAGTATTACTAAGTATATTCCGCGTACTTATTAATATAAATCAAAGTATCACTAACACAAGGTGTGTGTTTAGATCCATTAAGTGGTATCAGAGCTTTGGTTCTAATACTTTGATTTAGAAGATCCAAGGAATAAGCTTAACCAACTCACTCAAATAAATGGAGATGGAAAACAACCAGTCAAACTCTGCTCCAAGGCTTCCTAAGCTCAAACTTAATGAGTTTGATATGTGGAGGATAATGATTGAGCAATACTTTCTCATACAAGACTATGCTCTATGGGAGATCATCTTAACTGGTGATTCCTTCAAGTCTACTAAGAAGACTGAGAAAGTTGGTGACACAGAAGTTGTAACAATTTCTTTACCTGAGACTAATGATGAAAGAGCAAAGAAGAAGAATGACCTGAAGGCCAGAAGTTTGTTACTTATGACTCTTCCTAAAGACCAGATCATAGCTTTCAGCAAGTTCAAGACAGGAAAAGAACTTTTTGAAGAGATTTGCTCAGTGTTTGGTGGCAATGATGCTACTAAGAAGACTCAAAAGACATTGTTGAAGCAAAGTTATGAAAACTTCTCTGCTTCAAGCAATGACTCACTTGACAGCATGTTCACCAAACTCCAGAAGATTGTCACACAACTGATTGTGTTTGGAATTGAGGTAGAAAAGGAAGATCTCAAGTTTAAGTTTCTAAGAAGTTTGCCTTCTGAGTTTCATACAAATGTTACAGTCTGGGAAAATAAACCAGAGATTGAAACTATGAAGCTCAATGATCTTTACAATAACTTCAAACTCATTAAACAAAGATTGAAGAAGGCAGGGAATCTTGGTACAAGCTCTAGCAGCTTGGCGTTGTTGTCAACCTCTGTTGACAGTGATGATTCTGAAGATGAAAATGATAATGATTTTTCCACTGCTGGTTCTATAGTTTCCACTGGTAATTCTAGTGTTACCACTGCAGGTTCAAAGAAGAAGGTTGCTGGTATTGGAGATCCTACCTTTTATGCTTTTATCTCCACCCAAGTTAATAGCTCTATATTAACTCATGAAGACATAGAGCAAATTGATGAAAATGACTTGGAGGAGATGGACATAAAGTGGCAAATAGCTCTACTTAGGATGAGGGCTAGGAAATTCTACAAGAAGACTGGCAAGCCAATTCACATCAATGGTGGATAAACTGCAGGGTTCGATAAAAAGAAAGTATAGTGTTTCAATTGTCACAAGTTGGGGCATTTTGATAGAGAATGCAGAAGACCAAAGAAGCAGGACAATAGGTCTACTTGGTACAAGCAAAAGAAAGAACCAATTGTGGAGGAACCAAAGGCAATGCTGGCAATTGATGGTGTGAGCTATGATTGGAGTTTCATGGCTGATGGACAAGAGGAACAACCTTCAGATGCTGATCTTGTGTCTACAAAACATGCTCTCATGGCTTTCTCTGACTCTGAGGTACAAAACTTTGAAAGTTGTTCTAAATCATATAGGGCTTCTAGAGAATGTGAAAGGCTTAATGAGTCTTATGAAAACCAAATAACAGAGTTGTTTGCTACTAATTATACTGTGTCAAACCTTAGAAGAGGCATATCTGTATTAGAGAAACAACTAGAGCATTATAGATCAAATGAGTCAAAATACAATGATGATATGATTGTTCTTAGAAGAGAGATAGATCATAAGACAGCAGTGAATGAGGCTCTAAAAGAAGAGTATGAAAAACTTAAAAAGATAAATGAGAATGTCAATTTATCTGTTGACACCTGTTATTATCAATCTAAGTCAATTGATAAAATTTGGAATGCTCAAATTACTAGTAAAGTTAAGTCTGGTATGGGATACAATACAACTCCTCCACCACTAAGAGGTGTTCCATCACCTCCTGGCATATATTTAGTTCATACAGGCCTAGAAGAATTTCAGGATCTTAATCTTGAATATGGTCCTCCCAAATTTGTGAAAAGTGGGGAAGAGGTTAAGCATGAACCTGATGTTTTTGAAAGTGCAAGTGACTCATCTATTGTAGATGAGAATGTTAAGAAGAATGTAGAGGCTTCTATCCCAAAAGTTGTAAATACTATTACAAAGAAACCTTGGAAACAAGTTAACAAACCTAGATCAACTGTAAGGTATGCTGAGATGTATAGAAACAAGTCATGAACTCCTAGGGGTAACCAGAGGAGTTGGAATCATGTAAAATCTCAACAACTAGGTAGTGAGTTTGTTATGAATAATAAAGCATGTCATATATGTGGTAGCTTTAAACATTTACATGCTAATTGTGACTATCATGTTGGGAGAAGGGAAGTATATGGGAATAAAAGGGTGGAGTTAAACAGGTTTCAAAACAAAATACACCCTAATCCACACAGCAAAATGGTCCCAAGAGCAGTTCAACTAAGAAGTGGTCTTAAAACTTTTGCCACTGCTAAAACTGTTAACACTGCTCACCCTAAAACACCTGTTACAAGTGCAAAATTCAAAACAACTTTTGCAAAATCTGCACAAACAGGGAAAATGTCTTTTTTTGATAAAAGGGTTCAATATAACCAAAAGTGGGTACCTAAATCTAAACCAGCAGTTACCACTGCTCAGTCAAAAGTTCCCACTACAAGAGTTGTAAACAAGACCAGGGGTAACATGGGAAATGCTGTGAAGGCCTCAGCACGTTGGGAATGGAAACCTAAAGGAATTACCTCATCAACCAATCCCAATGGTGTATCAATGACCTTTGATAGATTTAACAATATTGATACACGAGGCAGATCCAAGTCAATCATGGCTTGGGTCTCCAAAGGAAACTAACTCCTTTCTTATATGTACACGAACATCCAAGGACAAAAAGATCAGATCAAGGCTACATAGACAGTGGATGTTCAAGGCACATGACTGGCAACAAGTCATATCTTTCACATTTTGAACACTATGATGGATAGTTTGTCAGCTTTGGAGGTGGAGTTAATGGAAAAGTTACTGGTTATGGGGTCATTAAAACTGGCAAACAACACAGAGGTTTTTGCAGATAAAAGAAGTAAATCATAACCAGTATGATGCAATGGAATTAAAAGCACCAAGAAAATGGTATGAGACCTTAACTACTTATCTTCTTGATAATGGGTTTCATAGAGGCAGAGTGGATCAGACCTTGTTCATCAAGAAAGACAAGAATGATATCTTGCTGGTACAAGTATATGTTGATGATATCATTTTTGGTTCTACAAAGACAGAGATGTGCAAAGAGTTTGAGAAGCTAATGAAGGAAGAATTCAAGATGAGTTCTATGGGTGAACTCACATTCTTTTTGGGACTTCAAGTACGATAAAAGCCAGATGGTATTTTTATCAATCAAGATAAATGTGTGGCTGAGATACTTAGGAAGTTCAAGTTCATTGATGCAAAGTCATCCAGCACCCCTGCAGACAAGACTACACATCAACTTTTGAAGGAAAATAGCGGTGAAGTAGTTGATGTGCACATGTACAGATCTATGATTGGTTCTTTGATGTATCTTACATCATCTAGGCCAGACATTATGTTTGCAGTATGTGCTTGTGCAAGTTTTAGGTCACTCCCAGGTTCTCACACTTGACTGTTGTGAAGAAGATTTTCAGATATCTTAAAGCATTTCCTAATCTGGGATTATGGTACCCTAGAGAATCACCTCTAAAATTGGTTACTTACTCAGATAGTGACTATACTGGAGCTAGTTTGGATAGAAAATCTACAATAGGTGGATGCCAATTTCTTGGAAACAGATTGGTGTCATGGTAGTGCAAAAAACAAACAATGGTGGCAAATTCATCAACTGAGGCAGAGTATGTGGCTGCTGCAAGTTGTTGTGCTCAAGTTCTATGGCTTCAAAATCAACTTTTGAACTATGGGTACAATTTCATGAATACCATCATTTATATTGACAATAGCAGTACCATTTGCATAATTAAGAATCCCGTTCAACACACAAAGACTAAACATATTGAAATTAGACACCACTTTATAAGAGATTGTTATGAGAAAAAGCTAATTCAAGTTGTCAAAATCAATACTGATGATGAGTATGCTGATTTATTAACAAAAGGTCTTGATGTGGGTAGATTTCAGTACTTGGTGACAGGTATTGGAATGCTTAATCCATAAAATCTTTGTGTCTAATGGTCTTTGGTGTTGAGGGGAGGTTCTTGGTACTAACATTGTTATATAAGTTTGTATATGTTTAGTGCTTGTATTTTTGCTTGATAACTTTTATGCAGCAAAGATGGGAGTTGATCATAAAAGGTGTGTAACTGAGACACACAACAAATGGTTTTTGATTCACCATGTCTAATCTACATAAGGATCAGCTAGTCCAGAGCAAACGGCTACTGGTAAAGACTTAACAAATCCGTTGATGGTTGATAGTTTACCAAAAACTATATGGTTATCAACTCACCATATTCTTTATGATTAAGAGTTGGCTAGTCCATAGCAAATGGCTCATGGTAAAGACATATCAAATCCGTTGATAGATGATAGTTTGCTAAAAACTATGATAAGAGCAGTCCAATTTTCATATGTTTTTCTTACCACTGCTCTTTGAAAATTTTTGTGAAAAATTACCACTGCTACTTCATAGTTACCACTGACAGTGTTATTTTTACCACTACTGATCTAGCCGTTACAACTGTTGTGTCAGTAACAATTTTTTTTACTAGCCGTTGAGAGAAATTGCTTTCCATATATATAGGGTAAAATTTTTAGAAGATTATCTACTTTCCTAATTGAACTTTATGCTCTTAAGATACATCTTTTCCTTAGATAATCTTTCTTGCGCAAAACTCTAAACCCTAACATTATATATCTTTCTCTCTCAATTGGCGAGTTCTTCATTCAATTCATACTGATACAATATATTTTTCATCAAAAGATACTATGGCACCTATCACCTTTACAGATGAGCACAACCAAGTGGCCTATTTGGAAAAAGTCAAACGACAAGAGTGGCCCTGTTTTTCATTAGATTGTGGATTTTCTAAACACTACTCATATAAGGTATGCTTTACTACTCAATCCTACAATCTATATCTCTCAAATCAAACAGTTTTAGAACTCTGTTCAGTCCATAACCATTGAAAATAGAGATACACATGAAATAGTGGATGCTCTTAGAGCCACAGTGGATGGGGTAACTATTGATGTTACTGAGTCATCCTTGAGGAGAATTGTCCAATTGGATGATCTCAATGGTATCATCACATTACCCATGCTAGAAATTCATGAACATCGTTCATCCATGGGGTATGATACCACTGACAAAAAGGCTACTTTCAAAAAGAGTGGTTTCTATCCTCATTGGAGATTTTTAATACATACTCTTTTACATTGCCTAAGTCCTAAGAAAACTTCTTATGAACAATTCAGTTCAACAATGGCTTACCCTTTGGTTTGTCTAGCCACTGATAGGATTTTTAATTGGTCTAAATATATTTTTACAAGTATGCAAAGCAATGTAAAGAGTTCAACAAAATTTTTGATGTATCCAAGGTTTGTGCAAGCAGTGTTTAATGAATTTCAACTGCAACCCCATACAAGAGTTTATAAAATTCGTTGCCTTAAGCCTAAAGTTTTCAAAACATGGATAAGGATGGTAATATGGTTGTTACACTACTTTTTCCTCAAATGCTTGCAAAGATTTCACAGGTACAGGGTGAAGATGCAACAATCCCAGTTGTATCCCAAAACACACCCATAATCACATTTCCAAATATTAACTACACTCCACCAGTTACTCACATCTATGAGAGGAGACAAAAACAGCCAACTCCTCCCATTACAACACAGCGTGTCCCTGATCCTTTTGGTTTAGGAACAAGTAGTGGTGGTTCCAAGCTTCAACCTAGTCCAACTAGGGAGGAATCTGAGACAATGCCCTATGATTCACCTCTCCCAACAGGTCACACAGTTGGAAGTGTTGAGGGCAGTGGGCAACATGTGGAATTGATGGAACTATGTACCAACTTAGTTAAGCAGGTTGAATCTCTGGAGAAAGACTTGGCACAAGTAAAGGAGCAACATGCCAAGGATGTTACACAACTGAAAGAGGAGATTCAGACTTTGAAGACAGAATTGCAGGGGTTGAAACAGCAAAGGAAAACTGCAAAGATAGTGATCTCATCTCCATCCTCACCTGATGATGGTGATTCAGAGGAATTCAATAAAGATTTATGAAATTCTCCCAAACAGGGGAGGAAAACAGATGCTGAAACCAAGGGGAGGAGAATTGACTTTGGAGATGAAGGTGTTTCAGGTGCAAGTAAAGGTACTGAGGAAGTTGATATTCAAGAAGAAGTTCCTCAACAGAACTAGAGCAAGCAACTTCCACTGCTACAACCACTGAAAACTGAAAACTTTCCTACTGCAGAGCAAATGGTTTCCACTGTTGGACAAGATATTACCACTGCAGGTGAAGAAATTGAAAAGCAGAAGAAAGAAAAAGGTAAAGAAGTTATGCAGAGTGAAGACCAATCAAGAAGAAAGGTTTCAAAGAGAGAACAAGCTCAGATTGTTCATGATGCTGAAGTTGCTAGAAAGATCAAAGAAGATGAAGTTACAAACTTTATGGAGGCTAAGAGGCTGGGCAGAATGGAAAACACTGATCCAATGGATGTAAATCCACTTTCTACTGTTCCACCTATAATTTTCAGAGAAAAGACTCCAGAGTTTAGCTATGTACCTACAGAAGAAGAAATTGATTTCTTGATTGCTAATGATCCAGTAGTCAAGAAGAAGGCAATTGACCTAGTTGCAGATAAATCCTTAACTGAAGAACAAAGAACTGCAAAGTTGAAGGATTTCATTCAAATGAAGAATAGCCAAGCACTTCAAGATGAAATTGTTTCAGTCAGAAAGGGTCAAAAGAAACCAAGACAACCAACCAAGGCATAGGTTATTTCTATGATGAAAGATTATTGTTGCAAGGTTGGTGGCTGAAAAAGACACCAGTTCAAAGGAATGCCTGATGATAAAGTTGAAGGTATCTACTACAGAGTTAAAAGGCAAGATCAAGACTTTATTCCAATGGACTCTGAAGAAGAAGAAAGAAGATATCCTCATCTGAAGAGAAAGGCCAAAGATAGTGAACCTCAGACATTTAAGAAGACAAAATTTGCTGAAGAACAAGAAGTTCAATCTGAGAAATTCACTGAAGAACAGATGACTGGAATGATTTTGATTGAAGAAGAAGATTTTTATCCTGACCCACTGCAAGTCAGACATCCTATTATTGATTGGGAAGTATTTACTGCTAGAAATTTTGCTCCAACATGGAATATTACAAGGCTAGGTGGTGAAACTTCATCATTCATTATGTTTGAAGATCTTATCAAAGCATTTGATAGACATGATCTGGATACTTTGTGGAGATTAGTTCAAGAAAGATTTGATGCTGAAAATCTTAAAGATATGAAGGAAATGCAGCTATGGGTTAATCTAAGAAGGCTCTATGAACCAGATGCTAATGATGATTTCTAGAAATTTGCATGTTCATGTCCTGGTACTAAATGGACTTATTATGATTCATGTGAAGTTCATCATATTTCTACAACAGATGGAGTGGATGCATTCATGTTTGGTGAGAAAGAATACCCACTCAGAGCTGGAACTCTCACTGTGATGTTGTGTACAACAACAAGAGTTCATGAAGATAATGAGAAGGTCAGAGCTTTGTTACATAGACTTCAAGATCAATGCTCAAGAGCTATTCAGAATTTAAGAAGAAAGTGAAGTGTTTGGAAGAATTCCTCAAATCCTTAGAGATGATGCAGATTGAAGAAACTTATTGATTTTTAGAGAAATCATAAGTTTAGGGGAGGATTGTTGGGAATAAAGCTAACAGTTACCACTGATAGGCTTGTGGAAGACACTGCTGAAGAATGCACTAGCAGTGGAAACACATTACCACTGCTAGTACATATATTACCACTGCTATTAGGATAATTGTTATGTATCCGTGTATTGATAAGTATAGAAAAGATCTTGTGAATATTCTATATAGTTATCATTATACTTATCTTGTAAAGGACTCCTTGTGCTATAAAAGGAGATCATAGGTCATTGTTTAATGTACGAGAGAACTCACGTATGCTTCAAGGTGTAACCCTAGAGATAAGCAAGATCACTAGTATTATTCTCAATAATATTGAAGCTTTGTGTTACATTGTTCTCACTTTTATTACATCATATAATCCATCTTCTAAGTATTACTAAGTATATTCTGCGTACTTATTAATATAAATCAAAGTATCACTAACACAAGGTGTGTGTTTAGATCCATCATGAAAGACTTAATATTAATCCTAATATAACTCCCCGGCAGCGGCGCCAAAAACTTGATGCAGGTTTTACTGATCAGGTTTTAATATTTATAAAGTCTCGTTATACCTATGGTCTACCCAAGTGCACTAACGGGAAGTGTACCCGGTCGTGTGTAGTGTAGTAATCGGTAAATCCGAGGTCGTCCCAAGAGCTATGTGTGATGGATTATTACTAAGTCTAGGTGTCACGGATCTATAATTTTTTCGATAGGGAATTAATTAATTAAACTACTAAAGCAGAATAAGGCAAATAAAAGCAAATAAATGGTAAAGGGAAAATCAATAGAGGAGAGTGGTGCTAACATAGTTAATTCTCCTAGCTAGTTAAGTCTACGTCTACTTACTTCCAATTACTTCAGGTGGGGTCAAAGTCGAGAGGACAACATTTGGTCAATTCGCCCTAACCTATCAGCAAAGATGCCACCACAGGAGAAGTCAGGTATCCCCTCATAAGTCCTGTTGTTCCTGGTCCCCTAAGCCAAGTCATTAAGTTCCGCTACATGCTAGATTTATAATAGTGAGTGCCCAGCCGTTAGGAACTTAGACACTCACTCCCTAATTCTTAAGTTCATCCAAACGGTAGGTGATCAGTTGGTCAAATCGCACAAGTAGAAAGGGTCGTCAGTTGGTCATATCTTACCCTTCCCGTCTCAGTCCGCTCACCTAGGGTCAGTTGGTCATATCTCCTAGGCAATTGGCCTCTACCGCCATTCAAAACTACCGAACCAAGGGTGGCTACCAATAAACTATGCATGCATACACTTAGAAATAATTGTACGGAAGTAAAGTAAACGCAAACAAAAAAATTAAAGAATCATGACTAGGCCAGCACCAGAAGGTGCTTAGCCGTTCATATTAATCATACAAACCAATTCAATATTCAAAGGTACGAAATACATGAATTGAAAGTAAAGAAAATATAAAATGCTAATGCTTATCGTAGGGGAGTGATTTCTCCCTTGGAGACAGCTCCGTATGCACCTCTAGACCTGCCTTGAGCTTTTTCCCACGTTCTCTGATTGTTGTGTGTGGAATGGGATGATTAGAAATGCTAGAATTCGTAAGGTATTTATAGGCCAGATCTGGGTTACGGCGTAACCATAACAAGAGTTACACCATAACCTTCTATTTCATCGTATTTTGCACTAGATCTGCTAGTTATGGCGTAACCTTATAAGTGGTTATGCCGTAGTCTTCAATAAACTTGGTTACGCCGTAGTTGATGCAATAGTTACGGCGTAAGTATCAGCGGCGTTGAACCTCATTTGACCTAATATAGTTACGTCGTAGCCTTTGGGAAGAGTTACGCCGTAACCTTCTGATAAGTTGGTTTTCTGAGTCACGCAATAGTTACGGCGTAATGTGAGAGACGAGTTACGCCGTAACTTCTTCAAAATCAACATACTATGATAAATCTTTAGATAATTCTCCAATTCCGCGTCTCTTTAGCTCCAATGCTCGTAATTTACCTGAAAGTGGAAAACAATGGAAAACAAGCATAAATCCATATAAATGATATAAATTACAAGCATTATCGGGGGAAATTGACGCTTAATAATCAGAACTATTTGATGTTATCACCTACTGAAGTGATCACCCATCACAAGCATACAAGCACATGAAGATCTTCTACAACAAGCTTGGGAAACTTGTCATCTTCATTCATAGAAGACTAACCACATCATGCTTTATGTTCTTGATGTTTAGCTTAGGATTTCATATCCATTAGACACATTGTCTTGGATATTGTCTAGTATCATATTCTTGTATCTATGACTAGACTAGATGGTTTATGTGTTTGTGCCATAAAACACAAGGTTTTTTATGTTGGACCACAAAACATAACGAGTGTCATAGATGTGTCGTATATCTATGACTAGACTAGATGGTTTATGTGTTTGTGCCATAAAACACAAGGTTTGTTATGTTGGGCCACAAAACATAACGGGTGTCATAGATGTGTCATAGACATAAGTGAAAGATGTATAAAAGAGTCAAGACGAAGACATTAGTGAAAGGTGTCAAACGTCCGTATTGAAAGCACTAGTGAAGGGTTCTTAAAAGTCATGGCTAAATGCATTAGTGAAGGATGCTTAGAAGTCAAGTCACAAGGCATTAGTGAAAGGTGCCTTGGAGATCGAGTCAAAGGCATTTGTGAAAGGTGCCTAAGGTGTACATTCGATATGGTGTGATTCGATATACAAGATAGATTAGTATTGGGTCAAAGGATATTGATATCCCTGTTGATGTTGTTATAAGGAGTAGATCTCATGTGGGGTTAGGTGTCGTGTAGTGTTGGGTAGTAGTTCCTCCATTGTAATGGAACTCGGTACTTAGCCTAGTACCGGATAAAGGGTAGGCGACGTTGTGGTAGGTGTGGTTCTCCTTTGTGAAAAGAACCCGGTGGTTAGCCTAATACCAGAAAAAGAGTAGGCGACGTTGTGAAGGCTTCTCCGCCATAAGGAGTTGGTGTCGTGTAGTGTTTACGAACTATCGAGTAGGTGACTCGGGGAGTGGAGTAGGGCAAGGAAGGTGTCCTTGTAGCCGAACCACTATAAATCCTCGTGTTGGTTTGTCTATCCTTTTACTTATCGCTTTACTTTTATTCTAGCATTACATTATTTATTTTCTATGTGGTTGATGTCTATGTTTGTGATACATACTTGATCTTTCATATAGTCACAAACTATATTTAACACTTTACATATTATGACACGCTTGATCAAGAAAAAGCAATCGGACTAATAATGGTGAAACTTGATTTATAATGAACCATTAATCTTGCGGAATCTTATGTGATATTAAGGGGTTGGCCTTACATGCCGTAATGCGTTAAATGCATCCTCGCGTTGAGATTAGCAAATGCAATGGTTTATACTATATTTGATACAAAAGTTTTAAGTTTGAAACAGAAACGTATTCACCCTCCCCTACATTTTCACACGTTACTTCCTCGCAGAGCTGTCGTGCTCTCTTGACGGGATTTCCTGCGGAATTGTGGGGCTTGTAATTTTTCCTTGAAGGGCTAGAATGTTCTCCTCCTGCGTTACTCTTTCTTTGAGCAACGGGCTTTCAATGCTCTAGCGTATACAACAAATGAACAAGGCCATTCAGGTAATTCTACGGATGAATCCGCCCCTCTGCGTGGTGGTAAGGCTTAGTGGGGTAGCTTTTCCACCTGCGCAGTATTTACTTTATCCTGGCATCCGCAAGCTGGTCATCTTTAGCTTAAACCCAGTCTTTCCAACCCAGTCTACTTGGATTGGTAGACCATACTCTTGCTTGCGGGGATGTAACAACATAAGATTGAAAGCATGGTTTTCATCCTTTGTTGTTTGCCGTTGTAAGGGAAGCTTTTTGTTATTTAGGGGCTGCTTTATGCATTGCATTTCCCCTGTCCTTTTTTGCCCTTCCCTAAAGACCCACCCCTTTCCACATCCTATCACTCCCTTCGATACCATTCCCCTTGCCATCGTCCCTCCTTCCCATGGTGAATACTAATGTTAGTGAGGGAGTGCCAGCACTTTCAAGTTTCCAAATGGCTAATGAGAGTCTAATTGGTGTAAACTCCCACCTTGGAATTTGCCATTACGGCCCAGCAGGCTCTCCGAATCTTCAATGGAATGGGTTTTGGGTGAAGGAGTGTTGTGCAGGATTGTGGTGGTGGGTTATTAGTCGTCATTTTGAAATGACTAATTGTTATTAGTATTCATTTAAGAACAGGTTTTAGTTATCGCGCTATCTGCTTGGTTTTTGCGTTTTCCTTCCGCTTTTTCATTTTGGGGGTAAAGGCTTAGGCGATGCATAAGTTTTTTAGAGACGACCTTAGGTGAGTAACATGTTGTTTAATACGGGCTATATTCTTGCTGCACTATGTATGATCGTATTCTTTTTCTGAATAAAATCTTCAACTTTGTGGAAAACTAAAAGGGAGGGTTGAATAGTTTTACCGATTTTAATTTAAGTTTCAAAGATTTAGATTCGATCTTATTTAAATTCGTATGGATGGATAGATAGTATGAAATAATAAGTAAAGTAAACAATAAAAGCAAGTAAAGTAAAGGATAGAAAGTAGCGATACAAGTGATTTATAGTGGTTCGGCTACAAGGACACCTTACTTGCTCTACTCCACTCCCCGAGTACCCCACTCGAGAGTTCAAGAACTATGTCAACAAGCTCCTCCAACTTGGCGAAACTTGGTGAAGAAGCCTCACAACGTCGCTTACACTTTTTCCGGTACAAAGCTAAATACCGAGTTCTTCCACGAGGTAAAACCAAACCTTTACACAACTATTACACAACAAATATGTGAAACATGAATTACAAGATCTTGCTACAGAAATCTCGTGGATGGAAAAATCAATCAATGACCCTTTGCTTGGATGACTTGCAGTATAGCGTGATCTCGCCTTTGAGAAGGACCTATATGAGAATCACAACAAAAGACAGAAGAACTACTAGAATGATCAAATGATTAGAGGTTAGGAGAGTGAGATAATATATGAGAGAGTTGTAAGAAGAAGGGTGAGTAACAATGAAGAAATGGCTCACTATTTATAGGCACAAAAGCTTTCTGTCCCACAGTTCTGGCGGATCCCTCACTTGGGGGATCCGGCCAGTGCAAAACCAGGGATCCGGCAGTCTGGGTCAGAACAGTCCGGATTTTGGGTTGCAAACTGGGATATGGGTTATGGGTATGAGCCATGGGTCATGGGTACCCAACAAGATATAATGTATCTAGAAAATGGGTCATGGGTCATGGACATTGGGTCATGGGTCATGGATAATACCCAACTTGATTTCATTCATAATGTCATGCAATGGGTCATGGGTTATGGATTAGCTCCATGGGTATGGGTCATGGGTCTTGGATATTACCCATCCTATTACATAAACTATTACAACAATTAAATTATTACAACATTTTATGTAAATGATCAAATGTATATAATTTGCAAAATAACATGTATTCTTATAATTTTACTTATGATACCTTTATATTTGTTATCAACAAAACATAACGAGATCGCTAAATATGAATAAACGTTTTACGGTTTATTTGTATTAACAAACTTCTTTCAAAGTACTTTCAAAAAATTTCTGTGAGTGAAGGAATGGTTCCTTCTTTCTTGCTTTTTAAGACTTATCTCCTTTTTTAATTTGCGTATTTATAGCGAAGGTTTTACTGTTCTTGCACGCGTGAGCATTAATTTTTATCCACTGTTCGGTTGGTAGGCACGTGCCTAGGCTCGTAACTTGAGCATCTGCTTACCCTGTTGGATTTGACATAAAGTTTCTTGGGAAGGAACATAAATCTGTACTTCTAGATTTTCTTTCTTGTTTGATCATTTGGATAAGGCTTATCTTTTTTATTTATTCCTTTCCACGGTCTTTATCAGGAGCTTTCCCCTCTTGGAACCGCGTGCTTTCCTTGATTTTATTATTACTTCCCCCATTATAGTGTTTATGTCTTGCATCAGATGTGGTCCTCTACTTGCTCTTGCGGTCTGTTTCATCTAATAAACAGTGCTTTTTTTCCATATTGTTTACAGGATTTCTTACCGGTTATCCGCAGTACGAATTTTGCTGAATCATGACCTTTGGCTCCTTGGCGGTTTTTATGTTGGTTGTTTTGAGTTACCCCATTTTTTTATTACACGTTTTCCATATATTCTTTAGGCCACATTCCTTTTTATCGCTGTGGTGTTTTTCATATGACTTCCCGTGAGCTAATCATATCGGGGTGATATGGTAGCTTTTCAACACTTGTATTTGTCTCTGAAGTCTTTTTCGGAGACTGATTCCTCTTGCCACCTTTGGCTCTTTACTTCCTGACTTTGTGTTTTAAAGTTGGGATTTTCAAGCCTGAAGTGTTATTTATGAAGGTTATGAAACCAGGGTTTTTCTTTCCCGTGGGGATATCCGCCTCCCGTTCTTTTTGTTGAACGATGTTGTGAGCTTCCTTATTTCGTATGTCCCGCTGGAGCTATGCTTTTATCATATGTATCGTTGCTTGATTGTTTGTGTATTTCTGCTACCTGTTCTGGCAAGTGGCGTTATTGTTGATACTACGCGGTCTTTCCGCGTATATCCTTATAATTTTTTTTCGCTACTTATGTTGCCTTGTGCGTTTCCGCTTTCTGTTTTGTTATAAATAGGGTTGGGGGATTTTTTTTATTGTTATTTTTGTAATTATGCTTGGTTTAATATTTGGTTTTTCCCAGGTGTTCTTCCTCCTGTACTATTATTCATTTCTTTCTTCTCTTTGCTTTTTTAGGTGGAGACATTCATCCATAATATGCCTTGCTTTTCCATGGAATTTACAAAATTTACCGTTATCCTTTTCTTCAGTTGCGGTAGCTGGAGTCAAGTTTGGAGATCTTGCTTTCTTTGGTGCCGGTATTTCTCTAAAAGATTTAAGAGGAATGTGGAGGCCATGTTGCCTTTCTCTTGTTCTTGGTTTGTTTCTAAACTCTCTTTTGAAACCTTGCCGATGCTTGACTATAGTTTGCTTCCTCAGCATTTGTATCCATGGTTTCCTTCTTTTCTTGCTTCTAACAGTTGTTTCCCCTGGTAGGAAGTATGTGGTTATATTCATTACTTCATTCATTGATTTTGGGATCCTGTCATGTTGCCGTTTAATTTTTTCTAGATCAGTGATTGCGTGCATGAATCCTGAGATTCTTATAATTTCTGATGCTCCCTTTATGTCTCTAGTTTCTTCTTTAAACCTTCGTACAAAGTCTTCTTTCAGTTCACCTTCCCTTTGCTTGATGTGGTGAAGTTCTATAGGATCCTTAGTTCACTTCTTTTGTTGGATAAAGCTAGCCAGGAAAACTTCTTTTAGCTCATCGTAACTGTCTATTAACTATGGCAGAAGGTCATCAAACCAAACTCTAGCGGATCCGGTAAGTGTGGAATTAAACATGTGACACCAGGTTGGCATGGCCCAACGTTCCACCTTGGCCGCTGCTTGGAAAATCTTAAGATGATCTTCTGGGTCTCCGCTCCCGTTATATGTTTTCACGTTAGTTGGCATACGCGTTTTCGTTGGCATTTCGAACTAGCGGATGCGTGGAGTGAATGGATCAGTCGCCTTACATACCCATGGTCTGACTAGGTCATCACCGTCAGTGCTTGACTTCCGTTTCTTGGTTCCGGACTTCCAATGTCCGCTTCCGTCATGTCCATTTTCAGAGTATTCGCCTATCTTCCACGACTGTGTTTTTCCAGTTACATGCCTTCTAAAGTTAGGTCCTATCTTCCATGAGTAGGAGTTTTGGTAGCAGCTCTCCTCCTCTTTCTTAGAGTCATGGCGAATTGATCTTCTAGGTTCTTTGAAATACACGGAGATTCTTTCCTCCTTGTCTCCCAGCCTTTGGAACACACTTTTGCGTAGCCTCTTGAATACCGTCTCTCGTTCAGCATCTTTCTTCTTTGGTGACCTAGACCGACCACGCCTTCGATCGGAGCTGTCATGTGTGTGCCGACGCCTCCTAGACTCGAGCTCTTTCCTCAAATCCTTCCTTCCGGTCGGCCTTTCCGACCTGGAATGTTGCGAAGCTTCACGGAAATCTAGCCGAGTTTTAGCGTTTTTATTGCTTTGGCCCTTTCTTCCTGTTTCTGAACTTTATCTCCCATAATCGGCAAGATCTAGTCATAATACTTGTCAAAGTGTTTCTTGAGGGCAGCGTAGGATGCATGTCCCTCAAGTTCCGGCAGAGTTGCGTTATTTTCTCTCCCGCCATGTTCCGCATTGTGGATGTAGGAGCGGGAGTTGGTTCGGACCGAGTGCCCATGGTGAGTATTTTTCAAGAACAAAGTTGTGTACTGGGTCCCACGGATGGCGCCAACTTGTTAGTACGAAAATTGTGACAGGTTATGATGAGTGTTTATGATGCTTGTTGGATTGGGCTAACAAGCTGTTGATGGGCTGATCTTGTACTAATCCAAGAAGTTGATTGAATTCCTTCACAAGTGAGAGTAAACCGTTAGCCTTACCGTGCTAACACACCCCACGATTAAGCTCCGACGTGAGAGGAAGTACGCATTCTTTTCAGAGATAATAAGAGTGGGTGTGTTATTATGAGAGAGAAAATTGTACCTTGTGAGGGGTTTAGAACCCCTTTTATAGGCGAGGCTTACCGCTAGGTTTTCCTAGCTACTCGCATATAGAAGTTAGTGGCCAGAGTGAGGCCCTTGTTGAGTAAGGTCCCGTGGTAATCGCGGATGCGGACACAGGATGCCTTCCGCAGCCAGAGGTTTGGTCCGCTAAGCATCCTACGTGCGTCTTTGAGTCTGGACCATAGCCAATTTTGTTATTGGACTTATTGTTGATCCAACACTCGTAGTTGTTTCGTTGTTGGGCCTGGGCCCAGTATGTGTATAGCATGAGTTAGACCTAGTAGGCCTACTATATATATATATATATATATATATATATATATATATATATATATATATATATATATATATATATATATGTATGTATTCCAAAAGTCAGACGATACCTTCGATGCCTGCGATAACAATAAAAAAATAAGGTATAAATTTCTTTCGATGCTTGCGATAACAATAAAAAAATAAGGTATAAATTTCTTTTTCTTATATATTCTTTTTCCTTTTCTCTTATCGCCTTTAACATAATTGTGTGTTGTCTCTCGATCTACCACGAAAAGTAACGACAAACCAATGAGGGTAATTTAATTTATTTTTTCTTTAATTTCATCAATCATTCTTCTTTTTGTTTCAACGTTGATTTTATAATTATGTTGTTAGGGTTTTCATTTTATTTTATTAATAAAACTGCAATAATAAAAGTGTAAACTTGATCCTTAAAGAGGAAGACTTATTTCCCGCCATGGTCACTTAAATAGGCAGTTTGTATATGAACACTTTAGAACACGACATTTTAGTAATGAAAATGGGTTGTTAGAAAGGGTTAAGGAATCAGCCTTCAAACAATTCTTTACGAGTTACGACCTTAAATTTTTCGGCGTTTTATTTCATGAACTTAATGTTACGCAAGGTCAAATCTAGCAAGCATGAAGTATGTTTTTTGATTGGTAACAAAGTTTGTACTTTTGGAAAATATTAGTTTTGCTTAATGACGAGTTTTAACTACCAAAAAAGGCCTACAAAAGAGGAGACTAAGAACCATTTTGCATATGACCGTCTTATTAGGGACAACTTTAATGGCAAAAGTTCAGTTACTCTAGGTCAACTCGAGGCGACAATTCTTAAGTTGATGGATAACCTAGACGATTTATACCTTTTTGGAATTGATCTTTTTATTGATGATGTCCTGTTAGGGATCGATAAAGATACTCATATCAACATATACCATTTGAAGTTTCTTCATGTTTTGAAATTCTTTGAATCGTATCCATGGGGAAAGGTATGTTACATAAAAAAATATAGTTAGTTGTTTGTTGGACATGAGGGATAAAAAGGACGGTGTATGCAAATAAGAAAACAAAAGGAAATAATGAAAAATTTCAAAATAAGCCTATTGTAAAGGTAGGTAAAAAAGTAGCAGGTTGAACCATTTTCGCAAGCACATTGTTCATGGGTATATTCTAGCCATACAATATTGGGAAAGTGAAGCACTCAATACGATTGGTGAAGTGTGTGGTTTATGCGTTGGTATGAGTGGAGTTCCACGGATTATTAGGAATTAGAAATTCCAGGTATTAAAGAGTCGGTCACCTCAAGTATATGTAATCGTTAGAAAGCTCGTAGTCATAGTACTTTTATGTTAAGTAGTATTTAGTTTAGTAACACCGTGGAGGACGGACGGGTCATTACCCACTGTATGCCTGATCCACATCCCGTTGTGTGGCGTTTTATTGTAAGACTATAAATACTCTCTACCTTCCAAGGTAGAGAGTTGGAGCTCATAATAAGAATTTTCTTTCTCTCACTAAAGTTCCCTAAACCTCTAATTTTCTCTCTCTAGAATTCCACTTATACGCCTACTTTGTGTTATGGTTTGATGTGTATGTGAAATCCAATATCCTACAATTGGTATCAAAAGCCATGGTTAGATCATATCTTACACATCTTTGGATTTCTAGTGGTTTTTAGGTGGTTTTTGAGTTTGAAAAAGTTTAGTGGTTTTTGCATCATTTGGTTGATTTCTTGTGTTAAAGCTTGGATTTTGTTAGTACTTTTGTGTTTAGAATCATCACAAGTGTTTAGGTTTTCATTTGGTAAGCTTGAATCATCTTGGTTGGGTTGTTTTTGGATTGAAAAGTGATGTTTGTGAAGTTTTCTAGCTAGCGACTTGATCTACGGATAGCTTTTCTTGCTAGCGACTTGCTTTACATTTTGGTAGCGAGTTGTAGTTTGTGGAGTTAGCGACTTAGGCCTAGCGACTTGCCTAGTGAGACAAGCCGACAAACAGTACAAGTAGTGGAATCTCCACTACAGGTAGCGACTTGTACTTTATATTGTTAGCGACTTGGTGTTAGCGAGTTGGTACCTAGCGAGTTGCTATTTAGCGACTTGAATATTTAGCGACTTGGTGCTTAGCGAATTGCTACCAAAATTTTGTTAGCGACTTGGATTGTAGCGAGTTGTTACATAACGACTTGGAACTTTAGCGACTTAGCACTTAGCGACTTGGTTCACAATTTTCCTAGCGACTTGAGTGATTTCCTTTAAATACGGTTTTCTCTTGATTCAGTAAAATCCCGTGAAAGAATCTATTTCCCGGTTTAATCATAGAGTTATAAAATCTCGTTTAACTTGTCATCATGTCTACCAACGTTCCTACAATCATCTCCACTGTTGCGAGGATGTTCAAGCAGCTGGTTCAGACACTCGTCCACCCATGCTTGACAGAACTGACTATGACTCTTGGGCTCAACGAATCAGATTGTACTGTCTTGGAAAAGAAAATGGAGTTAACATTCTCAAATCCATTGATGAAGGACCTTACCGAGTTGAAACTACTAGAGATATACTTGATACTGCTGAAGATGTAACTTTGATTTACGGAATGGACAGACCAAAGATGTATGATGAGCTTGACGATAAGGAGAAAAAGAGATTCGATGTGATATCCGAGCTTCCAACATTATACTGCAAGGTCTACCAAAGGACATCTACAAGCTTATCAATCACAACACCGAGGCAAAAGCTGTATGGGATAATGTCAAGATGCTTCTTTCTGGTTCTGAGCTAACTGTTGAAGACCGAGAATCACAGCTGTATGATGAATTTGAGCACTTCAAGATGAAACCAGATGAAAGTGTCTATGAGTACTATGTGAGATTTCATAAGTTGGTGAATGACATGAGGAACATCAGAATGACTATGCCTAACATTCAGCTGAACTCAAAATTTGTAAACAACATGAATCCCGAATGGCACAAATTTGTTACTTCTGTGAAGCTCACTAAAGGATTGAAGAATACTAACTATGAACAGCTCTATGCCTTCCTTTTTCAGAATGAGAGACATGCCATGTTTGAAAAGAGGATTCTTGAACAATTCAAAACAAATCAAGGAGAGACAAGCTCATCAAATGATTCAACTGCCTTCTACTCAAACATTGGGATTACCACTAAAGCCTCACAAGTTATACCCATGGGTAATGGCACTCACAAACTCATTCCCGATCCAATGTTCAAACAAGCTGATGCCGATGCACACGTGGGTAACTTCATTAATCAACTGGCTCTCCTGATTAGTCAAAACATGAATTCTCTCCACAAACCAACAACAACCTCAGAACAGCTTCTAACCCACACAATCAAGCTACTGTTGGGAAAATTGTTGTGCAACCAGTTCAGGAAAGACAGTATGATCAAGGAAAAGGAGGAGCTGGTAGAGGTTATGTTGGTAATCAGAATCGAGGAAGAAATGGAAATCAAGGTCAAACTAAGCCGATCAAATGCTATAACTGTGGTGGTGAGGGACACATTGCAAGGAACTACACATCTCCAAAACGTCCACAGAATGCTGATTACTTCAGAGATAAGATGCTGCTTGTACAAGCTCAGGATAATGGTGCTGCGTTGGATGAAGAGGAGTTATTGTTTCTTGCTGAGGGCAATGCCAAGACCTATGATGCGATGTGGATGAGCACCAATTAGGAGATAGGTCACAATCATCAGAATGCCTTTCAAGTCGCTGATTGTGATGCATACTACTCTGATGTGGATGATGGACCTACTACACACACAATTTTTATGGCTAGCATTTCTCCAATGGTTTCTCCCAAGGTCTCTTCTTCACCACAAGCTGGCCCATCCAAAGACAAACTCATCTCAGAGGTATTAAAACTATACGATGATGCTTATGTACAAAAGATGCATGACAAAGTACAATCAACTGAAACTATTGAATCAAATATTGAAAAAATGGGTAATATCAATGTTGTCCCATATGATCAATATGTGAAACAAAGTGAAAGTGAAATTGTATCAAGTGATGCATCTTCTGCAGTCAACAATGACTATGTTTTTGATGAATACACTGCATGTGCCCTGATGATGTTGTACCATCTTTGTTATCTCGTACTGACCCAAATGCCTATAAAGAACGTGTTGCTATTTATGAACAACGTGCAAAATTTGAGTTGACCACCCCGTGAGCAGGAAATGGATGACCAAATGCGTACAACTATTAGAAAAAGTAGGTTTAGAGAAGAAGTATTAAAACAAGAGTTAAACTCCTTACAAGAAAAACTTTCAAAAACTGCTAAGCAAAAACAAGAACTTCAAGAAAATGTTAAAATGCTTAAGCAAGAATTCAGTGCTAAGGAATCAAAACTTTTGAATGATTTTTCTAATCTAAAAACCTTGAAAAACAAGCTTGAAAATAAGTTGTACGCACAAGGAAACACCATTCAGACTGCTCACATGATCACTAAGCATAGAGTCCTAAGCGATAAGCATAGCATTCCCCTTGTTGAGGAACCAAATCCAGAGGTCATTAAAAGGCTAGAAATGCTCATAAGGTTCTTTATGATGGCAAGGAAATCCTTAAACCTAGACAGAAACCTAGTTGCGCTGAGTGCACAGAGGAAGATAAGAAATCAGATGAAATCACTAGGGAAAAGTTAAACAAGAAACTAGCTGATCCAAAATGTAAAGAAAGGAAAGTAATCATCACACCCCATGATTACAAAAAGGAGAATTGGATTGCCTTAAACAAGTTTAAGCCTCAGACATTGTTAACTCCCGAACAAGTGTTCTGGAAAATGGATTTAGATAAGCAAAAAGCTGAAAATATTGTTGAAACCAACCCCCCCCCTTTGGAAAATGCCTAGAGCTACTGTGTATCCTCCAAATACACCAATGCATCTAGTTCCTAGAACAATTGCCACTAAAAGCAAGACCTTAATCAGTCAATATGTTATCTTTCAACTATTTGTTGATTTTGAGAAAACTTGCAAGAAAAGGATCACACCCACTGGTATAACGAAGGAGAAAGAGGTTTTGAGCAAACTAAAGAATGTTATTTAACGAAGTCATCCTTTCTTTAAACAACTAAAAGATCACTTTGAGAGTCTTAAAAGGGAATGAATTCAGACATTAAAGAAATGGAAAAGGAATTTGATGCTATGATAGTTGAGGTTAGTGACTATGAGCGAGCATTAAAATATAATGAGATTGAAAGGAAGAACTTGCATACACTGAATGAGAATATGATTTCTGAATGTATTGCTCAACATGTGTTTTTCACTGCTACAACTTGTTCTATTAATGCTTTTCAATTTCATGAATTATCTGTTGCCCTGAAAGTCTCCCATGATCGTGTCATTGAGCTTGAAAAAACTAATTCTAAATTAACCGAGAAAATTGAACTGGATGATCACGACAATTTGGTTAAACATTTTTCTAAACTAGAGGCCGAGCATTTTAATTTACAACTAAAATATCAACATCTTAAAGAAAATGTCAAAACTTCAAATATCAAGACATCCTCAGATGCTCCAGAGTTTGATGCAGTTTTTCAAATTAACAAACGTGATGAACAGATTCAAGCTCATTGCAACACGATCAGAAAGTTGAAAGCCCAAATCTCTCAATTAAAGGGTCAAAAGAACAATATGACAGGCTCCCAAATGCCTCCTCCTTTAGATTCTCAGAATTCTCAAACTTTTCATCTTCAAAACTTAGTTAATGCCTTACAAAAGGAAAACGAGAGTTTTCTAGAAGAAAATGAAAAAGTTAAACGACATTTTAAAGAGTTATATGATTCAATAAAAGTCACCCGTGACCAAAACAACGAAAAAAATAACGTCTTTACAAAAGGAAATTGAGAATCTGAGAAGTCAGGGAAATGGGAAACTACCACTTGTTTTCAATAAGAATGTTGTCTCAAAGTCACCCTTAGACTGCAAATACACTGTGACAGTTAAATATATTCCTCCTCATCTTAGGAATAATGAACATGCTTTTCATGACTACTGTGCTCACCTTAAGGATAGTCTAGAATGTCTCCGTGAGATTGTCGAAGAGGATTTCATTAACAAACCTCTTGATAGTGAAATTAGGTTTGCTTGCCTCCAGGCCAAACGATCTCAAGAGCTGCTAGAATGTGTAATTGCAACATGTCCCAAATCCTTAACCTTAGGTGCAAAAGGCAAAGCTGTGATGCCTTGTTCTATGCCTAGTGTCGAGCCTTCAAACCATTCTAGGCCCAGTTTTAAGAAAGTATACATCAATGTGTCGTCTAGCAATGTAGATCCTTGCACGTCTAGTTCAGGAATGCAAAAAGTAGATCAACCAACTAATGTTCCCATAATTCCCTCTACAGGAGTAATCAATGACATTAAAGCGAGCAGGTCAAAGTCTCAAGACAATACAAGGAATGATAGGACCTCGCAAGCTAAAAATGTGCATTGAAAGAGAGTAGAAGACCAACCTAGGATCTTTAAGCTTGAGTTGAATAAAACGAATCGTGTTGATTCTAGTATTAGCCTTAGGCGTCTGTAATTAATTCAATTCGATACTATTTGCAAAACCTTGTAATGATGTCTGCTTGAATTCTGTTGCTAATCATGAATGTGGTGTGAATGCTTTGTCTAATGCTGTCAAATGCCCAGTTAAAATTGTTAACGCTAATAATCGTGCAAAGAAGGCAAAAAGGCAAAAACGAAAGATTGTTAGAAAACAGTGGAAACCCACAGGAAGAACTTTTATAAAGAGAGGTTATTATTGGATACCTTTTGGCCATAAGAATAATCAGTTTTGCTCTCAAACTGCTAAGATTATGCCCACTAGAAAATGGATGCCTACTGGTAGAACTATTCCCTTAAGAAGTGAACATACTTTGAATAGGTCAAATACGACACCACATTGCATCTATTCCCAATGATTCCATTGCTTCTACTTCTGATATGGATGTTTCTATTTCTGATGTGGGTGTTCCAATTACTATTACTAACCAAGTGGAACCCATTCTTGCATGGGGATCCCAATTATCCAGTTATCCATTCTTGTCGGTGTTCAACTGCAGATCGTTCAAATCGTTTCTGGTTACTGGACTCAGTTTGCTGCTTCCAAGCATATGATGGAGACCGTCGCGCTCATGAACTTCGTGAGCAAATTCATCGGACGACTTAGATTCGGTAATGAACATTTCGGTGCAATTATGGGTTATGGTGATTATGTTGTTGGTGATAGTGTTATCTCTAGAGTATACTATGTGGAAGGTCTTGGTCATAATCTGTTCTCTGTCGGTCAATTCGTGATTCGATCTAGAAGTAGCTGTCAGAAAACATACTTGTTTTGTTAGAGAACTTGATGGTAAGGAACTTTTAAGAGGAACTCGTGGTTCAAATCTTTACACCATCTCTATCGATGATATGATGAAGTCTTCTCCAATTTGCTTGTTGTCAAAGGCTTCAAAAACAAAGTCATGGTTATGGCATCGTCATCTCAATCACTTGAACTTCGGCACCATCAATGATCTCTCCAGAAAGGACTTAGTTGTAGGTTTACCTCGACTAAAGTATGAAAAGGATCATCTTTGTTCAACATGTCAATTGGGAAAAAGCAAGAAGTATGCCCATAAACCCAAACCTACTAACTCTGTCACAAAAGTTCTTCATACAATTCATATGGATTTATGTGGACCAATGAGAGTGCAGAATATCTTTGGGAAGAAATATGTGTTAGTTGTGGATGATGATTACTCTAGATTCACCTGGGTCAAGTTCTTAAGGACAAAGGATGAAACTCCTGATATCATCATCAAACTCATCAAACAGCTGCAGTTTCGACTTAACAAAACCGTCAGAATTATCCGGACAGACAATGGAACCGAGTTTGTTAACAAACAACTTAGTGAATTTTATGAAAGCATTGGAATCAACCATCAAAGAAGTGTTCCACGAACTCCTCAACAGAACGGTGTAGTTGAAAGACGAAATCGAACTCTTGTAGAAGCCGCTAGAACAATGCTGATTTACTCAAAGGTTCCAATGTTTCTCTGGCTGAAGCTATTGCCAATTGCATGCTACACACAAAATCGTTCCCTGATTCACATCGTTCATGGAAAAACTCCATATGAACTTGTCCACAACATGTAAAACCTAATCTCTTATTTCTTCGTGTGTTTGGTGCATTGTGTTATCCAACTAATGAGGGTCAAGACTTAGGCAAACTTAGAGCTAAAGCAGACATTGGAATATTTGTAGGGTATGCACCAAACAAAAAGGGATACCGAATCTACAACAAAAGAACCCAAAATATCATGGAAACAATTCACGTTACGTTTGATGAGTTGACCGGTCAAATGGCTCTTGGACAATCCAGTTCAGAACCCGCACTTCAAAACAGTCCCATTGGTTCATCCCTTGTTCCAAACTTTTCTCAAGAAACTCCATATGTACCTCCATCTGAAGATGATTTAAAGAAATTGTTTGATCCTATGTTTGATGAACTTTATGATCCAAGTACTAATGAGGTGTCGATTCCTACAGCAGAGGCTGCTCATATTCCTGTGAATGAAGTCAATCCTTCAGTCTCAATATCTTTAAGTCAAGAAGCGCCTGTTGCTGATCCTTCAGTCTCATCAACAAATCATCATTCTTCAAATGTACATCATGGAACTGTTTCTGCTATCAATGATGAAGTTAATCCCTTTGCTACTCCTGAAGATGCTCCGTTTGAAAACATATTTGCTCCTGAATCTTCATCAAACCATCTTCTTCAGAGAGACATCGACTCGCTACTTCAGTCCCTCAACAACTACCACATGAACACCTGAGAAAATGGACTCACGATCATCCATTAGACAACATCATTGGAAATCCTTCTCGTCCGTATCAACACGAGAAAACTTGCAACCGATGCCTTATGGTGCTTCTTCAACTCAGTACTCTCTAAGATCGAACCAAAAGATGTTAAAACCGCCATGAATGAAGATATTTGGTTCAATGCCATGCAAGAAGAAATTCATGAGTTTGATCGACTAGATGTATGGGAGTTAGTACCTGCTCAGATTGTGCTATGATTATTGCTCTAAAATGGATCTTCAAAGTGAAACTTGATGAGCATGGTGATGTGTTGAAGAACAAGGCTCGATTAGTTGCTAAAGGATACCGTCAAGAGGAGGGTATAGACTTTGAAGAATCTTTTGCTCCTGTTGCTCGAATCGAGGCAATTAGAATCTTTTTGGCTAATGCCGCAAGTAAGAACATGGTAGTCTATCAAATGGACGTGAAGACGGCATTCCTAAACGGAGATCTTAAAGAAGTCGTCTATGTCAGCCAACCTGAAGGCTTTGTGAATCAAGAACATCCTACCCACGTTTATCGTTTGAAGAAGGCTCTGAATGGTTTAAAGCAAGCTCCAAGGGCATGGTATGATACGCTATCAAAGTTTCTTCTATCTACCGGATTCAGACAAAGGAGCATTGATCCAACATTGTACACCAGAAAGTCAGGCAAACATTTAATTCATGTTCAAATTTATGTTGATGATATCATTTTTGCCTCGACCGAGACCCAATGAGTGTGACATTTTTTCAAATGAAATGAGTTCAAAATTTCAAATGTCAATGATGGGACAAATGTCATTTTCTTGGGATTACAAATTTCACAAAGTCCCAGAGGCATTTTCATAAATCAATCTAAATATGCACCTGAGATCTTAAAGAAATTTGGATTTGATTCAAGTGACCCTGTTGACACTCCCATGATTGATCGAACCAAACTAGATGAGGACCACTCAGAGATCATGATTGACCAAACAAAATATCGTAGTATGATTGGATCCCTGATGTACCTCACAGCTAGTAGACCAGACATCTTGTTCGCTGTTTGCATGTGTGCTAGATACCAGGCTAAGCCTACCAAAAAGCACCTTGAAGCGGTTAAACGGTTCTTTCGGTATCTCCAAGGAACCATCAATATGGGACTTTGGTACCCGAAGGACACCGGTATGTCACTAACAGCCTATGCAGATGCTGATCATGCAGGATGTCAAGATACTCGTCGAAGCACGCCCGAGGTGCTCAGTTTTTAGGTAATAAGCTTGTGAGCTGGTCTTCAAAGAAGCAAATGAGTACTTCTATTTCCTCTACAGAGGCAGAATACATAGCCATGTCATCTTGTTGTGCTCAAATCCTTTGGATGAGATCTCAATTAACCGACTATGGCTTTGTATTTAACAAAATCCCTCTGTACTGTGATAATAAAAGTGCTATTGCTCTTTCATGCAATAACGTTCAACACTCAAGAGCTAAGCATATCGACATTTGTCATCATTTCATCAGGGAACAAGTGGAAAAGGGTGTGGTGGAACTCTATTTTGTGAGGTCTGAATATCGGTTAGCAGACATCTTCACCAAAGCTCTTCCAAGAGAACGTTTTGAGTTCATACTTCCACGACTAGGCTTGAAAAGCCTTCAACCAAAAACACTCAAACGTCTTCAGGAAGAAGACGAGGAGTAAAGGTCTATGCTCATCTATCTCTTGTAAATATTTATTCGAAAAACAAAATACAAAATTATAAAACTTTCAAAATCCATAAAATCTAAAAAATTCGAAAAATCTTCAAAAAATATTGTCAATTTGTCATGTTTTTCGCGATTCGATAATATCTACGGTCTTTGTGCTGTCATTCAAAGAATGACACGGACTTTAGATGTTGCTTCGAATTCTTATTAAAAAATATAAAAAAATAATAATAATTTGGGAGAAAGAGAAAAATGGTTTATTGTCATGTCGAGGCAAGTAACCCGCTTTGTCAAAGAAAGACAAGAGCCATACTTATCATATTTTCAAAATTCCATGCTCGATTCTAAAAACATTTATCTGTGAAAACTAACTGCTTTGAAAAATAACTCGGACTCTATTTTTGATAATCATCTGGATTTATTTGTCAAAATATCTATCTCTCAATCAACAACCTATGTCATTGATTGAGGGGAGAATGATTTCAATTAAATTAAAAGTTATTTGGCATTCAATTGTTTTCAAAAGATAATCATGCATGTTTAACCAATGGAGTTTAAAATCTCAAAATCCGATCCTTATCAGTTAAAACGCTTTCATAATCAAGTCACAATTCTCCTCAAAAGCTTTCAAAATCAATTTAAATCTATAAGAGATCACAAATCTCAAATGATTTGATAATTGTGATAGGGGAGAATGTGTGATTTAAATTGGATTTAAACTGATAATTCGGTAAATGGTTTTATAAGGATGTACAAGCTCTCCTTCCCACATGTGACAAACGATTTCAAATTTTCCATACACATGTTGATGGGGAGCATCTATCTTAAACATATGATTTGAATCGTGATCACTTATCTCAAAGTGCAGGTTCCCTCTAGTATGTGCAAAACTCTTTTCAAATCTCGAGGCACATATTGAGGGGAGCAAAATCATGAAAACCTCATCCTTCCCCAAAATGCTTTATCTACTTGATTCGATTAGGGAAGTGATGTTGATATTTTTTAGAAAATGGTAATCAAAGAAGTTAATTCTTTTTCTTGCCTCCGTGTGGAAAACTATTTCAAATACTTGATTCACATGTTGAGGGGAGTTCTTCTTCTAAAAATATCAAAACAATTCAGGTACAAAATGCTTTGATAATATATCACAAGTATCCGGATTGATTTTCAAATGGTTTTCAATTGGTTCCTATGGCAGATGAACAATACCAAATAGACCGACCAACTTTACTTTATGTATGGTGATATAAGGATGATAAGGTTAGGTATTGGTTCCCATGATCCCGCCAGAGCGGGAGGGATCTACCCAGGGATAATCCACTAGTTAGTGTAGAGTCCTTAGGTATGATGAAAAAAGGAGAAAAGTGATATGGGAAGAGTGCGGACTGAGACAGAGCTAGTACTGGAATAAACCCAACAAGGTTCTAGTTATGAAGTCTCGGTAAGCACTGAAGGGGTTGAAGAATGAAAAAGAATTGAATGAGAAAAGGGGTGAAAAGAAATAGCCCTCCAATAATTCAACCTTAGGCGAAACCGGTTCAATACATATGCTACTAGTGGTTACTTAGGTAACTCCGGTATTGAAGACAAGACGTCATGGACCCAGTGACGCACTGCACTAAACTTCCCAAGCTACTCAAGTTCCTCTTAAAAGGGCTTGTTTCATTCTCACGGGGAACCTACATTATCTATCGACTTTCTCTTAGAGATTGTTGATATTGAAGAAGGAGACCCTCTCCCTAGTCTCCGATATAGGATCCAAAAATGCACAAATTGAGTCTAGAGCCACGAGATCATCAATAAATCTCATTAGGACAATTTCAATGAAGACTCTTTGTTTCACACAATGTGGAAAGAGAGATTATATCTTGAGTCCTACGCATTATCCTTGTGGTATTGCAGAACATCTGAGTGATGTGTTTACATATTCACTGTGAAGATGGAAAGCCTTCGGGAGCCAACATCTAACAAGCTCCTGGTAGGTGGCATGTGAGATCTATTATACGATCAACCATGTGACAACGAGCGAACAGAAACAATGGGGCGATTCAATCTTTTGAATCAATCCCCGGTTCAGTTATGGATTGACGGATACCTTTAAAAAACCGGTCTTTGTGCTTTAAAACTCTTTTCATTAGCACATCGACCGTGTACTAATTTTTCAAATCAAAAGGTGTTTTATGATTGATAATTGATTTTCATTAAAACCTTCGTTATATTGCAAAAACAATTTCTATTGAGCAATACACGATTGTTTTTCAAATCTCTTTTCATCAATCGGTGGACTTAAATTCGCTGTTCACTCCACCTCCGTGTTGTCTTCTTTGAGACGTTCGGTTTGAGAACGCTAGAGCATTGCGAAACCTGTCAAGGAAATTTTTCGGAATTATACCTGATCACAGGCATTACTTGTACTGATCAACGGGGAACCGTGGGCCGTGTACCTCAATTCATCGAAAGTGATCAAAGACACTTTCGTGCTTGTATGTGCTAAAACACATACCTTTTCTTTATCAAATAGACCCAATCACAACCAAGAAAGAGCCGCTATTGCTAATAATGTGGTTTTCTTGAGTTTGTGCTTGTGCATGTAACGGATATAAAAACAAAGCACCGCTACAAAAGGAACCAATCAGACGTAAATGTGAGCATGTCGATTAAGAAAGGCTAAGTGAGCCGGATGGTCAGAATTATGCATTTATGAAGATTTCTAATCTCTAAGGATGATTTGTGAAGATTTGATCAAAGTTTGAAGAAATGTCAGAAATAGTCCTGCACTTTCATCAAATGCAGAAAGCACCCTCAAGTTTTAAAAACTTGCAAAATCATCAGTCCCGGTCATTGAATATTGTCAAAGATGGTCCTTGGAAGATGATTAGACTCCACCTTTGGGTCCCTTGGAAACTGAAATTACATTATTGGTACCTATGGTTACCATTTATCTCAATGTTAGTACATGTCCATTTAACAAAATCCATTGTCCAAATCCATTTCACTAGCCACGGCCCAATACTTATAACACTATACCGCCCATCCAAATACCGTTCACTACTAATTTCCTAACCCTAATCACCCACTTACCCGAATATTTACCCCGTCACAACCCTTATAACCGGCAACCCTTTGAAATATATTACTACACAAGCGCGCCCCAACACCTTCTTCCCTGTCCCAGCCAACACACCCGTTTTTTCACCACCCATATCACCTCCCAAACACCAACCTCGTATAAGGATCTTATCTAAGAAGCCTTACCCACCGCATGTCGGATAGGTGCCACGGCAATTAGCACACTCCCATTGGACGCAACACCTCAACAAGCTATATGGAGCAATTTGATTGGACAAGGTGATGATGGATGAATTGAGTGGCTCAGAATAAGCCTTCTAGGCTCTTCCAAGGATCCCAGACCTCCTCCCTCCTCAGCTATAAATAGACCCTTAGTCACATGTATTGGGAGGGATTAGATAGGAGTATTTCCTTTCATTAGCTTTCATTTTCTTGTATTTTTCAGCTTTTTCAGTAATTGGTTTCTTTAAAGTTTATATGTAGTCTCATTTTTCTTGTAATCACATCTTCATTAATAAAGTTTTCAAGTATTTCATTTCTTGTTTGATATTAATCCGCCATGCCATTGATAAAGCTTTATAGAATTGTTAGTTTAGCTCAAATAGCTCTATATAGCTTATGTGAGCTTGTTTTATTCATCTTATCTAAGTCTTGTTCGGTTTTATAAAAATAAAAAAAGTCAACCAAAGTCAACTGCTTATTTGATTGTTCTTTTTGCCTTTTTCACTTTTAGACAGCTTTTTCTCTTTAAATCAAAGTACTACATCTCTATCTTTTCTAAAATCCAAGCTCAAAGGTACCTGTAGACCAAATCGGCCAAACACCTCTCTTAAAAGGGTGTTTGGCATGTGGTTCTTCACCACTTTTGGTCATTTGATGACTTCTTTAAGTTCTCACCAGTTTTAATTTGTGCTGGATAAGTTGTTTTTGAAGATCTCTTTTTCAGCCTCTAGTAGCATATAGTTTAATCTCCTAAGTTTGAGTCAATAGGTTTTAGAAAAAACAGTAAGGTGTAGCAAGAGTCTAAACCTCTTACTTCTCATTGTTGTTTGAAGGTTATTTGGTTCTAGTAGTTTTCTTGAAGTCGAAAGTCGTGTCAAAATAGTTCAAAAGCATTTTTTTGGGGGGGCTTTCCAGTTTGGATTAATTGGGTCCTTGCCTTAGTTTTCTGTCAAAACGCTTTTCTTGGTCATTTTCCTAGCAATGTTTGCTGTCCAAATCAATTCAAAACCCAAAAAACTTAGTTTTGTGTAGAGTAAGCAGTTATAGTTATTTATCCTCAGTTAACAAATTTCCATAGCTTTGTACATGCTCTTTATAAGCTCTCCAATTCTGTCCTCTTCTTGTGATTTCTCATCCAGTCCTACCCCTTATCAGATCTTTGCAAATCTTTATTTGAGCTTCAACTGTTGCCACTTTGTTTTTTGTAGACTCTGAACATGTTTCTATCTGATCTAGCTTATTTTGGAATAAAAACTTGTTTGGTAGTTTATAAATAAGCTCAACAGCTTCCCTTTTCTCCTCAACTGTTGGTGTTTTCAGATTTCAAAGTTGATTCTAGAGCTTATTACTCTATAGGATTGCTTATACACTCCTAGATTACTTAGTTTGAACTTAGTGGATTCCCCTCTCCTATATCTTATTTGTATTATCCTTGTAGCTTATTAGCTTATCTCTTAAGTACTCTTCAATCTTGCTTATCATTCTTTAATCACTAGCCTATTGCATGCTCCCATAGTTCCATCACTGTCATTTTAAGGTTCCTTTAAGATTCCCTTAGCTTAATTCCGTCTAGGAGCTTTTTTGCTTATTTATAAGTGATTATTTTAGCTTCATTTACCTGGCAAAGCCCTCTATCTTACCATAGAAGCCCATTTCTCATTTTCCTAGCTCAGATTTACATTTTAGAATTTTCCTGAAATTTTCATGTTTTTGTCACTGTTGCTATTTTTCTTGATTTAAAATAGTTTTTATTCATTTTAATAGCTTTAATTGAATTAATTAAGAAAAAAGTTCAAAAAAAATTTTTTCATTTTTCTCAGTTTCAGAAAATATAAAACGCATAAAAAAGATTTTTCCCATATTTTTCCAGGGAAAAAACCTTTTCATTTGGTATTTTTCACCATTTAAATTAGATTAAAATAGTTTTTTAATTAGTAGAAATAGAAAATTAATCTGAAAAATAAAAAATAGTTCTGAAAAGTCTCTTATGTTATTTTAGATTTTATAAAATAGTTTCATATTTTTCTCCCTTAAATAC
>OU343216.1:137781071-137793625 GCA_910596185.1 Chrysanthemum makinoi
CTGTGGAATGTTGCTACCAAAAAAGATTCATTATGGGTCAAATGTGTTAACACAGAGAAGCTAAAAGGGAGGAATTTCTGGGAAGTGTCTGTGGATAGTAACAGTAGTATATGTTGGAAGAATATTTTGGGTCTTAGAGATAAAGTAAGAAATCATATTCTGTATAAGATTGGCAATGGAAGTCTACATGCATGGCATGATTCTTTGGTGTCATTCGTCCATTGAGTAATCTTATTTCATTTAGAATATCTATGAAGCAAGAATGAAGAATGATAATACAATTGCTGATCTGATGGAGAATAAATCATGGGTATGGCCAGTGAAATGGGTTGATAAGTTCCATAGTTTGAAAAATATTCCTGTTCCAGTGGAAAATAATGAGGGCAAGGATAAGACTTTTTGGGTTACTAATATGGGCAAAGAAGTAAATTTTGAAATCAGTAGTGTATGGAAAGATTTACAGTAATGATGAGAAAGTTTAAGAATTAGTGGTATGGTTTTAGTAAATGTATTCGGGCATGCTTTTGTGATGTGGTTGGTTGTTCAGGAAAACTAATGACAGGATAAGTTGGCTAAATGGAAACAATGAAGTTTTGAAGTGTGCTCTATGCAATACTTGGAGACTCCTTAATCACCTATTCTTCACTTGTAAATTCTCCCATACAATATGGAAAGAACTAATGCATATGATAAAAAGCACTTATCAGTTCTTTGGGATCAAATAGTGGTGGAGTTATCGGAATGCCTAATAAGTATTAACATATGGAACATTGTGAGAAGATTGGTATGTAGTGCGGCGATTATTACTATGTGTGGCAAGAAAGGAATAATAGGTTGTTCAAGAATACCAAGAGGGATGAGAAAATGGTTCTTTAAGCTATTAAGGAAACTGTCAGACTTAAGTTGATGAGTTTTTACGGTTAAAGATACACAATGCCTTAAAGATGTTGAAAGAAGATGGGAAATAAAGTTACTTAGTGTTGGAATCACTCCTAAACAGTATTTCAAGTATTTATATTTCATATGTAATAGGTAGCTTTATTATGGCCTTTATGTTTGTTTAAGGTCAAGCTTATGTAGAAGGCCCATAAGCTGGCCCAAAGCAAATAAGGAATAGGGAAGGAGAGGGAGTGTTGCCCTATCTCCTTTCCTATATAAACTATAATAACCTTCATTTGAAGGTTGGTTGTTCAAGTTATTTCCTTTCATACTCCCTCTGCGTAAACGTATCATATTATAGGTGTTATGTGTGTGGTTTTACTTGTTCAATATATCCTCATCTCTATATAACTTGTGTTTGTAAAACTAGTGACCTATCGGTGGTATCAATGCCAAATAGTTGGGTGTACTCGTTTGTTTTTGAAGTTTTGGTTTTGGGTCTTCACGCGTAAAGATAGCGCAATCTTTGGTTATCTTAAAAACTCGTTTTTACACTTTTTAATCCAAGATTCTTGTACTTTCAATGTTTTGAGGTGTTAAAATACTTGTTTTGGCAAAAGTTTCAAACTTTACTGGCGTTGTTCACGTTTTAAGCTTGTTTTTGTTAGGTGGGTGTGGTTCTCACGCGTAACCCGTTTAGCAATTTTGGTACATCAAAATTCACACTTTTGTGTTCTTTTGGTACTATTGAAGCTATTCCATAACAAAATCTGGTTTAGAAACACATTTGGGCAAAATCAAAGTTACGAGTAATCCTACGTGTATCAAAACCCTAAAATTACAGTAAGATTTTTCCTTGGTTTGATCTTCATTTTCCTGGTTTATTCCGTGTTTTCTTACTTGGATAAGTCCGAAAATACGTCGACTTTGGATATCTTTTGCCTTTGTAAGTGTAAAAGATCATTTGAGCAAAAAACCTAAAATTGCATAAGCAAAACTACAGCGTAGAAATTCACGCATAAGATTCACTTCGCGTAAACTTAGGTCACGCGCATAAGGTAATCCTACATCTAACTTTCTACGCCTAACTTTTGTCTACGCATAACTTTAGTGCTTTTATCCTACTGACGCGTAAGCTAAAACCTCTGGCGTAACTCCTCATTGTTCTGCGTAACTTTTGGTGTTTTACGCATAAGTGCTACTTGGTTCTTGTCTTTCTCGCGCCTAGGACACTTCATCAACAAAGGTTCATTCGACTACAAAGATCCATTTTACCACACAAGTTTTTCAACATGTCACAACCACCATACTCTAACTATTTCCCACACTTATCCTCAAGCGACAACAACAACTAAATCCACAACATCAACAATGGAATCAACAACAAGCAATTTATCAACAACAATTTAATCAACAACATACTCCACAACTTCTGCAAATCCACAACCTCAAATGGTTCAACCACCACCAAGTCTTCAAGTTCAACCCGTACACAAATGACTTAAATCAACATCCATCAAGGAACACTATGAAGGAACCCACTTGGTTTGCAAAGATGTGTGAAGCTTTAAGCGGCCAACAATCAATTCATGAGGCTGGATCACTTGATAGACCTCCAATGCTCACTCCAGGAAACTACGATCAATGGGTGATAAGGTTCTTTAGGTTTTGTGATCGAAAGAAGCCACATGGAAAGTTCTTAAAGAAGGTTATCTTAGAAGGTCCATTTGAGATGCCTACTATCATTGTACGCGGAGATCCAAATGCCATTCCACCAAGAGATGAACAAACCAACATTGCTCTTTATTGCTGATTTAAATCCTGAGAACTTCTACACTATGAAGTTGATGAACTTGCAATGGAATACATCCTCTTAGGATTACCAAACCCAATTCTTAGTAGTGTTGATGCTCAAAAGGCGCACAAAAAATGTGGGATCATATTAGTCTTCTTATGGAAGGATCGTACTCAATCGGGGAGGATTTGGAATCCAAAATTTACTTGGCTTATGAACACTTCATGATTGAACACGGAGAGACACTAGAGTCCTATCATCATAGATTTTCGGACATCATCAATGATTTGGATAAACACAACATCATCATGCCAAGAATTGCGGTGAATACTAAGTTCTTGAGTAGTCTTGGTCCTGAATGGGAGAAGTATGTCATTTTTCTCCGTCAGGCGAAGAACATGCATCATTCTACCTACGGATTGTTGTGCGATTACTTGAAACCTCATGAAAAGGAAGTTGATCGGGAAAGGATTCTCCGTGCTCAAATTGCTCCACAAACACATCCGGAAAATCAACAACAACTTGCCTTATATGCTCAAAACCGTTATTCTCCTCAACCAGCAACTCAACCAAATGCTTCAAACACACCCATAACAACAACCTCAACAAAATCAATTGGTTCCATACAACAACAATGCTCAAGCATATGTCGATTAAGCGAGAATCGATCCGTTCGAAGCATTGCAACAAGGATTTGCTATGATTGCTAATGCCTTTAGCAGTTATACCAACAAATCCAACAATGCGTGTATTAGTTCCTCATCTAACACAACGGACTCAAGTTGTTGTGAACAATGGGCGTGTTGAAGTTGAATCGTGATTATGGTCAGCCGAGCTCAAGTGGTGGAGCAATGCGGCATGGGTTGAATGGTCTTGATGCTACAACTGCAATGAGAAGGGACACCTGGCTAATGCATGCCCAAAGCCAAGGACTAAGGGCGGTGCTTATTTCAAAGAGGCTCTTCTTTTGGCTCTTAAGGATGAAGCTGGTGGAACTCTCAGGACAAAAGAGAGCTTTATGGCAAATCTTGACTCGGATGATGATATGGAGGACTTGCGGGAATATCTTGGTTGGTTATGTAATATCATGGCGTTACACATGTTGACCGCAGGGCGAGTGTATGATGCGATGGCTTGTCTCAGTACGAACAAACCATATTTATCTCGATCTCATATCTCGCCAACATCGAATCCGCAAGGCTCGGAATGTTCAAAATGAGTCATCCACATCTCATTCAGGCGATTTTCAACTAGACCCGTAGTTATATTTGGCGATCAAGATGACCAACGGTTTCCTTGATAATCAAATTGACTCGTGGTTATACTTGAGGATCTCATAATGATCATGTTGTGACTCACGTTGAATCTTGAACTTTGCCTCATCCGTTTTGCTCGTTTAATACAAGACCAACAAACCATAGTGGAAGAATGTGGTGCAATTAATCAGGACTTGAAAAGTAAAATGCTTTTGTTAACAAAGGATTTTGAATGTTTACAAAAGCAACTTAACTTTTTCAAAACTCAAGAAAAGCGTGAAAGCGGTTTTGAAGCGACCTTTGCCAAATCTTATCAAAATGAAAATATTTAGAAAGGCAGGATCATTGATCTAGCAGCTGAAGAATGCTTTGTTGTATGCGAAATAGAACAATGAAACATGAACATAAAAAGCAAATTAATCTCACCTTGGAAAATCAAAAAGCTAAAATGAGTTGTTAAATTGTCAAAAACAGTTCTCTGCATACAAAAAGCATTCAACGAAGCGAATAGATGATCATCTTGAAGAAATCATCGGCTTGCAAAACAAACTTAAAGAGTTTAAAGCATTGTTTACAAACATGGCGAGTCGGTCACAACCATTGAAAAGTTTACTTTAAAACCAAATCAAATGGATATGGACCGAATCTTGCTGATTACAAACCTAAGCTTTCAACAAAGCATTCAAACCAAATCACGAAGTTTCCGGTTACGAGATATAAAATTGATAATTACATTATGAATGTTGTTGAATATCATCGTCAAGAGGAATTAGATCACGGAAGGCGAGTCGATCAAAATTAAAAGCTTTGTTTACAACAAACCTTTTAATTATTCAAAACGGTCACTTTACGTCACCCAGCGGATTCTTCTAACACACCAGTTATCATCGAACACGAGTCTTCTATTGTTAATCCCAAAGCAGACTTTGCACAAACTTATGGTCCTTTACCTTCCATTAGTGAAGTAAACTCACAACATGAAAATCGAAAAATTCTTCGATATTTTGACATTTTCATGGCTGACCTCAAAATTTTACAACATGAGATAGAATATCGATCAGAAATCAAAGTTGAACATTTTCAATGCCTCAGAGAACAAAGAGACATTTTTCAAAAAAATCTTTTACCTAATGTTAAAAACTTGAAAAGTTGTGCAATTGCCTGGGAAAAGGATTTTCATAAGGAACTTGGGGTCATGAAAGCGTTTTTGAGAAAGCGAAAACATCTATTTCAAACACTAAGCGTAAAAGAAATTGTTGAAAAGATGTTGATCGACTCTTGGAAGATGTCATCGTCTTTGATGTTCAAAATGCTATGTTATTGAATTCTTTGTCATATGCATTTGATAATATCTCTGTGATATTTATTGCCTCGTGGTAAATGTTGAGAACGATAATGTGCTTGGTCGAGTCCTAAAATTTGAAAACAAAGATTGTCAAACGAACTTTCAAATGCAATACGTCGTCTTAATTGGTGTCAAAAAGATATTCACGATCAACAACTTGTTTTCAACACAAAATCAACGATTCGTGCAAAACCTTACGATTCTAAATTGAGCAATTGGATGATCAAAGCGTGTCTTTTAAGTGTCAAATCTCAAAATATGAACAAGAACTTTTAAAAGTCAAAAGGAATATGGTGTATTATTTGATTTACTCAAAAAGACTCGTGATGAAGCATCAAATGAACTTGATCATTATCTTGCACACACTAAAGAAGTTATGCATTTTCTTTGAAATGTTAGGTCCGAAAATCAAGATCTGATTCACACTATCATCAAGTTAAGAGGAATGTTAGGAAAGTATGAACAACTTCGCCAACAATCATTAAGAGATTAGCCCCCGTAACACTTAGTACTCATGCACTAGAATCTCTCTTGCCAAATCACAAGTAGCTAGCGTGCTTCCTTCTATTGAAAGCGAATAGTTGAGCCTTTTCCACACGTCCGCACTTCACAACCTAAGAGCACTCAATCGAAGAATAGGAAGTTGCGACCTAAGAAAAGATCAATCAAGAATGCTAAAGTAGAAGAACACCCTAGGACTATGAATAAGACTCACGTTGCCTGTCAAATACTCATCATTTTGTATAATATAAGCTGCAAAATCATCCGAAAACACTCGGAAACACATCAAAATGATCAAATATCACAAATCGGTGTTTTATGTGTTTTAAATATCAAAAGATCAAAATCGGATGAAAGCTTATCAAATTTGCAAAAATTACAGTTTTAGTCCCCCAAGTTTCAAAATTTGTCAAAAACAGTCCCTGGTATATCTTAATAAAGAAAAATGTCATTTAAGGTCCATAGGGATTCTTAAGTTGTCTAAACAAGTCCTTGAAATCAAAAAATTACAAAATTACAACTTAGGTCCTGAAGCTTTTGAAAAATGTCAAAATTAGTCCTTGGATATAAAAATGAATTTTATGCAAAAGTGGTCCTTGTACTATCAAAGTTTGTCAAGTATGGTCCTTGTGATATGTTTGGGAAAAGTAGCACGTTCAATCCTCATGTTTGGTAGAATTTCATTTCTAGTCCTTGTGTTATATCAAATTCAAAGGATCCAATGCTATATAAACCCAAAACACAAGTTAGGCCCAATCCAATACCCCTTTAACCCGACCCATCCACGTTTATTAATTAAACAAACCAAACCACCCTTGGCGCCACTTTTTCTCCCCTCCCAACTGCTTCTCTGCTTCTTGCTCAACCCAACCCATACCCATTTCATCCTTCAAACATCCTTGTCTCCTCACTCCAGCAAAACAAAAACCATTAATTGCACCTTTACCCATTCCACTCAACCCCAACGATTAAAAAAGACTTTGGCGCCAAAAACAATCAAACGGCCAAAAATCACTTAAGCTCATCCAATGGTCCAAGATATTGGTGGGAAGTGCTCAGAGTGAAGAAAAAAGAAGTTTGGCTATAAAAAGAAGAAGAGAGAAGCTTAAAAGGGAGTTAGCTAGTTTTATTTATTTTCTTTAATGTCGTTTTTAATTAAATGTTTTTAGTTTTAGTTAAAATGTTGTAATTTCATGTTTTTGTATCTCTAAGTTAAATATCCTTTGTAATGTGCTTTTGAGTTCTCAATCAAAGTTTTTAGATAAAATACATGTTTCATATTCTTGTGCATATTTAAGTCTCAACTTATTATGTTTAAGCTTCTAATTAGCTTCTTTGTAAGCTCAAACAAGTTAATTTTAAGATTTATATAGCTTTTGATGAGCTTTGGAATCAATTTCAAGCAAGTTTGTGAAAAAGTCAACAAAAGTCAGCAGTGATGATTCTTGGGTCAGAAATGGAAAATGGTGATGCTAAGGTTGCTTTGGGTTGTATTAGAGTAGGTTAGAGTAGTATTTGGGTGCGGTTTTAGCTTTGTGGCACCAAGCTGGATATGGTTAGTACTTTTCTCATTTCCAAATTTCAAGTCATCACGGTTTCTATTGGTACTTGTATGTGATCACCATCGATTAGACACTTTTATATATAGTTGTAATAAGGTCATATTAGCTCATTTTGATCTTTGGTGCATTTGGTTCAGCTGACTAAGCTTGTTGTTATTTGCTTATCAGTTTTATAAGTGTGGTGTTTGGTTAAATGCACAATATGTCTTAGAGGAGTTTGTAATGGTTAATATCATTTGGTCATTCTTGTTTAGTCCTAATGAGCTCATTTGAGTCAATTTCATATGCTGCAAGATCTCTTAGTCAAATCGTTTGCCATCTGTCCTTCAGGCAAAAGCTGTTGGATTTTTGCATAGTCAAGCTCATTTCATGTTTAAAATACATAGGTCTAGCACACATCGATTGTTATTTCATCATTATACACCTATTTGATCTTTAAATCTTGATCAAACCTCAACTTAGTCAACATTTTGATTTTGTGAAAAAGTCAAATTAATGCAAAGTGGTTTTAAGCCTACCGAGAAGGATTTTTCATTTGCTCATTTCCAAGCCTATTTAAGTGAATCATGTAGCTTTTTAATATTCTGTTGGTCTACTTTCTTATGGTTATTTTTATAAATTTTTGTCAATTTTTATATAGCCTTCAAAGCGACTTGTCAAAGTGATGCAGTGCTTACTGTGCGGAACTTAGCTGTTGATGATTGTGTGAGACCTTGAATCTAGCCGAGTTCACCTTAGCTCGTAAGGGCTGGTCTTGGGTTTTATTGGTTCTTGGCCAGTCCTCTAGAAGTTCAATTCCTTTTCATGTTTCTAGCTTGCAGGTGCTTATATTCTAGCTTAAAGTTGCCCCAGAGTCACTGTTTTTAGCCATTAAGCTCATACTCATCAAATCTGTTACTTGCGGCAATCCGGAGAGGTTATGGGGTGTTGTTTTAGTTGCTTTAGGGTTGTTTTAGCTTGTTCAAGCCATGTCGGTTAATGCTTGTTTGGTCCATCTAGCTTATTCAAAGTGCTCATTTTTAAGCACTTCCCATCAGTTGCAATCCTCAAACAAGACCCTGTTTTTCCAATTTTCATAGCTTCCTAATATTGTTTTAAGCATTTCCTGAATTTTGATTTTCCTAGCTTGTTTGGTATTTTTCTACATTTTATCTAGTTTTTAAGTATTTTTAATTAGCTTTAAATACAAATAATTAAGAAAAGTCTCAAAAAATAATTTTTCATTTTTATTAAGTTTAGATAAATATAAAAAGCCAAAAAGTATTTTTCCATATTTTTCTTAGTTTAAATAGTATTTTTTAGCATTTTAATTAGTTTTAAATAGTATTAAATTAATAATAAATACATAAAAAGTCTAAAAAATATATTTTCAGTTTTAAAATTAGTTTTATGATATTTTAGATTTTTATAAATCTTAATTTTATATTTCTAGTCTTATTTCATATTTTCTTTTATTTTAGAGTATTTATTAAATAGTTTAAAATAGTTTTTAATTAATAATAATTAATTTAATAGTTATAAAAATAATTTTCTTTTTCTAAAAATTTTCTAATATTATTAGGATTGTAAAAATGTATTTTTCATATCCATAGGTATTTTCCTTCTTTATTTTCCGTTTTTTTTATTTTTATGCGTTTCACGTAGTTTTTAATTTAAACGTAAGTTTTCAGTTTTAAACGTTCATCATTTTAAAAATAGTGATAGCGTTTATTTAATATCTTTTATCTTTTTAATTTTCTTTTAATTTGCATTTAAGTCGCTTTTTATTTCCTTTTTCAGTAGTGTAATATTCAAATCCTAAACTTTTATCGATCACTATCCTTAGTGATCATTCTATCGTCTGATCTAGTGTTTGCACACCATTGAGTCTCCGTGGGACATAACGACCCAGGAATTCACTATATTCTCTGATCTTCATTTGCATTTTGTATGCATTTGTTTTAAAGTACATTGCATTTGGTCGTTATGAAGTGGCGATAAGTCTGTTAGACTTAGCGGTTTTCTGTGAGGATCAAAATTTGGCCTTGCATTGCCGAGCTTTAGCGTGTGTTTAGCCTTTTTGGATCCATTCTTGCACACCCCACCTTTTTGTAAAAAGTTTTTGTAAGTTTTCAAAATAAAAGTTCATTAACACTTTTTCCTTAAGTGTTTTTACACCAAAATATTTTCCTTCTGTTTTATATCATGTTTTTCATAAATACCAAAAATATTCCTCTTTACCCTCTTACCCTTTTTGATTCTTTATTCCTTTACCCTCTATCCATTTGATTCTACCTTCTCATATTCTCATGGAATCGTTTATTCCTTGTGTCGGTTGTGGTGAGCCTCTTTATGGTTACCCAGCCATTTGATGTCGCGTGTTAATGCAGTGTGGTAATGATATTCAAAGCGGGAGTTGTTTGTTTGTGGTTCGAGGAATTCATTTTATTATGATCTAATCCGAACTCATTTGGCTCCTCCAACACTTCCAACTACCCACCACAGCCCGACTTTTCTAACTACTGTGAGTATTGTGGAGGTCCTCACCCGAGTTTTGAGTGTCAAACGGGGAACATGCTTGTCTATGAGCATAATCCTTGTAACAATTATGACTATCTCATGTGACCAACCTCCACAGTACCAAGCGATTCAAACACAACCTCGCAAAATTCCTCAAGAACTTCTCCAAAATTGTCCGATACACTCAAAGATTTAAAAAGAATTGCTTAAAGAAGAGTCTCGTCGAAAGCGTATCTTTGAAAACCAGCGGCTAGAGTAATCCCCAATATTGGAAACCTCTCGTGTACGATTATGTGGCGGCAGTGATGATTTTGATGAGGAATCTCACATTCCGTGGCAATCCCACTCCCATTTACGAGCCTTTCATTTCCGACTCTTCCCCTTCACTTCGCGGTTGAGAGAAGTGATCTCTTTGGAAAGTCGGTGATCCTATTTCTTTGAAATTCTTTGATTCGAACTCTCATAATGGGAGGATGATCATCTCGCACTATTTAGGAAGCGGAATCATCAAGTGTTGAGGATCTTGTCCCATCCCAAGTGAGTCGAGGATATATCTGATAGTGATTGGGATTTGCATGTTTGTGATTCTCGACATTTAAAGAGGTTACTTAAGGATTTTCTCAAATCCTCTTTTTGAATTTAATAATGACTATACTTTTTGCGAAGTAAATCCTCTCTTCGATGAAATGTCGATTCAAATCTGAGACCATCACGGAAGTGGTGGAAATTGCTAGCTCTCGAGCATTACTTGTCCCACCGTATTCTATCTTCTCTCCTCCATCATGTGATGATGATTTTATCCTCACTAATGAGATTCATGATCCAAAATCATGAATTCCCATACGATAATGAGGAGTTAGTCATGATCATTATCATAATTCTCTTCTTTTCTTCACCTACGGTGACTTCTCTCTTCTTCACTCCCCGGGGTGAGGACATATCTTGACCCTGGCATTTTCATTTATCATTTGTGAGCGGTCTTTCTCTCTATATCTCATCGATTGTGGAACTTTCCGCGTGCTTCAATGTTTATCCAAACATCTTGAATGAAAGTCAGATGGAGATTGTTCTTCCACTTGCTTCCCCATGAACCAATTAATGAGGTCGAGGTCAAGCTAGCGACTTCGGTAATCAAGCGGTAACACGCCATATGGGTTTTCACCGTATTTACGACTTCTTTCTATTTTCTACCACCCTAGTGTGGGGGTTGCCAATGTTTAAAAAAAAATCTTTATAAATAATGGCGTAGTATTTCCCTACGTTCTTTGTTTCGGCATAACCGCCGTTACTTTGAATATTGAGGGCAATATTCATTTCTAAGTGTGGAATTCTCCATGAATTTATCATATAATTACACCAATTCCCGTTTTTGGCCAAAAAAAAATTTTTGGAGTAAGTGTTTACACTTACTCAATTGGTTATCATCGCCATGTTTGATAAACTAAAGTTGGCTAATCGAGAACAAGCGGCTCTTGGTAAAGATATCTCAAATCCGTTTATATGGCTTGCAATTTGCCCAAAATTGTATGGTTCTCAACCACCATATCCTAAAAGTGAAGAGTTGGCTAGCAGAGGTTATGGCTTGTGGTAAAGCGTGGAAAATCCATAATTGGTAATCGACTCACCAAAGATAGTATTGATAATTTATCTAAGAGTTGGCTAGTCGGAAAGGGTGCGGCTTAGGTAAAGAACACATCAAATCCGTTAAAAGTTGGTGGTTTGCTCAAAATCACATGGTTATCGGTGTACCATGGTTCTTACTTGAACTGAAACATTTGGCTCTCCGGAAGTGATGGCTTTTGGTAAAGAGTTTAAAATCCATCATGTTTTCTCAAATCATTGCTAGGGACTAGCAATATCTTAGTGTGGGGATTGATGAGTGTCTAAATACTCATCATTTTTGTATAATATAGCTGCAAAATCATCGAAAACACTTTCGAAACACATCAAAATGATGAAAATATCACAAATCAGTGTTTTATGTGTTTTAAATGCAAAAGATCAAAATCAGATGAAAAACATATCAAGTTTGCAAAATTGGCAGTTTTAGTCCCCCAAGTTTCAAAAGTTGTCAAAAACAGTCCCTGGTATATCTTAATAAAGAAAAATGTCATTTAAGGTCCATAGGGATTCTTAAGTTGTCTAAACAAGTCCTTGAAATCAAAAAAATTGCAAAATTACAACTTAGGTCCCTCAAGCTTTGAAAAATGTCAAAATTAGTCCTTGGATATCCAAAAATGGAATTTTATGCAAAAGTGGTCCTTGTACTATCAAAGTTTGTCAAGTATGGTCCTTGTGATATGTTTGGAAAAGTGGCACGTTCAATCCTCATGTTTGGCCGAATTTCATTTCTAGTCCTTGTGTTATATCAAATTGGCCGGGATCCAAATGCTATATAAACCCAAACACAAGTTAGGCCCAATCAATACCCCTTTAACTTGGACCCATCGCGTTTATTATTAATTAAACAAACCAAACCACCCTGGCCTTTTCTCCCCTCCCATTTAGCCTGCTTCTTATCGGCAACCCATACCCATGACTCACTCCTTGAACATCCTTGTCCTCGCCTCAGCCTTGAAACAAAAACCATTAATTGCACCCTTTACCCATTCCACTCAACAGCGGTTAAAAAGACTTTTGCGCCAAAAACAATCAAGCGGCCAAAAATGCTTAAGCTCCGTCCATGGTCCAAGATATTGGTGGGAAGTGCTCAGAGT